>OZ010717.1:15935201-16057509 GCA_963932345.1 Ophion ventricosus
CGTCCTCGATGTGCTGATAGCCAACATTGCATAGATATAACCAGTTCAAAATGTCCTTTCCACATATATATATATAGGTGGGTCGTACACATATGTCTATATATATTGGTGTATGTGTATTGCCGTAGCGCAACCCTCGGATCGTTGTACCCCTATTTGTACCGGGCGCGCGCAGACGCCGATCGAGGGGCGTGTTCGGTAAATGAACACGAAGGGTGGCCGCGAGCCCCGAATCGACGGGTTCCGTTGAGAGGAAACGACGAGGGAAGATGAGACACTCCAGCAGGCTCTCCAGGAAGGAAGTCGAAACGTCCAAGTCCACACCGTTCTTCCCAATGATTGTCGTCTGAACGAGAATCGATAAGGGACAAAAATGCAGCGGGAGAATTCTCGTCTAACGAAGTGCGGGCTGGATAGTAAATCAATAAATGCTCGAGGTGTCGTCGCTTTTGTGAATCCCTGACAATTTTGATGTATTAATAAATTTAAGTGTTTTTCAATTATTATTATTATTAGTTTTTGATCAAACGATTGTTCGATTTTTCAAAGTGAAAAATCGATATCCACGCACGATATTTTTTTTTCGATAAAAGTTGATCGAAAAATATCGTGAGTGTCGGTACACGGTGAAAAAAAAAGTCGTGACCGCGAGGAAAGAGAGACGTCGGAGTGTCGTGAACCAAAGGGTCATAGGGCTTGGAAGACCTCGAGGGTTTAGGAGTGCCTGAAAGTATCACGCCCTTTGCGACGGACCATTCGCACAGTATATAAGACTTTGTACGGATACACACGTGCACGAATGATCGTGAGCCACAGCGCAAAATTTTCGCTCCCCTTCGATTTTGTTCCAAACTCCAATATGGTGGATTTGATCTTCGTCCAATCCAACGATGGGTCTTCATACTTTACGAGCCATTTCTTTTTTTACCCTATACAATGAAACATCTTGCCGTGGATGGAATTCCAACCGGACATGACAGGGATAAATATCGCGAACGATAAAAAAGATTATTTACTTTGAAGAAAAATGAGGATTCCGTTGATAGAATACGAAAAAACAACAACAAAGAACGCTAGCGGTATCAAGATTGTTTTATCAATCGACATTTTCTTGCATATAAATCAACATTGTCCTGTAAATCGGTATCGCCATAGGGTAAACCGATTAGTAATTGGATTATTAACGATAAGGATTCAAATGGACTGTAAAATAAAGATATTATCAAAACCAACTTTTTTATTGACATTGCTAATAAAAGATATGATTCTGATAATAGAAAAAAATATCCGAAGTAATTACAACAAATAATACTTGAGAAATTAATAGATAAGTAGCGAAATGACTAAATCGTCAGTGAATGGACGAAAGTACCAGTAAATGGACACTCGGCCACCAGTAAATGGACGTGTATCATATATGAATGCTGTAAAGGATAACGCTTTATTTATTTATTTTTATTAAATGCCAAATGCTCAATGATATTATTAATTTTAGTTATTATAATAACTAAAATTAATAAAGAAAAAATTATAATAACGAAATTATAATAGCTTAAATTAAATGCTAAATATTTATTAAATGCCAAACGATTTTCATTAAATGCTAAGCGATATATTTACTTATTTTTATTAAACTCTACGTTTGGGGATCACTATGTTGCAGAAAAATTATCATATTCTTATACATATGAGTATTATATTTGTTATTGCGATTTCGCGGAAAAAAGCCAGTTTTTTTTTCATCTTAACGTGACATTCTCAAAAAACTACCAAAGCTTGTTTCGATAGAGAAAGAGAAAATTTTGTCAATATAAAAAACAAAGGAACGAAATTATTTCATGACAACATTTGATGAAGTGTAGATTGTCAATTCTTAACAGTAATCAATTTGGCAATTTTCAGCAGATGAGCTAAACATTTGACTTTACTTTGAGAGTTATCAGTAAAGAGCCCATATGTCTATTCATTGAAAAGATGTTAGAATACAGCACGAGTGAATAAACATGTCTAATTCTGACCTATTATTACGAATTTATTTGAAATTTTTGCAAAAAATCAAAGGTTGATTCTATCTTAAATAATAAAAGTGATAGTTACCTTAAAAAATCATATTTTTTTGTTTTCGCCTTTAAAACACCTACTGTGAACAGCTGTATCGTAACTAATTTGCGCGGTGTGCAAGTATCACAAACTAGAAAAATTCCGAGCGGCGTCAAAATTCGATATTCAACTAACAAATTAATTTTAACGAGACGCCTGACTTTTCGGCTAAATTATAGTAATTCGAGTTTTTATCGAAAATTCATATTCTTTTCTTCTTTTGAATATAAAACAGCTTTCCTCCATTCACAGGTCCCCGTTTATTTACTAGTCGGTGTACCCTATATAGAAATGGGCATCTTCTTATAAATCGACATCGTCTTATAAATCGGTATCGTATCTTATATACAAATCGGTATAAATCGGCATCGTCTCATAAATTGGCATTGTCTCATAAATCGACATTTTCATGTACATAAATCAATATTGCCTTAGAAATCGGTATCGTCGTGTAAACAAATCGGGATTGTCATGTATACAAATCGGCATTGCCATGCACAAATCGACATGTTCTCAAATATAAACCACCCTTATCTACAAATCGGCATCACATCCCCCACAAAAATCAGCATCACCCCATAAATCGACATTACCCCATCGATAAATCGATAATTTTTCGAAAAAAACCTTTTCCTCTCGCAAATCGACACTTCATCCCCGGAAAAAAAATTCGAATTCGGCAACAAAAAATCGGCCACGTCCGAATGTTCAAAAACCACCGCCTAGGCCTCCCACACTGTACTGTGGGTCCTATGAAAATTGAATCCAACGTATATATTGGTATGTACCGGCACGGTGAAACAGAGGGGGAGCTTGGAGCTTCCGGTAGACTGTAATGGCGGCCATATATACGCGGATTTACAGATAGAAACTTGTGCGTTTAGAATTGGGGTTGGAAAGTTGCCGTATACACATGAGAGTGTGTGTGCGCGGTTCTGCACTCATATATATATATATATATATATATATATATATATATATACACACATATTTATGTCCGTATGGACTTTTCGGATGCTATTATGTTACCAATGCTATACATTATGTAACTCCCTTATGGGCGAAGCCCCATTGTTGGATACGCGAAGGTGACGTATGTGGTTAACCATCGACCATATCCAGCGGCAGCCGAACGTTCGCACATGGTATATAACCAATATGGATATTTCATACGCGTCCCTCGATCATCCCGTATGTGGTGTGGCTTATATATATATATATATATATAAACATACACATGTATATATATTTACTCATATAGGTTTGAGGTATCAACCGGTCCAGTCACCTTCTCATGGTCCCGACGAATTCGCACGTACCCCCGTACGGTCTCTTTAATATTTCTCGCGTATATGCGGAGAATTCTCGCTCTCTATCTCTCTCTCTCTCTCTCTCTCTCTCTCTCTCTCTCTCTCTCTCTCTCTCTTCCTCTCTTACCGCACCTTACACCTCACTTTATTGCTATTATTATTATTATGACTAGTGTCACTACTACTATTGTTATCTTTATTTTTATTATTTATTATCTTTTTTATTTTGTTTTCATTATTGTTGTTATTATTATCATTGCTGCTATTTGTATTATTACATTATCATTTTGCATATAGCCGGCTAGGGCATAAATTAACCAAATCGAATAAGAAATCTCTCCTCTTGGTGTTGTGCATTTTTAAATATCTAGCCAGCTATCATCCGGACGTGTGCATCCTTTCGATAACTTATTCTTTTCTCTCTTTCTTTTTATCAACAAATTCTCATATTTTGGGCGGATTGTGTGTGAGGGGCAGACAACTTTAAAAATTGATTTAAAAAAACTGTCGTCTGGAATTGAACTTTTTTATTATTTGTAGATTGAGGACACAGTAACAAAGAATTATCAACAATAAAATAAGAATAATCTGCAAACATTTTTGAATTATGGGTCCAAAACTCTGCAAGTCTAATAATTTTCGTAATTTTCTTTGACAAAAATGCAGGTTGTATATTAAAAATCAGTAAGTTTATTTTTATTTTCATTATTCTTATTTTATTGTTGTTAATTCTTCGTAACTGTGTCCTCAAATTACAAATAATAAAAAAATCTGATACCATAAAACAGTTTTTTTTTATTAATTTTTAGAATTGCCTATCCCTGGCTTAAAAAAAATAATATAAATAATAATATCTCGAGAATGGTTCACTTTGCATAAAGGATTAATGGGTTATTTAATGGCAAAAAAACATGTACTGCCCTTTCACGGGATCGTGACCAATAACCAGTAACCCTGCATATACAGGGTGGTCCAATAACTATTAGCACCTTGGATATCTTCGAAACTATAAGGTTCACAGAAATATTTGCTGATATGAAATTGCACAGTACGAAAGGGGCCATCCGATAGCGATAATAGTTTTTTTGCAAGTGGAGGTACTTCGGACATTTGAAGGTCAACTCCATTTTTTAAAATGGATCGGTATGTTTTTTTTTCTGTATCATGAAAGAGGAGCTTAAAACGAGTTCAACGACCTATAACATAAGGTCATTGAAGGTCATAGAAAGTACAGAAAGGCCATAGAAAGTACAGAAAGATAATACTTACAGTTTCGGTAGTAAATAAAATGACTACGTTTTATAGTAAGTGTTCGAAATGACGACTATCAATATCAATGCGTACGTTATTATGTACGTTTACACATTATTATTATGTACGTTTACACGTTATCATATGTACGTTTACGACATGCAACAAAGAATTATTACAGCCTGTGCATCAATAAGTTCTGACGCTGTAAAACTTGCAAGTCAATCAATCGAAAAAAGAATCCAATGTTGCATTGATACTGATGGTCGTCATTTTGAACACTTACTATAAACGTAGTATTTTTATTTACTACCGAAACTGTAAGCATTATCGCCTTTCTGTACTTTCTATGACCTTCAGTGACCTTATGTTATAGGTCGTTGAACTCGTTTTAAACTCCTCTTTCATGATACAGAAAAAAAAACATACCGATCCATTAAAAAAATGGAGTTGACCTTCAAATGTCCGAAGTACCTCCACCCGCAAAAAAACTATTATCGCTATCGGATGGCCCCTTTCGTACTGTGCAATTTCATTTCAGCAAATATTTCTGTGAACCTTATAGTTTCGAAGATATCCAAGATGCTAATAGTTATTGATCCACCCGGTATATATCTATATAACTGAAAAGGCAAGACCAATTCATTCGGTTATATCAGTTGTTTTCCGAAAAATTCATCAACTTTTCTGGTAACCTAGATCCAACGAAAAAAACCACCAAACAAAAGCAAAAAGATAAAGAAAAAAATTCAAATCGCTTCAAGAAAATGCAACAAAGGTACCAATAAAAATCTACGTGATTCCGTTAATTGACATTTTTTTAAATTATCAGCGATTCGATGGTACAAGAGCAAAAAAGTTGAATATTTCTAGTAATATATATATTTCCTGCGCTCCAGCGTCTACCCTTGCGGGTTTTTACGTATAATTCTTCCCAATTGAACCCTTTCCTATCACTCCCTCTCCGCACTTCGCCAATCCAACCTAACTTCCGTTACGTCCACTGCTGTCTTAAGCTACAAAATATTGCATTTGCCGTGGGTACAGGGAAACTGTGGAGGGACTGTACACGGAAGCTCCATATTCTTTCGATTCTCTCGTGCACAGACGTTTTACTCGAGTATGCACATCAAGGTATGAGAAGTATTGGCCTTCCGCCGGTTTATGCGGCAGCCGATGCATGGCTAAGCGGTCACCGCGCCGAGTATCGGTCATGCACAACGTTACTTAACTCGAAGTACCGCCGGAGCCGAACCCCGACCGTCCATCCACCAGTGTCGGTTAGATATATGTGTATATATATACTCCCATTCGCGCTTCATTTTCCCTTCTGCACAGCTTCAAGCCCTCTCTCTCTCGCCCCACCCTTGCTATGTATACCTATTCAGGTCTATAAAGTATAAAGGATGTATCTTTTTCGAGTGGTTTCAGTTTCGGTTTTTCGTGTCCTCGCCGTTGTATGTACATATATATAGTCTTATTCTCTCTCTTTCACACTCATATTCTTGCCTCTCGAAAAAAGGGTCCGGAGGTATGACTTTCAAAGCCGAATAGCCGAGACAACGGGGGGTCTTGTAGCAATATATGTATATACATATATATCTGTATATACCTGTAAACGATCGTCCTCTTCTCTGCGCTCCATTCGTACCTTCTGCTTCTCCTTTATATATATATGGGTGGATACATGCTCTTAAGGGCGTGCGCCCGAACATAATGTTTCGAGAGTCTCGCGGGGCCTTACGGGGTCCCACCAGTGTCACTCTCCAAGGGCCCACGGTCATGCCTTCCATTGAAATTGATACTTGCTTTCTTTTACCATCTCCTCTCCGTCACTTTTTGTCATTGTGGCTTTATGTGAGTGTGTGTGTGTGCGTGTATGTGTCCGTGTGCGTGTCCATTGAAGACGAAAGCATTTTCTTGCTTATGCTCTCGAAGAGGATTTTTCGGTCGGGCTTTCCACAGGTAAAGCCTGCGATCGGTGTCACTAGCTGGGTATTTGTAGATAGGTTTATATATACATATCCGCTTTCGCATAATACGGTAATGCACACGACTCGAGAAAATCATGGCTGGCGAAGCGAGAAAAGCGCAAAGTGGATTGTAATAAAGTAAAAGTTTTGTGGTCGACGCGGTATACAGGCGGCTTGGAAAAGCCGGTTGAATGGATACGGGTTATAGATCGTAGGGTAAATACGATGCGTGCCTCGCATTAGATGTGTTTCGTGAGATTGAAGACAAATCTGTCGATTGTACATTCCTCCCACAAGGCAAGAGAAAAAAATGTCTACTTGGTGAGCTACTGTTTTTTTTTCTCTTTCGTCTCAATCGGACCTACCAAAAGAACTGTCAATCATCCAATTTCACTTGACATCGAGCTGCTAAACTTTCGATTAAAAACTGTCAAGTCTCATCGAACTTTATTTGCGGGCCCTGCGATCCCGTTTTTTTTTTACACTCTTCGCGCGTAAACTTCTTCGAAAAATGAGCCAGTATGCCTATTCTGTAACTCGTTATAACGAGTAACAGAATAGTTCGGACTTCGGCCTACAGGCGGAAGTCCGAGCGGAGCTGGATTTAGAGCAAAAAAATGTTTGAAAATTAGGGTTGTTGTTTTTCCGTTCGCGCATGCGTCAACCATATGAAGGGTCGTATATTGAGTGAAAGCTGAAACTTATTCCGACATTTTACAAAAGTATCTATCAAGATCCGTGACGTATAGGAAGTTTGATTATGTTTTGAACATGGAAGGAAAAACGTCACAGATTTCCATTGGCAAAGTATTTTATATGCATTTCGCTTTTTTATTTCTGCCACTCACTACTGATGTCGATAAATTCAAGGCTTTAATCGACTCCGACCGGAATTTGACAACTACAGAGATCGGACATAACCTCAACATTGACTAATCAACTGTTTCGAGATATTTATGGAAGCTTGGGATGGTAAAAAAGCTTGCTGTTTGGGTGCCGCACAAAAAGAATTCAATGGACCGAATTACAGCTTGCGATTTGCTGCTCAAATGTTATTAAAAGGAACCAATGCTATCAACCAGTGAATGATTACTGGCGAATGGAAAGTGGCTTGTCTAGAACAATGTCAGTCGAAAAAGATTATGGCCGAAGCTTGGGGAGGCTGCTCAGACGGTCGCAAAGACTGGATTACACCAGGAGAAGGTCATACTCTGTATCTGGTGAAATTGGAAAGGAATTGTCTATTATGAGCTGCAACCCCACAAACCGATTAATTCCACCAAGTACTCCTTACAACTGGCCAAATTAAAGCGAACAATCGATCAGAAGCGCCCCGTATCGCCTAACAGGAAGCGGGCGTTGTTTTCCACCAGGACAACGCTAGACCACACGTTTCTCTGGTAACCCGGTAAAAGTGATTGCAGCTTGGGTGGAATGTTTCGGTGCATCCATCGTATATTCCGGACCTTGCACCTACTGACTATCATTTGTTCCGGGCGCTACAGAACAATTTGAATAATAAAACCTTCAGTTTTATGGACGTCCTTAAGGAGTTTCGAAACACTTAACGAAATGGTACCATTTGATTCAAATTTATACAATAAATTCTTTGTCATATACTGAATATACCCTTCAAATTTTAAATCGATCGTCTACACCGTTTCTATAAAATTGACAATGGAAGAAACACTTTTTAACTTAGAGCATTTAATATTATGACCCTGACGATGAATTTGTTATAATGTACTGAGTGATTTAACAACTTTTCATAACATTTTAAAAAAATGTCCACACTATTTCGTGCGTAAAACTGCCATTCAGCCATGAGCATAGGCAGTTTAAATATCTCCTTATGTTAAAAAGTGATTTGTTTTATTGTACATTTTATAGGAACGGTGTAGACGATCGATTTAAAATTTAGAAGGTGGATTCAGTATATGAGAAAGAATTTACTGTATAAATTTCAATCAAATGGTAGCACGTCACCACTCGTCCCGAAACTCCTTAAACATCACTTCTTTGCCCAAAGATCTCAGGTCTCGTGGACAGATGGCAGAAAGTCATCGAACTAAATAGAACATATTTAGTTGATTAAAAGCGCTGTTTTTTTGGTAAATATTTTGTTTGAAATTCACTAACTTTCGCTACGGAATTATGCATAGACTCAATATATATATATATATATATATATATATATATACACCTACAAGGACCAGGCGTGTGCGGACTTTCCGGTCCCCGCAGCGAGAGAGGGTTCGGGCTCTTTCGATCTTTACCGACTTGAGCTTTAGTCCCTGAAGGTGCCGGCGCGCAGCGGGTCGCAGAATATAACCCAGGTGACAACTTGACAAAGTGGTCCACTACGTTTCACGTGGAGCGTGAACGTCTTGAAAACCAGAGAGAGAGAGAAAGAGAGAGAGAGAGAGAGAGAGAATTGGAGAATAACGAAAAAGGTATAAGAGGCCCGCTGCATATATGTAGGCACGCAAGAAAATCGCGCTCCCTCTCTCTGTCTTCGAGAAAGAGAGGGAGAGAGAGAGAGAGCCCTTTCCCTTATTCTGAGACTCGACGCGTCGAGCGGTTGCGGAACCGAGAAAAAAATGCGACGACAAAATAATGGAGGTAGCTATTTGTACGTCGTCTGCGCGCGTTAACCAACAAAATACTCGAAGCCGCATTATTCAACGTGGAAAAAGTTACGGGGGTCGTGGCCATTTCTTTGAGAACATAAGGTTCCTATATATATATATATATATAGAGAGAGAGAGAGAGAGAGAGATATGTTTATATGAATATATGTATCAAGAAGTTTGCATAAACTTGAAATTTCAAAAATATGATTTTTTGTATTGAATATTTTTATAGCCTAGGGCCTTAAGGCAGTATTGTTGTCTAGAGCTCTATTTCGGAGGTGATTTTTTGGATGGAAAAACTATTAAACTAAACCAGTTTTCGTTCGGAAATTTTCCACTCATGTTTATTGACCCTTCAAGAATATTTACGAGTCGAACAAAAATGATCACTTACTTTTGTAAGTTTGTTTACAAACGTGTGCGAAAACGCCCCCAATTGGCAAATAGTGTTGCTGGAATGTGAAAAAAAAACCCAAACATATCCTTAATCTGTATAAATGTTGTGAGGTTTGGTACCACGTTCGGCAAGAAAAAATTTGATCATCAATTTCTTTATTGATTTGATTATCAACTTTGATTATCAATTTTTCCTATTTTTTTACTATTTTACTAGTTATATAAAAAAAAATTCTTCCGGCTCAATTCTCCTACCAACGTTGATAAATAGTCTACTGAAAGTGTATGCAAAACCTGAGCTCAATTGACCAATTGGTTATCGAGATATCGTGGTTGCCTATTTGGAAAACATCGTTTCGAGAAAAACGCTTAAAGTTTGATGCGCCCCAACTGCGCTCCCCGAGGGTACGCCTTATAATTTCTATAACTCTGCTAATTTTATGAGTATCGTTAAAAGGTTTCGCATACGTATTTAGAAAAGTCTGTAGAATAATAAAATTCAAAACGGCGCACTTTTTTAAGTTTCTAAACAACAATACTGTCTCAACTAAAATTTGCAACGAAGATTTTGTAAAAGTTCGAAAAATTGGCCGAGTTATGATGATTTTTACGACGAACCGCCCCGATTTACTTTGTTTTGTTCTTTTGCGGTTTTCTGGAACACTATGTTTTACGAAACGGTGTAGGTCGTATCTCAAAATCTATTCGTCCGTATCACTTCAAATTCGGACACAGCATACTTTATAACATTTTCTATCGTATAACTCATTATTTCTTCCATATGTTTATCCATTTGTTAATAATAAATGATTAAAGTTTTTTTTTTTTTGTCAAAAAATCAAACTTTTTTTCTAGATCACGCCATTTTCGGAATTTTCAAAATTTCGAAAAACGATCCGTTCATACTCAAGTTTCATTGTTATACTAAAATTATATATTTTAATTTTTCATTTCAGATGAGCCTAGTCCCCAAAGCCGCCGACACGCATTGGTCATGAAGCATCGTCAGCATTTTCTTCAAATGATAATAACTTCAGTGTTTATTAATATTTTTCAATTTAAAAAAAAACCCAAATTTGGCAAGACCATGTATCAATCTCGTCTAAAATCCCGACACGTCATCCCAATACTCTTCTCAGAAAATCATATTGAAGATCAATTATTTTTCGAACCAATAATCTCCGAATAATAAAATTCCTTTTTTTTTCTGATTGTGGTCTTACACTTTGAATCCCGCTGATTTTGACGTAAATTTACAAGCATTGAAAATAATCTACAACGAAGTTTAAGAATTCATGTGTCCTCAGTCGTCTTTTACTGAACGATGATCCAGAGAAAAAAAAAATATATAGATATATATAAGCAACACGTCGGAAGCACTTTTCTCAAGTGGAACAGCTGATCGCTTACACCTCAGTCGAGTGGCAAAGGGCACGAGCCTTTTTTCACGCCTTCGTAGAAAATTCCCCAAATTATGTACAGTCATCATCCACATATATATATATATATATATATATATATATATATATATATATATAATGAGAAAAGAGGCAGTGAAAAAGAGCCTACTGGGTTCGGGAAATATACACCGGGGACACAGAGTTCGCGACAATGAAAAACAGGAATTCCTCCCCTTCGCAGACCCCCGTTGCGACACACGAATTCACTCGAAATCCATTTAAATCGCTATCCGATTTTGGTTTTTCGTGTCTCTTAACGGGCGCACGCGGGTTCCGCATTGGCCGCAGCTTTTTTCTCTTTATTTTTTTTTCTTTCAGAGACGCCCTTATATATATATATATATATATATATATACATATATCCAATGTGTTGTACCGCCTGTGAACTCGTGTACTGACTTTTTGTCTCTTTCTATGCCAAAATTGAATGGGCGAGACGGAGGGCCCGCTGGGCTCCCATTTGTAAAGGATACATACGTGTATCTTTATATATATATATATATATATATATATATGAATCGGATTTAGTTTGTATATTATTGGCAATGGCGGTTCAGGCCCATCACGTTCTTCGGATACATTCGTAATGTGTGTACCGGAAATGGTAGCCTCGTAATCGATGGCAGATCTGTAGTGCGAAAAGGACGACGTGCGATTCAACGACCAAAAGCATAATCCAACAAACCCAAACAAGCCACCATTCGCGAACGTTTTCCAACAGACGTCAAAAACCAAAAGAAAACGGAAAATTGATTTAGCATCAAGAATGTCATCTCATTCATCCCAAGTATCGATTCACTCGTTCAGGATCCGATAACGATTTTTTCTATTTTTTTGTTGTTGTTATAGTCTCGAATAAATATAAATAGAAATCTACCGAAAGAACCATCGACATTTAAATTTAATTACTATGACGTGGAGCTGGCAATCATTGAATTAAAAGATGCTATTTGAAAAAAAGTGATTCTGCGGAATGACGTTTCGAGAGTGAATATGGAAATAATAGGCCTCGATCATTGGACGCGCCAAAGAGACCCGGACAAATCCATTGCTCGCATTTGGCAATAACAACGTCCCATCTGCTCGCGCGTGGCTAAAATGGACAAACTCGCAGGAACTCGACTGCGGACTCCCGTCAAGCGGGCCCGCAGGACACCGCTCTTAGGGTGTCCGAAAGTCCTGCTCTTGACTATACGGAAGCTGCACAAGACGTGTATGGCTACTCTCCGCGAAGACGTTCCCTCTTGCCTCCCTTTGCCCCCCACGGCCACCCCCCAGCCGCTGCTTTCACATTTTTTTTCCTTCGGAAGAAAGACCGCGTGTGCCCCGAGGACCATTATATGGTCGAGGCTCTCGACAAGATCCTCCAGCGCGCGTGGGTGTTGGCAAAGCGGATCGAGAACTTGTGCAAAGGGAGAAGAGATCCTGAAGGAGATCCGCGCTTGAGAAGTTTTCTTCCTTTATTACGGCTCGTTCGGTTTTTTTTTCTTTCTTCTTTGCTGCTTCGTATACATTTCTTTTTTTCGTTCTATCTCTCCCTCTTTCTCTCTCTTTTATACACTTCGGGCTTGTCCATAGATATATATGTATTTATAGGATACGTTGCGGCTATTTGGTTGCGCTGTTTTTTTTTCTCCATGCTGCAGCACGTGGGTGAGCGTGTGCGGGGATTGGTGGCTAATTGGAAGTGACATTGACCGCGACCAGAGAGATCCGAAACGCGAATATATATACAGGGTGACAATTAAATGGTACAAAGGGCAATATGTTTTTTTTAACCGTTCGGCGCGGAGATTTTGTGAACGAGAAAAATGTGATTTCCAATTGTTTTTCGCGTCCTCTTCGGAATAAAATATAGCGTACTTTTGCGACGAGTACTTATTGGCAGAAAAAAATTGAGCATTTTCGATAAAAAATGAAAATTCCACTTTGAGTTCAGAGTAATAAAGATGAATGAATTGCGAATACGAAACACTCCTAAAAGATTTTTTTTTAATGGAATTAAATTCCATTCTTCCACCTCAAAATGCACCTTTGATAATGTTTTTCTCGATCACGAGATACACAAAAAAAAATTTCAGGAATGTTTCGTATTCGGAATTGGTTTCTTCATTCTGCTGTACTCCAAATGAAATTTTGATTTTTTTTTTCAGGAAGCTCAATTTTTCCTGGAAAATACGATTTATCACGAAATTACGCTATATGATTTTTCGAAGAGAACTTGGAAAATCATTAAATATCATGTTTTTCTCGGTCGCAAGATCTTCGCCCCAGACCCTTAAAAAACACATGACACCTTAAAATGTTCTCCCTGTATATATGAGGAAAGCTAATTTTGAAGGTATTCAACTACGACAACCATCATTAGAACGGCGAAATTTCCTAATAGACATTGTAGCGTAAATATAACGGGTTCAAAATACCCTTTCCTCATATATGAATGATAGAAAAGATAACGAATTTCATTAATGCTTTTCTTCAGCCCCTGGAATCATTTTCAATACAGGTAGAGATTGGACTTCCATAGAGGTTTAAAAATATCAATTGATTAACGTGTTCGTTAATGGTATCAATTTATTTTAACGAGACCGTGCATTTATATATATATATATATATATATATATATTGGGTGAAGTAAAAAGTTCTGCGCGTTTTCCGCTAGATGTCTTTAGTGAGCCATATCTCATGATGTATACATAGCATCGGGTCATACTATACGGCGATTTAAAGGTGACATTACGCTTCAAAAAAAGTTCTTTGACAGTTTTGTGTTTGGTGAAGCCAGTTGTGTGTTACAGCGTTCCAAAATGGAGGTGAAAAAAGAGAAAATTCGATACATTCTTCAGTACCACTACGACCGAGGTGAAAAGGCGGAGCAGGCGGCCAAAAAAATTTGTGCTGTTTATGGATCCAATACAGTATCCAATGCAACAGCAAAGCGGTGGTTCCAACGATTCCGTTCTGGCAATCTGGACGTCGAAGATGAGGCATGCTCTGGTAGGCCAACCGTCGAAAATGTTGATAAAATCATGGAAATCGTCGAGTCGGACCGGCATGTGAGCACTTATTCCATTGTCCAGGAACTGAAGATTAGCCAGAAAACCGTTTGGAACCATTTGCATAAGACTGGTCTCAAGAAGAAACTCGATGTATGGGTGCCACTCGAATTGACGCAAAAGAACCTTTTGGACCGAATTGATGCCTGCGATTCTTTGCTGAAACGTAACGAAATCGAGCCATTTTTTAAGCGGATGGTGACTGGCGATGAAAAATGGGTCACATACGAGAAAAACAGCCGAAAAAGATCGTGGTCCTATCGCGGTGAGCCGGCCCAAACGATTGCCAAGCCCGGATTAACGGTCAAGAAGGTTTTGCTGTGTGTTTGGTGGGATTTGAAGGGAATCATCCACTATGAGCTGCTCCCATCGGGCCAAACACTCAATTCAGACTTCTACTGTCAACAACTAACCAGATTGAAGCAGGCGATCGACCAGAAGCTGCCAGAATTGACCAATAGGAAGGGTGTTGTGTTCCATCAAGACAACGCCAGGCCGCACACATCTTTAACTACGCGCCAGAAGCTCCGAGAGCTCGAATGAGAGGTTCTATCGCACCCGCCGTATAGTCCAGACCTGGCACCAAGCGATTATCATCTTTTAAAGCATTTGCAAAATTTTTTTCATGGTACAAAACTGGCCTCAAGAGAGGCGTGTGAAAATGAGCTGGTCAAGTTTTTTACCAATAGGGACGTGGACTTCTTCAATCGCGGAATTATGAAATTGCCTTCAAAATGGACAAAAGTTATCGAACAAAACAGTGCATATTTGATCTAAATTGGATAATCCTAACTATGTTAATTTCATCGTCGAAATAAAGCGAAAAAACGCTCAGAACTTTTTACTTCATCTAATATATATATATATTCGGATCAACTCATCGAGTCGGCCTCGTTATGTTTTATATTGATGAGCATAATATGCGTATTTGTATCATTTTTTTATTGTATATATATATATATATATGGTGTTTGATGCAGGGACCGACACAATTTATTGAGCGATTGGGTGGGGGGTCATTTGCTAGTACTTTCACCCTTAGACCCTATGTCCAAAGTGTCACGGTAATTGAGATATGATTTTTGTTTTCATTTTTATATATTTACTCGAAATTTTGCCTTTAAATCGTCCTAACTTTTTTGTTGATGGTTGTAATAGTACGAATGAACGTTTGTTGCATGCATCCGGAGTAAAGGAGGTCAATTTGAGCAAAATTTATGAAAACATCGGAAATATAAAAAGGCTTTTCTTAAACCTGAGCCAGTAGTAGGATTCTGTAACTCGGTAGCAAAGTTGTCCAAAATCTGCATCGGGCGTTACGTTTTGCTCGATGCAAATGTATCGAGTATCGAAAAACTTTTCGTTACGCGATACAAAAGTATCAAGCTATTGTTGGAGATCGCGACTTTTGTATCGAGTAGCAAACATTTATTCGATAATCGATACTTGAGTATCGAGTAACGAAACGCTTTTCGTTACTCGATACTTTTATATCGAGTAACGAAAAGTTTTTCGATACTCGATACTTTTATAGTATTGTTATTTGTTTAAATTTGGAAAAAATTGTTTTTTTTGTTATTCGAAATGAAATTGTTACGTTTTCCGAATGCATATAAATTTTTCAAGAATTTTTTCATCGTTAAACATTTTTTTTACAAATTTTGAAAAATTGACAAAAAGTCGGAAATTCTCTACCTTCCCTCGAGTATCAACCCTCGAGGTTCTGTATCAACCGTGAGAAATTACAAAACTGTTAACAGTATAGCTTCGTATTTTGAGACTCTGGAGTGGCACAAGTATCGAGTAACGAAAAGCTTTTCGTTACTCGATACTTGTGTAACGAGTAACGAAAAGTTATTCGATACTCGATACAAAAGTATCGAGTATCGCAAAATTTTTCGTTACTCGATACAAAAGTATAGGGTATCAAAGGATTTTTAGTTACTCGATACAAAAGTATCGAGCAATTGTTGGAGATCGCTACTTTTGTAGCGAAGTATCGATCGAATTCTCATTGCTCGATACATTTGTATCGAGTATCTTTAATCGAATTCGATACTGAAGTAACTAGTTATTGCCAACTCTGCTCGGTGGCGACTTTTTTCGTTGTCGATAAATAGAAACAGCCAATCGCATGGAGGATTACAGTAGAAAGGGTGCCGCTTATTGGCCGTCGCGAGCTAACGATAACGAAAACTTTCGCTACGAGTTACAAAATCGGCCTACTGGCAAACTAGTATCTCTTATTTTGACCACATAATGAATGATTTCTATGACATGTAACACATACCTATGGAAAGGATATAAACTAGCGAACTTTTTGCAATAAAGCTAAGTTCAAAACAGCTTTTAGTTTTTTCTTATAATGAATTTAGACTTTGACTTTTTTTCATACATTTACACATTTTTTAAGACTTTGGTAGCTCATGAGTCATTCTCTTGTAACCAATTTTATAAAATAATGATTTATTTATAATAAACATACATTGCAGAATACAACAAAAGTTATTTCATGCTATTGCAACCACAAATAAAAACGTTATGACGATTTAAAGACTATTTTTCATCATTTTCAGACAACAAACGTGTATTTTCTATACAAAAAATCTGGTTTTATATTTACATACCTGGTATATAAAGTTATTGGAAAAAAACTGAGTATGCGAATACTTTTTAGACCCACTGTATATATAAATTGTATCATAGAATTTTTACCACCTAAACAAGAATTGAAAAGCAAATAAATTTTTTTTGTTCCTTTATTTTTTTTAGGTGTGTACGCCGTTGCAGTCCAGTTATATGTGAATAGTAGAAGTAAATATCCTTTTATGTGTGTATATTATGTGTGTATAAACATATGCATAAAACGTATCGCAGAATTCCTCACAGATTATTTGCTTTTTTTTTCTCCATGATTTTTGTTAGTTGTAAGAAATACAAGTATAAACTGTATCGTAGAAATTTTTTCAAGTAGACAAGCTTTGAAGATCCGATTTTTTCCCACTTTTTTTGCTATTATATGTACGCCATTGCAGTTTAGTTATATATATATATATATGTATATACAGGGTGGACCACGCAACGTGTGCACCTCTTTTACGACCAAAATATGCGTTGCACAAAAAAATGTTTTATACAAAAGTTACATGGTTTATAAGGCTACACTATGTGGTGCATTTATTTTTTTTATAGGTGGAGGCACTTCGAAGATTTAAAGGTCAACTTTATTTTTTCAAATGGAATACTATATTTTTTACAGCGTAATATGATAGAGTATCGAATTCTGAGTAAAAAAGTATAGACCTTTATTAGCCCTAGAGTTAATAGCTAACGAGTAATTTCACTTTATTACTTTAAAATTTTCTTCACGTAATATCAAGTTGGAGATTCAAATCTACTGCAAATTTCTGAATGGCAGTGTTTACATCACAGTGTTTATCAATATGAACACATTTACCACATCACACACACTTATCATGATTCACAATCTTCTCAATGATTGTAATCCAGTATTAAAGTATCCTTCGGTGATTGTGCGTGATTATTATCAGAAAGATAAAAGTGAAAATGAACTTTTCTAATAGTGATACTATTAGAGATTGATATTACATGAAGAAAATTTTAAAGTAATAAAGTAAAATTACTCGTTAACTGTTAACTCTAGGGCTAATAAAGGTCTATACTTTTTTACTCAGAATTCGATACTCTATCATATTACGCTATAAAAAATATAGCATTCCATTTGAAAAAATTAAGTTGACCTTCAAATCTTCGAAGTGGCTCCACCTATAAAAAAAATAAATGCACCACATAGTGTAGCCTTATAAACCATGTAACTTTTGTATAAAACATTTTTTTGTGCAACGCATATTTTGGTCGTAAAAGAGGTGCACACGTTGCGTGGTCCACCCTGTATATGTATATATATATATATATATACATATATATATAGAGGAATTTCATTGTAGAATGTTTTTCGCGGAAACAAGAATTGAAGGTAAGATTTACTTTTCTCTTTTTCCTGTATTTTTTGTACTTATGTACGCCGTTGCAGTCCATTGGTATAATTGATACTCACGATGATAAATTCCAGCGTGAACTGGCGGGTTTGATACACTCGGTGCGTATCGCGTCTGTATGTAGAAAGCACGTATACGCGTTGTCCTGATTTGAAGTGTGTTTTACGCATAGCGCACCCCTACCGTGGCTTATTCTCGTTTCTCGCGCAAATCGCGGATCATCCGGAGTTACGAGGTCCCGTCTCGGCGAATCACTTTGGAATGCTTCGATTTCGAATATATATATATACGTGCGTGTATGTATGGGCTATTCTAAGTAAGGTTCAAGACCCCCCCCCCCGCCGCCCTTGAGTGCTTTTCCCACAGCATTGTATTGGCTCTTTTTTATTTCCTCGCCATACGGCGCGTGCACGCGAGCATAGAGAAATTCCCGTATCGTCCGGAAAGCGAGAAACCCTACTACTACGCGCAGCCTTCGCTTACTGACGGGTGCTTCGAACCGTCACGCGCGTCCGATTGATCGAATTTTAATCATCGATAACTCGTCAACGCTTCATCCGATCGAAAAACGTCTCATGACTTTTCGGCTTGCAATGTCATCACGAATCTACCTTTGCTTTTATCAACCGTCACTTTCGAGACACCCTGTATATAGATATATGGAATATCGGGCAAGTGCGCGCGCTTCGGCTTTAATCCGATTCTCTGGTTCGCGCGGCTGACCCGCACCCCCGTGCAAAATCGTAAATCCGTGTAAGATCCATTTGAAATACTTTGTTGTATATATATATATTTATGTTTATACGATTCAAGTCCCACGCGCGCGAGAGTCGGCCACGCCGGCGGACCGCGAAACACAGCGTGTCCCGACGCTCTTTATTGCCTCGCGCATCGGAAGCTCTAGATACTGGCGCTTCTCCTCTAGTTTCGTTTCTTTCTTTCGTTCCTCGATTTTTAGTTTTTGTTTCTCTCTCTTTAAGGCCAATCCAGCGCGACGTGTGTGGTCGTATGTGGTCGATGACGATACTTGGACGATAATTGACGATATTTTCAGTCGCTCGGTACGTGCTCAGCAAATATTTATATAATTATATATATAAATAAATGAATGAATATATATATATATACACAAAGAAAATTCGAGACTGCACAAATAAAAAAAATCCAAGTAGATCGTACGGATTTGTTTACATCGTTCACAATTAAGGTATTGCTTTCACGAAATTTTTTACTTGGGACACGGGATTTGGAGGGGCGGCAGGTGAACACGCGATACGCCTTCATTTGCTTGAACTCGCTAGAGTCATTTGGTTGTCCGTAGCGATTTTTTTTGTTTCGTGAAACAGTTTTTTTCTAGTGCGTTCTAAAAATAAGTGACATCAATTTCGAACAACAGTGTGCTATCAGTTTTTGCTTCATACTTGGGCACAGTGCAACGGAAACTTTTGCAAAACTTCAGCAGGCCTACGAAGACAGTGTTGTGTCAAGGGCCCAGGTTTTTCAGTGGTTTAAGGCATTTTCCGAAGGAAGAGAATCGATTGAAGATGGACCACGCAGCGGGAGGCCTTCATCTTCAAGAACCTATGAAAATGTCGACGTAATCCCTGATCTTGTGCGTTCAGTTTGTCAGTTGACAGTCAGAATGATCGGGTCAGAGTTGAATTGGACTCGCATCACCGTTCATCAGATGTTGACCAATGAATTGGGGCTGAAAATAATTGCTGTCACACAGCAATTTCAATAAACGAGTTTTTGGCCAGTAAAAACATTCCTGTGGCTCCCAAGCCTCCTTGTTCGCCTGACTTCAATCCTTGTGACTTTTTCCTCTTCCCGAGATTGAAAAATCACCTCAAGGGACGCCATTTTGGGACACTCGAAAACATTCAAACGGCTGTAACCGACCAGCTGAAGGCTATTCCAGTATCCGAGTTTCAGCAATGCTATCAGGATTGAAAGAAGCGTCTCCAGCGCTGTGTGGCTTCTAAAGGAAGTTATTTTGAGACGATATTGAATTGTAATTATATTTGAATGAAAACATTGAAAAAAATCAGTGTCATTACTTAATTTACACACCTCGTATAGATACAAACACACACACACATACACACACACACACACACACACACACACAGAATTAAATGCTATATTTTAATACATTGCAAACAATATATGTATTGGTGTGGAACTTCATCACCCACAGATGTAATCATGGCATTAAAATCATACCTCAACACACGTTGTATTCTCTACAAACGTCACCTGTCATTCAAAATGAAAATTCAATAATATTTTACATTAACGCGTACCCGTATAAATTTTCCCGTTATCGCGACCCGCGCAAAGGCATTCGAATGAGACTCTTCTCGCCGAGTTGATAATCCACTGATATTCCACAGATTATATGCGAATATATGTATGTATAATGCACCATAAATCGAGCTCGGCGAGACAAACCCTGCGAATATATTACGACTCTCGTAATTTATAATGCACGCGGTCCAGTTTCTTTTCTCTTCTCTCTCTCTCTCTCTCTCTCTCTCTCTCTCCATCTCTCTCTCTCTCCATCTCTCTCTCTCTCTCTCTCTCCCTCTCTCTCTCTCCCTCTCTCTCTCTCTCTCTCTCTCTCTCTCTCCCTCTCCCTCTCCCTCTCCCGCTCTCGTTTTCGTTAGTTTCGACTGTACGCGCACGTCGTGGTTACGCGGGCACATATGCGGTTTCTATAAATTTCGCATAGAAGGTGACAGACGTGCGGCCCTCACGCGTATCCGCGCATGCGACGAGACACTATGAGCATATATGCATTTTGCAACAATAATTATGTCGATAAATTTGCGCGTGGGTTTTTTTTTTTGGTTTACGCGTCTCTTCTTATTCCGGCGGAGTGCTAGAATTATTGCGCCCGTGTATATATAGATAAATGTCGTATTGTCGCTAAGTGCGTGTATGTCTGTCGTTCCTGTTCCTCGAACAATGGTTAGGATGGAGAAAAAGAAGAGAAAATGGTAACGGCGACAATGGCAAGTCTTCCTCCGAGGACACGATGAGGAATAACGCGAATACATATAAGTATATATATATATATATATATATATATATTCATATGTACGTGGTGACATTAGAATTTCCATGGGCGTGTTTCCTGCAATCCCACGCTTGTGTATTTATATATATATATATATATATATATATATATATATATATATATATACAGGGTGGACCACGCAACGTGTGCACCTCTTTTACAACCAAAATATGCATTGCACAAAAAAATATTTTAGACAAAAGTTACATGATTTATAAGGCTACACTATGTGGTGCATTTATTTTTTTTATAGGTGGAGGCGCTTCGAAGATTTGAAGGTCAACTTTATTTTTTCAAATGGAATGCTATATTTTTTATAGCGTAATATGATAGAGTATCGAATTCTGAGCAAAAAAGTATAGACCTTTATGAGCCCTAGAGTTAATAGCTAACGAGTAATTTCACTTTATTACTTTAAAATTTTCTTCACGTAATATCAAGTTGGAGATTCAAATCTACTACAAATTTCTGTATGTATTTGATCTAAATCGGATAATCCTAAGTATGTTAATTTCATCGTCGAAATAAATCGAAAAAACGCTCAGAACTTTTTACTTCATCTAATATATATATATATATATATATATATATATATATATATATATTTCAAACCTTGGATTGTGGGTAATGCTCCAACCTCCTTAAGTGTGTAGAGGAGAGGGGGCAAGATGGGGTTGTGGGCAAGACGGGGTACCCGGCCAAACACTCGATCTGAATCAATCAATCATGTTCGTTCTGGCATCATACGATGCGCTGCCATGGCACCCATCAGTCGCCCGTGTATCGTCGTTCCACAGTGCACGCGTATCGAGTGATGAAGAGAAAGCTGATTTTTCGTATACTTGTTGTTGTTTTAAAATTTGGTTTCGGGTGTGACTGCCCTTTGTCAATTGACGCTAGATAGTGCCGTGCTGTTTCTATATATGCTATATTTAATGTAAAATCAGGTAAGGACTTGCTATTTTCTACGTTGCGTGTCGTTATTTTATTACAAATATTTGATTGGCAAAATATACGGTGGGAAAAGATGGGGTGGTAGATCCCCATCTAGTACATAGTACACGGGACACAGGATTATTCAGTTTTTTGTGATTTTTATGTTATTTTTTAGACAGCATGTGTATTATTACATTTAAATAATCTTCTTTTGATAAAACTGTGTGCTACACATAGCTTCCTTTTCTTCTAGGATGGTGCGGAATTAAAAACGCAAGACGGAGCGGGGAACATGATCCGAAGAAGCTATATCCGTTAACGAGAAATGAAAAAGAAAAAAGCTGAATTAAAGGAAAAAACACTATTCATGTATCTGCGCTTTGTCAGCCCGAATAAAGCTACTTCTTTGGGTGTAGTGTGATTGGGAAATAATGGACCCCACCATGCCCCCGGGGGGTACAAGATGGGGAGATGTCTCTTTTTAGTTTTTAATTTTTATTTGCTATAATTATCACTCGAATGATCCTAATTTGACCAAATTTTGTGAGACTGATTATTGTAGGTTGACACAGAAATAAATACGACTATGTGACTTTAAAAACATGAGTTTTATTGAACTTCAAACCTTAAATACCCCGTCTTGCCCCCGTCATGCCCCCTCACCCCTAATACGAAACGCATGAAGCGAATCCCGAAATTGCACACTTCGAAATGTGTAAAAAATGACCATGGTCATGGTTATTACCCTGTGCACATGGTAATAACGCACCTAGCTGTGTCAAAACTTGGATTGTCATTGTGGCCGCAACGAAAGTTAGGTTAGAGTAGCGGAGTGCGAGTAGGAAGTGATGCGTGAAAACCTCCAAGGGTATACGTCAGAAGTCAGGAAATAAAAAAATTATATATTATAAAATTGTAGTGTCTATCTGTGCGTTAGTTTTTTTCGGGCTGTAAATTGAACTGATAGGGTTAGAAGCTGACGCTGAGATGATATTTATTATTTTTTGGAAATGTCGTACCTATGTCTGTCCGTTTAAGGCCTTTGGTCAATCTAGAGGCAAAAAAGGGCATATTTTGTGATTTTTTTTCAGCGAAACCATAAAATAAATCGCAATTATAAAATAGGGGTTTTATTATAGACATAATTGACTATACAACATTTTTTTTCACAGCGATACATGTCAAAATAGCAACTGTGCAGCATTTTTCCGATGACGCCTTTATTTCTGGAAGGTCAACGGCCGGACCAACAGCTCCTATAATTTTTGAGTTATGATGAGATACTAAAGTTTTTTCGATTATATATAAGAACAGCTATAGAAGTACGTAGGGTTTTTTTGATATATTGTTTTTTGTCAAAATGGCGCATTTCTAAAACAAAAAGTATAAAATGCCACGAGAAAATCGTCAGAAAATTGTTTATAAAAAGGGAACTATGCAATATAATTAAAAAAAAACTCTACGCAGTGCCTCAGAAAATGTAATTCTAAATATACAGTTAAAATTTCAAGTGAATCGGTTGAAATTTGTTTGAGTTATGAGTCCGGCCGACTTGAGAAATGTAGTTTCGAGATAAACGCGTTTAAAGTTAGTAGAAAGTAACGACATGAATCAAGAGGGGTTGCTCTAGAATTCGAAAATCGAGTACTTAGAGATTTTTCACACCCATCATCTTTTGGAATATAATTTTATAGGTCCTAAGGTACATTTTTAACAAAAAAAAAACAATTTTTGAAAAATCCTACCGTGGCCCAAGGCCTTCAGCCTAGTTGGCGTGAAAACAGTTGAAAGGCTTTTTTCCCCCGAAGCTTTGCCATGTGTAAATAAAAGCTTCGACAATTTCATTGCACTCAAATGCAATTTGTCTGCACTGAGTTTCATCCGGATCCTCGTCGAGTCTACACCTGAGAAAATGCGATGTTTTTTTCGAAAGCGGACCGATTTACGCGCGGAAGCCTCTTCGGAAAAAGCCAAATATTTTAACACTCATTAGTTTCGATCAATGTCCGACAGATTTACGATTTTTTTTCTCTGATATGGATGTAACTAAAAAAAAATTCTTTTTTTTTTTAAATGTGTAAATACGTATTTTCCATGAAAACCTCAGTCCTTGCTTGACATGGACGCCTCAAGAAAATTTCCAAAATATACACCCTTGGCCAAAAGTTTGGGGCACCCTGCAATTTTTCTTGCTGGACAAAAAATTAAATATCTCGGCCAAAAAAAATCGGAAACCAATTTACCAAACGGGGTTTTTGAGAGAATAAAGTCAGCTTCAATTTGCTTTTTTAATTTTATTTATTTAATTTTTTTTGTGCCCGGTACGTGATTTTGAAAATGGCGGTTTTTCACGATTTTCGCACCTTGCAAAGTCGTTCTCTGGACTTCGGAAAAATAGAAATCTCGCTATTTAGTGAAATGATCTCAGAAAAAGGAAGTGTTAGTTTTAGTTTCGTTTTTTTAAAAAAAATTTGCAATTTTTTTTCGCAGAGAAATTTAGTTTTTCTTGAAAAAAACGGCAGGTTTCCGTAAAGCCGGCATCGTGCAGCGTATCGTGAAAACTATGAGGTTGAGAATATTTGTCCTAAGGACTAAAAAGTTTTGTTTTATTATTTTGGAGTTGTTAAATCTTTTTCAGATTTTTTTGGCAACATTTTTTTTCATTGCTAGTTTTGGTTGATCGTCGACGATTAACCTAATTCATTTATTGCCATTACATTGAAACGACGATGTTTTAAGGGAAATATCAAGAAGAGAAAATCGAAAAAATAAAATTAAAAAAGCAAATTGAAGCTGGGTTTACTCTCTTCAAAACCCCGTTTGGTAAATTGGTTTCCGATTTTTTTTGGCCGAGATATTCAATTTTTTGTCCGGAAAGAAAAATTGCAGGGTGCCCCAAACTTTTGGCCAAGGCTGTACACGTATGCGTGTAATACGAGTCAAGCGCGCGGCAGGAAAAATGCTCACCTTCATGCCTCCGATGACGAGGGAACGCGACGCAATTTCCTGATACAATTTGAAAAATCCTCGGATGCGATCGCTCGCGGTTTCCTCGTCGCAACTAAGAAACAGCAACGACGTTTCTGTTTTTTTGTCCCCAATAAATAAATTAAATTTTACAAAAACTTGCAAAACATTTACACCGTTAAGAAACGATTGTTCTCGCTGACATAATTACAACGGATGAAGAGTTCACAGTTTTGTCATATCGCGCACTCGATAAATATTAACGCAAGAGCAAACGTAAAGCCTTTTAAATAAAAATAAATTAAAAAAAACAACGATTTTGTATTTTACACGGTTGGGAAGAGACCGGCAGCGATTTTTTTTTTCATGGGATTACCGGTCGAACGATTGATATGAAATAAATTTAAAAAAGAGAAGAAAAGAAAATCTATATATATGAGAAAGAGAGACAGAGAGAAAAAAATGTCGACGTGAAAGCGCGAATTTATTATTCGCGAATCGTCGTGAAAAGCACCATGGCTCGCGTTAGCCGTCTCGCGGCCCCTATATGCGTCCACGAAGGATTAAAGATCCTCCGCCGCGGCTACGCTTATAACACACACGCGAGTTACAGTAGTGCCGATGAATTCGCGAAGTAGCGGGGTCCCGCGAGAAACGCTTCGCACAGATGCGAGGCATGGAGGGGGGGCACGCGCGTACGCATCCGCGGGGCGTGGCGTCCGTGCGCGCGGAGTCATCGATGTGGGCGTGTCCGGCGGCCCGTAGTGATTCTTACTGGCGTCCGCCAGAGCGGGGAGTCACGCCCACTGCGGCGCGCGCTGCCAACCGCGAGCTCGCGACAACGCGGAGTGGGGAAACATGGGCGTGTCCGAGCATGCGCAGATCTGTCCATAGTCTAACGACGCGCACCGGCGCGTCGGTTATGTGTGCGTGTGTACTTGTAGACAAAGTATGGGACGTTTCGTGTTGACTCGCACGGTTTTGCGCCAAGTGGAATTTTTCGTACAGATTTCGTAGGGTGGGGCGCGGTATTCTTTGATTAGAAATCATGTCGCGATTTCAACATGAAACGACCTGTATTTGAACTAAATTTAAATACGTAGGATCGCGTGTTGGCACAAGAGCAACGCGCTTTTCGACCCTGTATGTACTCTCAAAGGGTAGTGAGGATAGTATTCGTCATATACATATATATATATATATATATATATATATATATATATAGGACTCAGCAACGGTATTTGCGCAAATGGTACATACATGGGGCTGCTAGTAGAAAATTCAGGAATTGGATCTGCCCGTACAAATAAACTGACGATGCGAATCCAGTGTCAATATTTATTCATCCTGCTGCTTCTTATTCTTTTTTCATTTTGCATTATGATTAATTTGTCGGGTATTAATAGCCCAAATTGTGCACACTGCTGTGAGGTTTGATCTGTTTTTCGAAAGAAGATGATAACGAAAGAGAGAGAGGGGGGGATCAAACCGAATTATTTATTCAACAGAGGGATACGAGGAATTGTTTGTAAATAAAATTTCGATTCTTGTTCAGTGGAGGCGAGATGAGTGTTTTTCGTTTCATATTTTTCAGAAGGTTTATTTACATTGTCGATTGTACGATTATTATTATTATCGGGATTTCTAATTGATTTTTCCGTTTCATTAGTATTCGGAATTAATGTTCTATTGTTGCTATTATGAATTATTCGCATTGTTTATTGTACGATATTGTTATTTTGGATCACACTGTTATTATGATAATTATTATTATGATGTTAATTGTTAATTTGCAAACTTATTTTTTTTTTATCCGTCATATCGATTATACCATTATTATTATTCTAGAAAACCTTTATTTATATTTTCACATTTTCTAAACTATAAATAAATTTTATATATTTATACTTTTTAAAACCAATATACATTAATTATTATTTTTAATCATTATTGATATTATTATCACAAGCATTATTAATTTTTTCGCTATATTCTCAAAGAAGAAAAATAATTATTCCAAATTCGGTTCCCTTTCCAAAGTAAAACTGTCCAAAGTAATTGCAAGTGCGTTCATCTTAATTTTTTTTCGTCAGGGCGGCGCGCATATACGTAACACGTATAGCCGCATTTGGAATAAAATATAAAAATATAAAAATATAAAGATATAAAATATAAAAATCAAAAATATAAAATATTGGGTGAAGTAAAAAGTTCTGAGCGTTTTCCGCTAGATGTCTTTAGTGAGCCATATCTCACGATGTATACATCGCATCGGGTCATACTATACGGCGATTTAAAGGTGACATTACGCTTCAAAAAAAGTTTTTTGATAGTTTTGTGTTTGGTGAAGCCAGTTGTGTGTTACAGCGTTCCAAAATAGAGGTAAAAAAAGAGAAAATTCGATACATTCTTCAGTACCACTACAACCAAGGTGAAAAGGCGGAGTAGGCGGCCAAAAAAATTTGTGCAAAGTGGTGGTTCCAACGATTCCGTTCTGGTAGGTCAATCGTCGAAAATGTCGATAAAATCATGGAAATCGTCGAGTCGGACCGGCATGTGAACACTTATTCCATTGCCCAGGTACTGAAGATTATCCAGAAAACCGTTTGGAACCATTTGCATAAGGCTGGTCTCAAGAAGAAGCTCGATGTATGGGTGCCACACGAATTGACGCAAAAGAACCTTTTGGACCGAATTGATGCCTCCGATTCTTTGCTGAAACGTAACGAAATCGACCCATTTTTGAAGCGGATGGTGACTGGAGATGAAAAATGGGTTACATACGCGAACAACAGCCGAAAAATATCGTGGTCCAATCGCGGTGAGCCGGCCCAAACGATCGCCAAGCCCGGATTAACGGCCAAGAAGGTTTTGCCGTGTGTTTGGTGGGATTGGAAGGGAATCATCCACTACGAGCTGCTCCCATCGGGCCAAACACTCAATTCGGACCTCTACTGGCAACAACTGACCAGATTGAAGCAGACGATCAACCAGAAGCGGCCAGAACTGGTCAATAGGAAGGGTGTTGTGTTCCATCAAGACAACGCCAGGCCGCACACATCTTTAACGATGCGCCAGAAGCTCCGAGAGCTTGGATGGGAGGTTCTATCGCACCCGCCGTATAGTCCAGACCTGGCACGAAGCGATTATCACCTTTTCAAGCATTTGCAAAATTTGTTTCATGGTACAAAACTGGCCTCAACAGAGGCTTGTGAAAATGAGCTGGTCAAGTTTTTTACCAATAGGGACGAGGACTTCTTCAATCGCGGAATTATGAAATTTCCTTCAAAATGGACAAAAGTTATCGAACAAAACGGCGCATATTTGATCTAAATCGGATAATCCTAACTATGTTAATTTCATCGTCGAAATGAAGCGAAAGAACTCTCAGAACTTTTTACCTCGTGTAATATAAAAAACGCTTCGAGCCTAGAGGGGCAGAAAAGGTGGACGGGGGGTGGGGAGGGGGGTGCGTACACGAACAGTGGCGTCATAAATAACGATACAAGGCTGCCTACAGCATTGCTCGATGCTCGCAGGGTCAAAAGTAACGTTGTGTACGTACGTGTTTATATATATATATATATATATATATACATATATGCAATTCAAGTTTAGTGTGCGACATATGTACGCGGCTTGTATACATACCTTATTCCCGAGCTGCCGCGGCGAGTCATTAAAATTATTTATGATGAAATAAGGATCTTCGAAGGCTTCTCGAATCACTGCCGAGGTCCGCAGCCGCGCACGCACGAGGCTTCAAATCCGCGGGCGCAAAACCTTTTCGCGGACGCTTTATACCTGTATACACATTAGCAACTGCTGTCACTATATATATACGGACATCGATGCAAAGGATTTTTCTTTTTCATCGAAATTTATAAACGAACAGCAATTTTCAAAAAAGAAACAAGTACTCCAAATAATTTACGAAAAGAGGGGGCGGGGGGGGGGGGGTGGAATAATATGGGCTCGTAAAAGGGGAATCACCCAGCACAATGGCACAAATAATAAAAAATATATGTACAAACAATGATTTACGACTAATTCTATGTATATATGTATATACGCATATAGAAACATCGATGCAAAGAATTGTCCCTTTTTACCGAAATTTATAATCAAATAGCAATTTTCCAAAAAAAAAAAAAACAACTGCTCAAACTAATTTAAGAATAGTTCTATATAGAACTATTCTTAAATTAGTTTGAGCAGTAGTTTGAGCAGGTGTAACGTTAAAATGCTGCTCCGATCAAGTATTGAGTATAGTGAAATTTTAGGTTTCAAAGGGGGACGTTAAAAAAAAAATTGTCAAAAATTCAACATATCGGCTTTTAGATGACTGACATGCAAAGGATTG
The DNA here is from genome assembly GCA_963932345.1 of Ophion ventricosus. NCBI lineage: Eukaryota > Metazoa > Arthropoda > Insecta > Hymenoptera > Ichneumonidae > Ophion > Ophion ventricosus. Next base: position 15,964,748 of record OZ010717.1, read on the forward strand.
TCCTTTTATATTAAAATTTATAATCGAACCCAAATTTTCCAAAAAAAATAACTGCCAAAATAATTTACAAATAATTCTATATATGTATATACGGACATCGATGCAAGGGATTTTCCTTTTTTATCGGAATTTATGAACGAACAGTAATTTTCTAAGAAAAAACGAAGTACACCAAATAATTCACGAAAAGCGGGGGTGGAATAAGGTGGGCACGTAAAAGGGGAAGCACCCCGTACAATGGAACAAATAATTAAAAAATATATATATATATAAACAATGATTTACGATTAATTATATGTATAGTAGATGTATATACGTATATACAAACATCGATGCAAAGGATTGTCCTTTTTTTACCGAAATTTATAATCGAATAGCAATTTTCCAAAAAAACAACTGCTCAATCTCATTTAAGAATAGTTCTATATACCAGGTGTCCCATTTTAATCTTACACCTGATTTATCTCGAAAAATACTGCTTCGATCAAGTATTGAGTATAGTGAAACTTTTAGAATTCAAAGGGCAAGTTCTAGAGCATTTTTTTTTAAATTATCAAAAATTCAATATATCTCCGTTCAGATGACCGACATTTTGTTTCTTTTTTAATCGAAACAACACTTTTCTTTCACCTAAAAATTTGTCAGCGTAAACTAACTTTTGTAGGAATTTTTTTTTTTTTTGACAAAGTCAATAATTTTTAGATTAGAACACCATTTTTTATTATTTCAACGCTGTTCAGGATGTACCACGAGGAGGTAAAGTGTAATTGTGCGTGTATGTATGTGACTGTGTGTGTAAAAGGCATATAAGTAGAAAACGTATAAACGAGATTTCACTGTATATATTTTACTTTACAATATTCAGAATATTTGAAGGACCTGGCCGAAACGAAATATCCTGCCGATTACGAATATCATCGAGTTTTCTTCAGAGGTTCAAAATTACGCCGCGTAAGAACGCGAAAAAAATGTAGAGGGAAAAAATGCGACGGTACTCATGTCGAAGAACAAGAAGGAGATAAAAAGAGAACGAGAGAGAGAAAGAGAAGGAGAGAAAGAGAGAGAGAGAGAGAGAGGGAGAGAGAAAGAGAGAGAGAAGCCAAAGGGAGAGATGAAGAGGTAACGCCGTAGGGGGTCGCGTGAAAAAAATAAGAAACCAAGGAAATTCCCCCAGCTGGGGGTCCTTTCTGACGGAACATTCTCCCGTCCCCCGTTTACTCCTCCTTTACACTTCTGTTTCTTATTTCATGTCTTTACCGCCTCTATATCTTACCCTCTCTCGCGGCTGTCCCTCTCTCTCTCTCTCTCACTCTCAGCTCTCTCGATCGATCGAACGAGCGGGAGACGATAGGACGCGTGTAAAACATTATGCTGCTGGAATCACGCTGAGGCCGCTAACTCTCGACGATTGACCACCATTGACCACCTGGTACCACCCGCTATACTATGATATATTATAAATTATTACTGTACTCGGTCCTGCTATATATATATATATATATATATATATATATATATATATATATATATATGTATAGTAGTTGGAATAATATAATTCAACGCATACAGGTCCGCCGATACGTATATACAGTGCGATTATTATAAGGCGGCAATGTATTTTTTGAGCCTCTTGCGCGAAGATTTCGCGACGGAGATAAATATGATTATCAATGGTTTTTAAAGTCCTGCTCGAAAAAAAATATAGCATACTTTTCTGACCAGTAGTATTTGCCAGTAAAAATTAAGCATTCTGGAACAAAAAAATCACGAATCCTTTTTGAACTCGTCAGAATGAAGATAATTAAATTCCGAATACGAAACACTGCTGAAAGAAATGATCAAATATGCATTTCAAAGAGGATGAATGGAATTCACACTGAGGGAAAAGTGCATGGTATTTACAACAACAAAAAAAGACCATGGTAGAAGAGGGTATAGTCAAATTATCTATAGTTGATTGATACTACAATCATAATAAGGTTAACACAACTATAAGCGAAAAGTAGGGAGAAGTCCCCCAGTGGCGGACATCTAAGGTCTTTAGACAATAAAAAAAACTGAGAAATGTAACTTTATTTATGAAATAACTATGTCAACGAAGTCTAAAACCAAAATAAATGAACAAAAATGCAAGCGCTGTATAAACATACTTAAAAACTTAAATCAAATTTTGGTAAAAAAAAATACAGTACGAGTGACAGTACGAGTGTCCAACGCTATAATGGATCCGATAATGGGGGAATTCTTTAGGATTTATATTGGATTGGTGCATTGAATTCTAATGGGGAATTCCAATTAGAATCCAGTGTGAAAGCGTGACGTTTTGGTATAGGGATCCAATGCGATGACCCATTCGATCTCGATCAGGAAGTACGGTCAAGTATGAGAATCCAATTGGATCCCTACGACAATTTTTGCATGGGCATCTACTTGGAACCTCATTTAAGGCTACCAAAAATGTAAGCATTGACAAACCATTCAAATTTTGTCTTCTACTTTTACGTCTAAAATCGATGTTTATAGGTACTCCCGAGTGACTAACTGCTAGTGAATCACCCTGTATGTGTGTGTATATATATATATATATATATATATATATATTCACACTGGCATCTTTCTGACTGTTCGATAGAGCCGAGATTAATCGACGCAGATTTGTCACGGCGATCGGTAAACGCGTTTAACGCGCGCACGCACGCACCGAGGGACCAGCCTCGCGCATCTTTCGAGACACGCCGCGCGCTCATCGCTCATGTACTCGCGCACGCACACGGTGTGCGTTAGCGAACAAAAGAAACGGATAAAGCGCATGGGCGTTACCATTAGCCGCCGCGCTCACACGCGTCAAGTCGCGGCAACGAGGCAAAAAAAAAAAAAATTAGCCAATTAAAACAAAAATAGAAAAATGATGGTAATAAAGTGACGGAATAAAATGGAATGGTAACGTCATTGGTAATGTAATTGCGATAATAAATGATTGTGGCAAAATAACAATAAATGCCACAATTGGTAAGGTATGTATGCGGGAGGGAAGGAGGGAGAGAGAGAGAGAGAGAGAGAGAGAGAGAGAGAGAGAGAGAAAGAGAGAGTAGAAGGATGTTGCGTGGCTGATGAAGCAACAGTAGCATAACTACCGCAATTAGAGCCCCGCTGACAACGCGATCAAGGGTCGCCAGCATCGGTGAAGGAGCCCTTGGACAGTTATGAAGCAAAAGGGACCTCCATATACGATCCTATATACGCGAAATCCACGTGTACATATATAAAGATACATCGGACATAGATAGGGAGCAAGACAAGCACCCGTTAATAGTAATAGTCGAGTATGTCGATAATGCGGCCGCTTCAGTGCTCTTTCCACGCCCCATAGTTGCGCGTCACCCTTCCCCGTCGGCGAACCCTCCACGCGCGTTTCATTTTTTCCACAATGAGCTCAAAAGCCTATGCGGTTATTATCGTGGCTCGTCAAGATCGCGATCCGCGATGGAGCTAGTCCTGTAGACTGTAAGTGAATTCGCGAATATATATATATATATATACATATGAATAGTACTATGGGGGCAGTCCTCGAAGTTGAATGTCTTCAAAATCTTCCTCTCTTATCTCCTGCCGCGAAATAAAGGTCGCAAAAGTTTCGATAAACATAGTCGATTATATGCAACGATCACCAAATCATATTACCACATTTACTGTACAATGCCCGGAAACCACCACTATATCTGGCAGGTGCAATCGGCCAGTCCCCTCGTAAAGTCGATCGGTGACCTGATAAAAAACTATAAATTATATCACTGATCTTCCCTCCAATATCAGCCTTCTCATCCGCATCCATAGCGATATCCAATTATTTGTCTAAACAGTCGAGCCTGACAGTTCGTCGCTCCGTTGGCTAAATCGAAAGGAAGGTTTATATCCACATTTTGTATATGAAACAATGCCAAATCCGAAGTATCGTTTAGTGTCTCGTGATGAGCACCCACATGTACACATGGTACAAAAAAAAGTTAGTTCGTACGTTGGCCGATTGAAAAGATCGCGAAATTCCGAAGAAAAAAGTCCTTAGGCATTTTTCTCCCGGACGCACCGTTGCTGAGAAATTTCCCGATCAACGATAGCCAACGAGGCGGGCCGACTGACTGCGAGAGGCGGGGCCAGCGCCCCTAACGCGCGCCAGCCACCACTCGCGCCCGGCAGGCACGCATACAGGATTAGTCGGCACCGATCGATTGATATTTAAACAACGGTTGCTCGGAGAGAAAAAAGCGTCAGGACTTTTCGCTTCAGAATTCGATGATCCGTCTAACCTGCAAATATTCGGCACAACTTCCGGGACACCCTGTATACACGAATATATATATATATATATATATATATATATATATATGCCGGAGCATCGATTTATTATCACGTCTGGTATCGTACACTGTAAGAACGCCTGGTTAATGGTCCGGTTGAGGGTGATGGATACGCCCACTTTTGATATTTCGGTGATCAATAACCGATGCGAGTGAAGCTCGGACATTATGTATCTATAGTTCCATATCATTTACACAGACACACACACACACACACACATCGTCGACACTTCAGTTCTTCTTGCTCGGTGCTTGGCACTCGACTAAGAAAGCGTGTAAAGGCCCATTACTCACAGTCGACATCAGTGAATAAATAATTTACCGAGAGTCGCATATCCTCAACAACGACAAAAACGACCGCACACGTCCCAGTGCGTTGCGCACCGACAACAACATAGCAAAAACGAAAAAAAAAAAAAACAATATTGTGGCATCGAGTAAATCCCTGTTCACGGGTTGTCAAACAAATTTTTTCATTGGTCCAACCACGCGCGACTCCTCTATATGTCTCATCGCATTTTTCGAGGATCCCCTAAACCGGATAACTGTCCGGTTAAAGCTCCGCTAGTTCTTGGCATACTCGTAGCCTCCCTCGACTTATTTGTAGTTTTCATCGCTCCCGTCGATCTCCCCGGTAAATTCTTCGTCATGGCGTTCAACGCCTTCACTATGGAATGTCAGTATCGCCACAAAGGTTTTCAATAGTTTCCCTGTGCCCTCGTAACAAATTCTATACAGCAGTGGATGAGGAAAGACCGGCGATAGGGAATGCTCTGGGGGGTCTCGGAGCAACTGGAAATACACAAGCGACAATGTGGACCCTTATTCGGATACATATGCATACATGTGTGGTCATTATTTGGTAGAATGATCGGGTACTTTTTATTCAGCACTTTTGTATCGTTCTTCCATATATATATATATATATATATATATATATGGATGTCCATATATCATTCTTCAATTCTACCTTGCCCCCGTTGCATTCCGCAACGAGATGGTCATTAAAAATCAATTGTGTTCATAACGCAGCTCTCAGGCAAAGCACTATTCTGATTATACTCCACCACATCGTTTAACAATAATTTCCGAGTGTAAATTTTGACTCCGTCATATATATATTTATATACATATATATATATATATATATATATTTTAAATTGATATTTGATCGAATCCACATAATAATCCAATTTCTCGCAAATTTTGCGATTGAAAAATTTCTTAAAAAATTGTCAACCTTCGCCATGCTGGGCGGTTCGCCTCGAACTTTGTTTTTTTTTTTTTTTTCGCAATAGTGATGGCGCCCTTTTATGGTAGCACTAAAACTATGAGACGAAGGGTTGATAGTAGGAAAAAACCAGCAATAAATCGGGTTAGAGCTATTCAAGGAAATAAAATCAACATTGCGCATATGTATATATTTCTTTATTGTGAATATATGTGTAAGTGTGTATATATATATTTGGGATAAAAACAAAATGTAAAGAAGCCCGGCATCGAGAAATCTATAAAACTATGTATACTCATAAAACGCTGAGTTTCGCTGCGTGTATATATATATATATACATATAGTCATTCACTTCGTGGTGGCCTTGTCCCGGTTCGTAGATTTACGCGTATTAAAAAGATATTACAATATTAATAAGGGACCGTTTAATGGGCCATCCAGTGCTTCGCGGCAAACACAATTGCTATACTGTGGTATGTCAGAGAAAACACACATATGCATATACATAAATACACGCACACACCCACACACACATATATATATATATAACCAGAGCTGGTAGCAGACCGGCTTCGACTCCGGCAGTCCGAGTTAAGCAGCATTGTACATGGCCAATACTCGGAGGGGTGACCACTTAACCGTGCAACGGTTGGCGCATCAACCAGTCAGCGGAAGACCAAACTTCTGAGACCGTGGTGTAGAGTAAAACGCCCATGCACCAGAGAATCAGCAGAGTATCGAGCCGCCTATACCGGTACGGGTTTTCCGAAGTTTCCCCGTACCCATGACAAATGCGGGATAGTGTAGCTTAAGACAGGTCAGGACGCAACGGAAGGTAGGTTAGATTAGCAAAGTCTGAGAAGGGAAGGGTAATACGTAAAAACCCGCAAGGGTTTACGCTGGAAGTAAGGGAATAAAAATAAATGATATGTTATGTATATATATGGGGCATTCCACACCAAATCGACCACTTTCCGGCCCGATCCCTTTCGATTTGGTCGAAACTCTAATATGTTATTGTTTTCATCTTAAACATTTGTGTGATTTTTTTCAAATTTTTTTACATAACTGCAAATACGTAGTGAATTTTTGAAGAAATCGACCGTTTTTTTTTCAAATGTTCATAACTTTCTGAAAAATGGACCGATTAAGTTCTTTTTTAATTCTTCGTTTTGAAATGTTTTTTATGAAAAAAAAAATTTTGAAATCAATTCATGATTTTTTAGATGTTTTTGGGAAAAAATGCGATTTTTTCAAAGAACGCCACTTTTGATTTTTGATTTTTTTTTGTAAAAAAAAAGTATGATAAATTTTGCATTTTCTGCCGCCAAACCCATCGTGGTAAGATTTTTTTTCTATTTTTTTCTAAATTGAACATTTTTTATCTTATTTTTTTCCAAGTATAATTTTAAATGGTTAATTCTATCATACTCAATACTTTGTATATAATATTAACTCACTTAAAAAGTTTTTCAATGATGGTAAATTATTTTTCAAGGATTATTCAATGGAGAATGAAGTAAATATTTATTCAATTAATTGTTTAATAGCAATTAATGATACATTTATTCATTTCTGTGACGTTTGAATAATTTACATAATTTGTGATCTCTTGAATTAGAGAAATTTTTAACAATGAGAGCACCATTTGTGTCAGGTATCACACAGTGCATCAGCTGAGTTCCTGAAATAGTTTTATTTTTCGAAAATTGATCACGGAGACCGTTCACAGCATTATTATAGTCTTCCGATGATGAAAAAAGTCAGTGCATATCAAACAAAAACGATTCAACTCGAACGTTTTTTAACATTGAAAGATGCTTGTCGCAAGCCATTCCGTTATGAATGATACTTCAAATTAAACGAATTACAGCAGCAATTCAAATGGCTTTCTGATTCCATGGTATATGATAAGTTGAAAAACGTTCGCATAAGAATTTTGATAAAAACTGATATTCTTGCTGAGAGACAAACCTTGATACCTTCGAAAATCTAAATCTTTAGAGAAAAATCAGATTTAAAATTTAGAAAAAAAATAGAAAAAAAAATCTTACCACGATGGGTCTGGCGGGAAAAAATGCCAAATTTATCATGTTTTTTCACAAAAGAAATAAAAAATCAAAAGTGGGGTTCTTTGAAAAAATCGCGTTTTTTTGACGTTTCAAACCGTTTCATGAACGTTTCAAAACCAAGAATTGAAAAAAAAGATCTTAATCGGTCCATTTTTCAGAAAGTTATGAGCATTTAAAAAATACCAGGCTATTTTTTCAAAAATTCACTACGTATTTGCGATTATGTAAAAGAATTTGGAAAAATCACACCAGCGTTTTAAGACGAAAACAATAACATATTAAAGTTTCAGCCAAATTGAAACAGGTCGGGCCGGAATGTGGTCGATTTGGTGTGGAATGCCCCATATATATGTATAGAAAATATTTATACAAAATATATTTTAAAAATATTTCAATTGCATATTCACGATAAGGAAATTTAGTCGTTGAATATAATATATAAAACACCAAATTTACGTTAAGAATTACCAGGTATGTAAATGTGAAACCGGAATTTTTGTATAGAAAATACACGCTTATTGTATGAAAATGATGAAAAATATTTCATTCGAAGTATTGTCCATTGCTAGCTATATATTTTTCCCACCTGTCTGGCAATTTGTAGATGCCACGCCAAAAAAACTGTTGCTATTTTGAGGCAAACCAGTCATCGAGCCATTTTCGTACATTTTCGTAAGAAGTGAAGCGCTGCTCAGCAAGCGCGTGTCCCTTCAGCGAATCCAAGTCTGGTGAGTAAGCCTCATGCGACAGTATTTCCCAACTAAACGCCTCAATCGTTTCCTTGACCAGTTTTGCTGTGTGTGATGGCGCATTATCATGAAGCAAAATCACTTTGTGTTGCCTTTTTTAATATTCTGGTCGTTTTTCACGCAAAGCTTGATTCAAATCAGTCATTTATTGTCGGTAGCGTTCAGTATTAACAGTTTCGTCAGGTTTTAGTATCCAACAATGCTTGCAATTCACTGTCTCCAAACTTTTTTGGTGGCCTCCCACGCTCTTCGTTTCTCACGTCAGAATCGCCACTTTTGATTTTTTTAAACCACCTAGAGCACTGTGATTTACCAAGAGCATGCTCACCGTAAACTTCGACAAGTATTCGATGCGATTCTGCAGCAGTTTTCTTCAAATGGTAACAGAAAATTAATGCTGTCCGCAAATCGTAATTTCCAGGCACAAAATTCGACATGTTCAACTGTTGTTTCAATGTTTTAATTTTAGAAACGTTACCTAAGAATAAATTTCCATGATATACATATTATATGTATGTGAACATTTTGCCTTAAAAATCGTTTGCATCTACGATTTTTTTGCGACAATTCATTTCTCCGAACAAAGAAGTAGAACTGTTTCGACAGAGACATTAACCACTCTTGCTTCGCGATCTATAGTCATTTCAGTGAAACAAACAAACAAACGATAAAAGATTAACACACACCGAAAGCTTCATTAATCCACGAACAATTACGAATGCCATGGGTCATCTTGTCAATGTCAACTTTGAGTGTGCCCTATTTGTATGTTACATACAATTTCACACTGACTTGGCAAATGTTCGTATAAATTGTTCAATGATTTTTAGTGAGGACGGATTCACTTTTTTTAAAGGCTTTCCGGTGGTAATATTTTTTAAATTGACTGCACCGGAGGTTAGAGAAAATTAATTTTGTGCAACATCGGCACTCTCTTTCTCTCTCGGTGTCTGTCGCGTTCTCTTTCTCTCTCTTAATTTTTTTTGCTATCCCTCTGCCCGTATAAAATAATACACACGAAAATTCTCTTTCGCGACGATAATTTGAATTTTAATGCGGCAATTAAAATATGTTAAACAGCTACTTAATATCGGGTGGTGAGGGTCTCGAAGCGCGACGTGTGGGTCGTAGTATTTTATGTTTAACGTGAAACCGTAACTCTCGCGTATGCGCATCAGAAAGAGAAAGAGAGAGAGAGAGAGAGAGAGAGAGAGAGAGAGAGAGAGAGAGAGAGAGAGAAAGAGAGCGGGCCAAGACGAGATCTCATATATCGGTGTGTTGTTTTTTCGATTTATAATTTATGAGTGTCCGACGCTGCCGGTCCTCCGCGAACGAGCATTATACTCATACATATATAAAACTGCTACCACTCTCTCCTTCTCTCTCTCTCTCTCTCCCCTTTTATTCCAATTCTTTGCCTTATTCCATTGCGATCGCATGATTCGTTATTAGCACAGCACACGGGAAGAAAATCTGCACGCAGCGATCGTATAAGTTTAGTTAACAAATAAATACACGAGCCTCGAATTACATGCAATTTTTCCTCGCTCCCATTATTCATCCAGCAATAAAATTTCGTCACTTTCTATATATATATCAGGGTGCTTCTTAGTTAAAAAATTTTGAAAACTAACCGCGGCACTCCGCCATTCCCTTCTATCATCTAAAAAAACGAACCCGTAATTTAAAAAAAATTGAATTAATTTAAAAGTTCACTACCGTATATAAAAGTTTAAGATAGATAAAAAAATAATACAACTATCATGTATGCATATTGCTTATATGCTTAATCAGGACTTCAAAAACGTGCTACATCTAAATCCAACGTCCCACTCTACTTCCTACTCCCCCGCTGCCCCGTAAAACACAGCTCGTGCCCGATGCGAACAATCAAGGCATCAGCTGGCCCTCATAGTGCACGATGGATGGCGAAAGCATTTTACTGTCTTAAGGGGCTATTCTACTGTAATGGCTAAAAAAATAAGCTATCATTAATGTTTTTTTTTCCTCGAAAACTGTTGCATTTATCAGTACAAACTTTTTTTTCGCTTAAAGATCCACTCATACAGAATAGAAAACAATTTTTTTTGTGGCGTATAAATCTATATTTATTTAACAATTGATAATCGTGTAAAGGCATGAAAAAAAGTATGTCGCTGGCGTTGATGATTTGCGCTCTCCAGATAATCTGAAACAAAAAATTCAAAAAGATTCTCAATCTATATGAGTGCCGCTATCGCCTGAACTAGAATTATTATTTTATATTGCAAAATAACAAAATGGCGTCGTTTTTTGCGAAAGTGTTCGAAAAACACGTTTTTTTTGCGATATAATTCGGGCGAAAGTATAAGTAAAAATTAATATTTTTTAATAATTCTAGTTCGGGCGATAGCGACACTCATACAGATTAAGCATCTTTTTTAATTTTTCGTTTCAGATTACCTGGAGAACGTAAATCATCAACGCCAGCGACATACTCATTTTTCACACGATTATAAATTGTTGAATAATCGTGCATTTATATGCAACAAAAAATATTGTATTCGATTCTATAAGAGTATACCTTTAAGCGAAAAAAAAGTTTGTACCGATACACGAAACAGTTTTCAAAAAAAAAAGTTATCAAAAAATAGCTTACTTTTTAAGCCTTCACAATAGAATAGCCCCTTAATTCGTTCGATTTGCCTAATGTTTTTTTTCTTATCACAACTGTAGCTTTTCAAATAAATTTAAAAAATATTAAAAGTATTTTTTTAAAAACATTTTAATTTGCTGGTAGCCACCCCTAACCTTAAGATTAAAAATATGAAAAAAATAACTTAATTGTTTTTTTAGGTCTTAGCATCGAACGAACGGGTGATGCACGACATAAGCGCAAAAAAATTTTTTTGCCCCGAATAAGAACCACTCTAATATATATTAGTATCAACTCTTTTTGGTAAAGCGATTTTCAAGGTAATTTCAAGGTCAAACGAAAAACTGCATCACTTCCCCTCGCTCACTGGTATTTTGTTCATTTCCGTCTGGGAAATTATTTCTTAAATCTATATATGTATAACGGGCAGATGTTCATGAGTGACGATTTTTCTTGTTGGCTTTATGTTGGAAGATCCTGCGAATGAATAATTCCCGCATGCAGACACAATCGTAAATTCGGGAATGACGAGACATCGAGTAGCGCTTTTCCATATTGCCGTCATATTTTTTTGCACCTGTTGCGGCCTCGGTTAAAACGTTTTTTATTTTCTGGTTGCGAGAACGTTGAGTCCGCGCTATTTTTTTTTTACGAACAATACTCGATTTCCTTCGCGCCGGACTTTGGTTCCTTCGAGTTGTCTCTGCCGCGTTTCTCTCTCCATCTCGATCTCGATCTCTTTTTCCGAATCGATCTCTCTTTTTCGCGTGCCAATTACGAGTCGCGAAATATTGTGGATATTTTGATTTTTTTTTTACTTCTGGCTGGGCTTCTTCAGAATTAAAAAAAGGAGTCTTTTATCAGGAAAAAGAGCCAAAAGTGGGCACTTTCAATCGGAAAACATTAGTTACATCAGAAAAACAAAAAAACGAAAAGTAGTCATTATTTTGCAACTTCCCAGTACTTTTTTGCCGCTTCGTTTTTACGAGGATTTCTTGATTGCGAGCGAACAGTCGAGGGAGAAAAAAAAATAAGTGCACGAGCATAACGCTCTTATGGAAGCCCCGAAGACTTCCGGTTGCAATGGGCACTCGCGTGTCTCGATGAAGTACGCATATCCGCGTGCAAATTGTATTCGGGATCTAGCGCGTAAACCGCAATTATCATTAGCGAGGTACTAACCTGCGAGCGTTAGTGCTCCTTAATAACTGGCTTTTCCAATCGAGGCCTGATCACGCGGGAGTCTCGGAAGGCCCTGCGAGTCCTCGCGACACCGTCGACAACGCCGCCAGGGATGTGTGACGACTACGAGCTTCGTACACGATTTAGGGGAGAGTGGGGCACAATGTGTCACGGGGCACAGTGAGCCACATGCAATCTCTCGGAGGTTTGTAGCTCGTAAATTCCGAATGTTTATGTGTTGGATCGCGATTTATATTAGATTTCGTCAAGCCTAAAAGAAAGTCGATAGCAGCTCACAAAGAATTATTGAGAATTAAAAATTGATTTGAGGCTTGGAAAAAAAATATTTCGCTCGCCGGCAAAACGTTAAATATAACGACACTTTCTGTAGCGGCTCCAGTTTTCGGTGCTAATCGATAGTTTTATTATTTATGATGCACTCAGTGACTTGTGTTTTTCCATTCGTAGTTTAATTAATAGTTATTTTCATCAATAATCAAAGATTTTACTAGTGGGGTATGTGTCACCGAGTTGTTGGGCACAATGAGTCGACTCCCAATGAGGAACCAAAGAAGTGACGACGCTCCGAAGAACGCAAGGTGTCACGAGCAACTGTCAACCACATGCGATTTCTCGGAGTTTTGTAGCTTGTAAAATCCGAATTTTTTTGTGTTGGTCCGTGATTTATATTAAGTTTCGGCTGGCCTAAAAGAAAATCAATACCTGTCGCGTCTCCATTTCCTGTCGTATGCGTGCCGGTTTAGAAGTCAGCGCATTGCATCTCATTAGCTATTCATTCTACGAAAAAAAGTTATAGATAAAATTTGTAGAGAATTTTATGCTCTACAAGTTTGATTACTACTACTTTTTTGCATCTCCAACCATTATCAAGATATTTGACAGAAACAACAATCGCGCTCCGAAAAAGCTCGATATGTCACGGGCAACTGTCAACCATATGCGATTTTTCGGAGTTTTGTAGCTTGTAAAATCCGATTTTTTTTTGTGTTGGTCTTTGATTTATATTAAGTTTTGGCTGGCCTAAAAGAAAGTCAATAGTAGCTCATGAAGGATTATTAAAAGTACAAAATTAATGTAATCCTCGAAAAAAAAATGTCGGCTTGCCGGGACAACGTAAAATATTATGGGGCAATTGTGTGAAGTACAATGTGTCATCGAGTTGTTGAGCACAATGAGTCGACTCCCAATGTTATTGGCAAATATTACCCGTTGTGAAATTATCGGTATGTATGAAAATCTGTTATCTACGTTAGGAAAATATAAGAGTTTCAACCGGCTCGTTGTACCCTACGTTTCGCAGCAATTGACACATTGGACCCACCTATCTGACACACTGTACCCCACTCGTGGGGCACAATGAGCAAATCCGCAATTTTTTTTCAAACCCATTATTTTAGGATTTTTAATCATTTTGCAAAAAATATGGTAGCTTTATAGTACGCTTAAAAGTCTATAATATCGGCTATGACCTTTTTTTCTAATCAGACTACTTTGGTAAGACTAAAAATTCAATAGAAAAAAGAGTGACATGCTGTGCCCCACCTTCTGCTGTCCTTTTTTCTTTTACGTTTTTCTCGAAATTGTGTTTTACGAAAAGGTGTGAGTCGTATGTCAAAATCTATTCGCCCGATTCACTTCAAATTTGGACAGTGCATAGCTTATAACACTATCTATCGTACGACCACATGATTTTTTCATATGTCTATCCATTTGTGAACAACAATCGATTAAAATTGTTTTTTTTTTCGGTCGAAAATCAAATTATTTGTCTACAGCTTGGCATTTTCATAGTTTTCAAAATAAATAAAAAGTTTCCTGTCGTAAGAAAATTTTATTTATACATTAAAAAGTACATTTGGTAATTTTTCATTTCAGATGAGACTATTTGCCAAAAGCACGGACACGAATTTGACCATGCACTAACGCCGGCACTTTAAAAAAATAATAATAATTTCATCGTTTATCAATATTGTCCAATTAAAAAAAAACTCAAACTAGGCAGGACTATGTATTAATAGTGTATAAAATATCAATCTCGTCATACCAATACTCTCGTGGGAAAAAAACATTAAGAATCGATCTCGTGTTTTTTCGGCCGCAAACTTCTGCAGACCGGTTAAGAATATGCAGTCACGAAAAAAAAGCATACCGGTGCAGGAATTTTGGAAAATCTGGATGGTAAACGGTGAGGAAATGTTCAAGGATCCACTTTTTTTTTTAATAATCGAGTTTGTTTTCAACATCGCCCATCCCTAAAATAGTCCCTTTTCCGCTTTCTCTCTCTCTCTCTCTCTCTCTCTCTCGGTATGCCCGGAAAGAAGCGAAACGGCAAAGGAGTCACAAGCGGCAATCACGGGGCTAAGTGGCTAACCCAATCAGGCCTTGGAGGAACGGTTCGCAGAGCGGATTCTCTCCGCGCGCACCCTCGCATTTTCGCTCGCCCTTGCGTTTTCTCCTCGCATAAGGGCTGCTAGAAAAACCGCCCCCTGCACGAGCTATCAACAATCATCCTTAACTTTGTTCGCTTATTTTCCCTCGCTTTTCGTTCTCTTTTATCAACTGTTTCTTGATGAAGAGAGAAAAAAAGGTTATTACACTGACAAACCTCGTCGTCGTCATTACGTATGCGTATGACGATTGAAATCCATGAAAAATTCTAGATCGTTTGACATTTTTATTTCTTTTGGAATTTATTCCAAATTTGTGTTTTGTTTGCTCGTGTTGTTTTATAGCCGTTTTATTGGCAAGTTTAGGGGAGTACAATTTTGGTCTAGAGAGAAAGAGAAAGAGCGAGAGAGAGAGAGAGAGAGAGAGAGAGAGAGAGAGAGAGAGAGAGAGAGAGAGAGAGAGAAAGGGAAAGAGAGAGAAATGGTAATTCTTTTATTCGACTGATCGTGCTACGAATCCGCATTTCTTCTTCATAGTTCATATATCAAACGCTTAGGCGAGGCGGCGACACATAAATACCGTACGCAGTTTATAAGAGCCGCGAGAGAGAGAGAGAGAGAGAGAGAGAGAGAGAGGCGCAGAAACGATATCTCCAGCACCACAGGAACGTACACAGATGAGAGAAAGAGCGAGATTATTAAAAAAAAAAAGTAACGGAAAAAATGAAGAAATTGAGCGAGTGAGGAGAGTGGATAAAATATATTAACTCCGACGTGTCCTCCACGTGGGTTTCACGATTTTCGGGGGACACTTCTCACTTCGTTTCCCTCTACATGATCTACACACCGGGTGAGTAAGTAAAAGTTAGATTCCCGAAACACTTCTATGGATATTAATTACAAATAAACAAAAAATGAAGGACATAATTTGTCTTTTTATATTTTGCAGAAGCATAACCCTCATTCAAGGTCAACTTTGACTTTCTAAATGAGGACCCCTATTTTCAAACTTCCCTGTCACTTCTTTTGAAACAATACCAATTTCGGGACTTTGGGAAGAGCTTGACATACAAAAGAATTAATAAAACTTTATTCATTCTATTATTATTTTATTTCTTATTGGAAAACTTTTTTTTATTATTTATATAAATTTTATTTATATATTCATATAAATGTATTATGTTCCAAGTATTTATTATTTTATTATAAAACTATTTATTTATGAAGAAAAAATTTCCTATTGAATAACTTTATTAATTCTATTATTATTTTATTCCTTATTATAAAACTTCATTTATTATTTATATAAATGTATTATCTCACAAATATTTATTATTTTATTATAGAACTATTTATTTATTTAAAAAAGCGACACATTTTTAGTGAATAACGCGTCAGAAAATGTTCGTCGTTAATGGCGCGACATTTTTTTTCGAGACCGTCCCCGAAAGATTGCGTCGAGCCTATGTGCAACGGAGCGTTAAAAGCTGCATGGTACCACCCGGTATGTACATATTCCTCACTCATTCACTCCTTATATTTCCTCTCTCGCGTTTATCTTCGATGGGAATTTTTTTTTTCATTCAAGTTCTCGCCTCGGAGACTGCGCGACCAGAAATGACTTATGGCGGGCGGCATTTTGCTTTGGGTCCCATCTCGGAAGGCTCTTTCGTTTTCTCTCTGTTCATTCGCACGGTTCACGCACATTTGCAGGCCATTTTCTACTCCGCGCACCGTGTTTTGAAGCCGTGTAGTTTTTCTTTCTTTTTTTTATAAACTTTAACCCCTTGTTGGTAAAAAAAATTGAATGTGAGAAATCGTCTATTATTGTTGTATTTTATTATTATCGGTCACGAGTTCCTTTTTTCTGACTTTTACCCTCTTCGGTGTCCGCGAGGAATCCCGATCGCTTTATATATAGGATCGATAATAAAGAGGCGATCTCGTTATATTCTCGATGTTCTATATATATATATATATCGCAATCAGTCGATTCTTTCTCGCCCGCAATTCGGCCCGATACTCTCGGGTGTTTTGCCGTTGTTGCAAAACTGGCTGGCAATGCCTGCAGGGTCAAATCGAGTTGCGAACAAGAAACAGAGAGTGAGTGAGAATAGGGTGGCTTGGCAGGAAATCCTCCAAACTCGAATTATACGAGGCAAAGATCCTGTATGTATATATGCGTACGTATATACAGGGTGACGCCGAAATTATCGTCAATAATGTAAAGATAAATTCTGTGCAAAATTCTTAGTCGAAAAGTCCTGTGAAGTTTTTGGCTCAGACGAATCCCTGGAGAGTTAGCGATGATTAAAGTTCGACCAATCAGGCGCGCTCGAAGTGTACGCGGGGGGCGGAGCACGCGTGCAGGCGTGCCCCTCACGGTTCAGTTGCGACGAGAAGAAAGCTCGCCTCAGGCAGGCTCCACCCATCGACTCGCGTTCCTGGAAATCGGGCGCGTCAGATTGGTCTAACTTCAACGATTAATAACTTATAAGGCAATCGTCCGATCGAAAAACATCTCAAGACTTTTCGATTCAGAATTTCGTCACGAATCTATCTTTACATTATTGACCGTCACTTCTGGGATACCCAGTATATATGCATATACGCGTATAGCGTTCCTATGGTTATGTACGTCGAGCCCCCACGGGGAGAGAAACAAGAGCAGGAAGGACCGGGAGTTTGGGGAATGCTTTGGTACGTGCGCAGAGCTCGAAGGAAACAAACTTAGCGAGAATCTCTGATATGCCACGGTAGCGTAAAGGAAGCCTCTCCCTCTCTCTCTTTCACTCTCTCTTTTGCTCCTTCTCTGTCTGGATTGGGAGTTCCGGAACTCCTTTCGGGCCTTTGCTCTCTCTGTGCTCGATGTCTGATTCAACCATCACTTCCTCCTCTTTGGTCTCTCTCTCTCTCTCTCTCTCTCTCTCTCTCTCTCTCTCTCTCTTTCTCTCTCTCTCTCTCCAGCATCCCTGCCATTTTTGATCTACAGAGGCGGGTAACGGCCTTTGCTGTTGCGGCACGGACTTGACTTTACCTCCGGCAAAGGAATTATGCAGCAACAAACACCCTTACCTTGACACAAACTCTCGTCCTTTCGCTCATTGAAATCATACACGAATGCTTCCACCATACATATACACTCACATTACGTTTTTTTCAATGGCTCTTCGAAAAAAAAAAAACAGATATTCTTTGCAAATTATTTTATTCTATAGCTCCGATAAAGGAACAGATTGATACGGAGCCCCCTTAGTATCCCCGTCTCTCTCACCCTGGCCCCTGCCGGACATACGTAAATCCTTTTGGGACTGGCATGGATCCCGCGGGTTCCGTTTTTCGTGTATATCGTTTCGCGAGCGGCTCCGCATTGGCAATGGGGATCACGATTTTTGCCTCGATCTTTGGTCTCGGGCGTGTTGCGAAATGGGTGTATATAGCGGTTTTTGTACACGAGGGGTGAACGCCGCGTTGGCAATCAATGTGCACAATGGTGATGAAGTACATTACGTATGCAGGAAAAATAATTGTGCACTATCCCTTGAGAATTCATGAGGAGAGTTCGGCAAATAAAATCGCCAGCTTAGGTATTTTCGGGCTCTCTCTCTCTCTCTCTCTCTCTCTCTCTCTCTCTCTCTCTTTCTCGTTCCCTTTCTACGACTTCTCTCTCTTTTTCTATGGCTCTCTCTTTCTCTCTCTCTATGGCTTTCTCTCTCCCTCTCTGGCCTTTCTGTGGCTCTCTTTCTATCTCTCGTGCTGACTCTCTCTATGTCTGTTTCCTTACTATTCCCCAAAAACGATCTAATTCGCCCGTTTTTTTCTCTGTCCCTCTCTCCTTCTCCCTTCCTCTTCGATGCGATAATAACCGTCTTGATTGATTTTTAAAAACATTTCCGATATTATTCTTCAAGTGTGTGGATCCCGCGATGCGGGAATACAAAAGAAAAAAAAATTAATAAAATTTAAAGAAAACAAAATTCACGGCAACTGTATCGATACGAACCGATATACTTTACAAAGCGATGTACTGTGTTCGAAGTGCGGATACCCTCGCTGTATCTTTATAGTTATATACCGGAGATATTCACTCCGGTTGCCTCGAGCCGCAATTAAAACTGTTTGTCGTTCGCATCGCGGAAGATAAATTCGTAGTAGGCGTTTGGGTTCGTGACTTCTATATATATAGGGCGAGAGAGGGGGGGGGGGGGGGGTAGAGAGAGAGAGAGAGGGAGAGAGAGAGAGACAGAGAAATGTGCTCTTATAGGTCTCCGACTCCAAAGGACCATCTTCAAAATAGCCAGATGTCTCGATAGCCAACATTCTATAGAAGTAACTGGATCAAAATGCCCTTTCCCTATTTGTATATATATATATATATATATATATATATATATATTCTATATGCGCATGCGAGGAAAGTATGCAACACTCTCAAAGTTAACTTGGGCTGTCGGGGTATCGGATTGTTGTTGTGTGTGGAGACGACGTGAGAGTAAATTCGCGGACGACATCACCGATCTTCGATCTATGTCTGTGTATCAACACTGCATTTCTCTCTCTCTCTCTCTCTTTCTTCTCATATATATATATATATATAAAAGAAGCGAGGAAAAAAGTTGCTGAAAGGGTTGCGCGATACAAGACTCGCTGCATCCGGGCGAGTAGGATGCGAAAGGAAAGAAACGAGATCGCGAGGAAAAGAAGGCACGAATACGATGCCTGATTTACATAGCCGTATAAGCCGCGATACCACGAACCAGAGAAATCACTATAAATATGCCGAGGGTTGTTTTTAATATGCGGTAGCCCTTTAATTTATAACTACTTATTAAATAAGAGCCCTGGGCAGTGTGTACGCGAAACCACAGTGCTTTGGTATACACTACCTATATATGTATTCTCTCTCTCTCTCTCTCTCTCTCTCTCTCTCTCTCTCTCTCTCTCTCTCTCTCTCTCTCTCTTTCTCTTTCTCCATATATGTAAGAGTGCGTACTAATATTCTCCATTTCTTTTGCCAATCGTTCGTCTCGATCCACCCTCGAATATGATATACTATACGCGAGAAAACAGCGCAGACATTTGCTCGTTTTCTTGCGATTTGTATTCCTCCTTGGTTCACGAGCACTCATGAGTGAGCCGGATGCGTTATCGCGCGGCTGATTAAAAAATAGTAATTGAAAAAAAAAGAAGAGTTTGTGATATTCCAATCGAGAGTAGTGCGCGGCTCCGGTGATCTTGCACCGCAAGCAGCAGGGGCCGGGCCAATACTCGGATGGGTGGCCGGTTTGATATCAGAAAACTAGCCAAGCGATACGGTGGACTACAATAACCTTTTGAACGTTTGGGATGCGCTAACGCCCAATCTTTCACCGACATCCCGATAACTGTACCCCTCTCCGATAAGAGTCCCTAGCCGAGCGACTTCTGCCTCAGATAAATGCCGCCTAGGCATTTTTGAAATGCCAAAACTGGCAAAATTCAATGTCATAGGCAATACTTAAAAAAAAAGTTAAAGTTTAAAAAAACTTTTGATGAATTTTTTTGCCAAAACTTCGAGGAATTTTATCGAAAAGAAAAAAGATTAGTTTTGAAAAAAATTGTTAATGAATTTTTCCTTCCGAAAAAAATGAGGTTTGAATAGAACTTTCTTTTGTAACCCTGATAACCTTCTCAGAAAATATTGAGAATTACTCGCATAAATGTTCTCAGATAGAGTAGTGAATACAGCTTGGAGGAATCAACTTTCAATTAATGAAAATAACGACGAGTGAAATTATGATGAGCGAAGGCCGAATCGTGTCTAAAATGAGTCAGTGTTGTTTCCTGAAACGTTTTACAAATAAAAAATAAAAAATTGGAAATTTTTCGAATTTTTTTCTCAAATTTAACAAGCAACTAGTGCAAAGTTGTGAAAAAAGTCGAAAAAAGCTGGTCTTTTCATTTTGATGATGATTACACGATGTTTAGGAACAATAGAGAGATTTTTGAAAAAAAATAAAAAATGGCAATCATCTTTAAAAAAAATAGTTTTGACTTTAAAAGCAAAAAAACGTTAACGTTAATAATTGATCATTTTTCCATATTTTTTCATGAAAGTATGCTTTAAAATGAAAAAAATATATATATTGACATTAATCGATGTCTCAATAGTTCAGGAGTTATCAGCATTTAAACGTTTCCAAAACTTCCGAAATCGACATTTTTTGGAAAATGTTAACTCTTAAAACAGAAGAGACAAAAATCTAAAAATTGGTGTGGATATTCCTTTCACGGGATACAACAATACAAAAAAAAATTAGGAAAATAAAAAATGCTCGGGGTCACGGGCTAGGTGAAATTGCGTGAAATGCGTCACATATAGATATAGATATATAAGTCAAAAGCGCTTATAAGTACATTGCTTACAACGACGAATCGCCTATAACGTCGGTACTGCATGGTCCCTTCAATGTCGTGATAACCTGTCCATCTGTCGCTTTTAACGACTATTGGCTATAACGTCGGTACTGCAAGGTCTCTTCAATGTCATTATAACCGGTTTTGACTATATATATACACACGTGTGCAATTTTTAGCGGCAAGTAACTTTCGCACCTCCCGCGAGTTCGAGAGGCAAAGATCAATGTCGTATCCCACGCGAGCTACGAATAAAAGAGAATAAATACAATTAAAAAAAGAAATCCGCATAGACCGACGAGCTGCATGTAACGTGAGAAAGCCGCGAGTCAGATACGCAACTCGAAGCGGCGGCCGGCGGCACAAGAGCGGGGGGGGGGTGGATATATTTCGGATGTGGGAGCCCGTGTTCTTCTTATGCGCACCGCGTCTCTCGTCACTTGTCGGTTCAATGAACAATTGCTCGCAAGCCTGCGGCTATATAGGAAACCATTTAATCCCAGCGGGAGATCCTTTCGAACGTGTGGCACGAGTGGAACGAGAGCGTGCGCCGAAACTACCACCAAAATATATATATATATATAAGAGCAGGATGTTCAAATATTCAAATACATCGTCCTAACCAACTCTCTAGTTACTTTTTGAAAACTGGAAAAAGTAAGTCGTTAGTTACTTTCCGAGTACTAGAGAAACTAGGGAAAAGGTTTAGGGGGACTGGGGAAAAGTATCTCGCTAGTTATTTTCAGCATACTGCAGGATGAAGAACTTCAAGACCTGGCGGCAAAGTAACTTTCTAATTGCTTTTTGAGGACTAAAGAAAAAGTAAGTCCCGAGTTACTTTTGGAGCACTGGAGGAAAAATAACTTCCGATTTACACTTTGAGGACTGCGGGAAAAGTAACTACATGGCTACTTTTTAAAAACTGAAGGGAAGGTCACTCCCTAGTTACTATTGAATACAGAATAAACACATAATTCCCGAGTTAGCTTTTGAGATCCGAAGGAAAACGTAACTTTGTAGTTACTTTCTAAGCACTGAAGGAAAACGTAACTTTGTAGTTACTTTCTAAGCACTGAAGGAAAACGTAATTCTTCAGTTACTTTTTAAGCACCAAAGGAAAACGTTACTCCCTAGTTATCTTTTAACCACCGAAGGAAAATGCAATGCCCTAGTGACTTTTGGAGCACTAGAGATAAAATAACACCCGAGTTACTTTTTGCGCCCTGAGGGAAAAGTAACTCCCTATCTAGTTTTTGACAACTGGCGAAAAAGGAGCTTTTAAGTTAATTTTTCAGTACCGAAGGAAAACGGAACTCCGTAGTTACCTTTTAACCAACGAAGGAGAACGTAACTCCCTAGTTACTTTTTGGAAAAGATAAATTCCCCTTTCACGCTACCCTACCATTTTTTTCACTTGCGTATCATCAATAGAGTCTTCGATTAGACCCAGTGAAAAATCGTTTTTCACCCATCAAAAATGTGTCCGCACAAAATCGTTCCAACGCACAGATCGCACGACGAATCAAGTATTTTTTTTTTATTTCCGAAAGTCGGATCGAGATGAACATTATTTACGGAGCTGGCTCTTGTATAACGTCATCGGTAAAATTGATTAACTAGATTTACACACGTGGTGTATCGACCGACACGTGTATACACGCGCGGTAATACGGACTTTAACGCCCACGCACGCGTGCCTCGGGGCTAGAAATTTCCGGGGGGGGGGATGACAGAGATAACCCGGGGTCAGTCGAGGCTCCCCCTCGATGCTCCACCGAGACGTAACAACCCTTAGAAGGGATGAGAGAACGTAGAAGGGATGCGGGGGCGGAAGAAGAAGAGAGAGAGAGAGAGAGGGAGGGAGAGAGGTAATATGCGCGGCCTACCGGCAGAGTTGCACAATCGCGGCCTGATTGATAATTTATACGGTGCGTGCAGGTTATTTGATTATATATCCCCCTGCACGCCCTCAACCACCCCAGAGTTACGCGTGGGCGACACAATTCTCGCTAGTTCCTTTCGCTCACTTCTGCCCATTGGGCGCCTGCTCACACTTTTCGCTTTTTTCTTGCTCTCTCGCCGGGACATCTCTCCAATATGTGTGTGTGTGTGTGTGTGTGTGTGTGTGTGTGTGTGTGCGCGCGCGCGCGCGCGCGCGTGTGTGCGTGTGTGTGTGTGTGTGTGTGTGTGTGTGTGTGTGTGTGTGTGTGTGTGTGTGTGTGTGTGTGTGTGTGTGTGTGTGTGTGTGTGTTACAGTTAAAACCCGTTTCTAGTTTAAACGCGTTTTGCCTAGTAAACATTAGTTTTTTGACCGCCTTTTCTGATCTCCTTCGTTACAACTAGTTTTTTCCTAGTAAAAGCTAGAATTTACTGATAAATAAATTTCAATGCTAGTTAAAACTCGTCTTAACTAGAAAAAAAACTAGTTCTAACAAACGCAAATAAATTAAAAACTAGTTCTAACGAAATGAATCGGTTAGAATTGTTTTCGACAAAGGTTTGTTTGGGTTTGGATATCGGCTTGTTTGGGTTTCTAATTTTACTAGGAATGACCAATTGTAACGAGAGCGTTCAGTCGAAACTAGCTTTTAGTAGGTAAAACGCGTTTAAAGTGGAAACGGATTTAACTGTAACATATATTTGAATATACCAAATGAGTCACAAAAATTTAGACACTGGGAAATTTCTACGAATAGCAATTTCCAAGAATAAAAATCAAACCGAAAATTTCATGGTCATTCGTGCCTTTTTAATCGGAAGTCTCGATTTCAGAAGAATTTCAGAAGCATTTCTAAAATAGGCCAGAAGAATTTCAGAAGAATTTCTAAAATAGGCCACTTCTTTTTTTAATCTCTCCAATTTTTAACCAAAAGTCCCTATTTTAGAAGAATGTATCTAAAAAACTCCACTTCTTTTTCGAAACAATAACCTATCCTGACCTTGACATACAAAAAAAAATTCTTTACTACTTCCTGATAATCTCGGGCATCTCAAAAACATCCAGATATTGAGAGACATTTTGTTTTCTACATACACATTGACGAAAGTATCACTGAGAGAGGATACTTCAGGGAGGAAAAAAGAGTATGCAAGTCAGGGTAGTTACTGTAGATCACCTCCTCCTCTTTTTTCATTTTTCGCGTTTGAAAATCTCAACACGAATACTCCCACGCAGATGCATATATATATATATATATATATCCAGTGAAACTTCAGTTACACGTTTTTCAAGGGGTAAAGCACATATGACGTATAAATGAGAATAACGTAGAAGTCAAATACAGTATGTATCGAAAACTCTTTAGCATTTGAAAGTGACGATTGATGCATAATTCGCGATGTTTTTTTAATAGCAGTTTCTCTATTATAATATTTGGTTTTCCAACTGAGAATTTGATTAGTAGTAACGAAGTAATGAGCCAACTCAATCTTTTTTTTTAAATTTTTGTTCAGAGTTTTTATTTGATGCGAGTTTGTAACATTAAAGCTTTGACGTTTTACACTAGAAAATAACAGACATTTTCGTATAAATAAGAGACAGGTAATCACAGTTAAGTAAAGGGTGTCTCAAAATGACCTGACATTTTTATTTATTAATAAAACGTGTTATTTACTTGAACAGTATGAATAGTTTTATTTTAATATAAGGTACAAACATGGAGGTTATGTGTGGAACACAATATCCGATAAATGGCCGCCTCGTCCCTGTTTGCAAACGTACACTCTTTTGACGAAATTTTGAATAACATTTTGGCATAATACCGGACTAATTTCATTAATGGTGCGTCCAATTGCTTCCTTGAGCTCCAAAATAGTCTGTGGATCATTGGCATACACTGTTCCTTTTAGAAAGCCCCAAAGAAAAAAGTCCAATGGCGTCAAATCCCACGATTTAGGTGGCCAATTCACATCGCTGCGGTGCGAGATAACACAACCAGGAAACTTCGTCTGCAGTAACTGCATTGTTTCACATTGCATTTTCACAATTTCTATGCGTTGCTCGATCGTGTAATTCTCCATGACTAAACCTCAATACTTCCTGATGCCAGTTGTCAAAGATTAGTACTCTATGTTCGCCACAAAAAAATGGCGCGCAATTTAAAATGTCAGGTCATTTTGAGACAACCTTTACGTGCATACATAGTATGATACTAGAATTTTACACTGAAAAAAATTATGCTAGGGGGGGTGAATTTTTTAAAATTCTTATCTTTTTGTGTCACAGAATACTGATTTACGTACAACTGAGAAAAAACAGACCCCGAAACGGACGCCGGGGAAGAAAATTAATAACGTATAATCGCAAGAACGTATAAGTGGAAAACGTAGAAATGAAACTTTATAACATTCTTTATAGGCGAAATTTGCCGGGGTCAGAGAAATTTGACGTATAAATGATAAAAACGTATAAGTGCAAAACGTATAAGCGCGAAATCACTGTATATATATATATATATATATATATATATATATATATATATATATATATATATATATATATATATATATATATATATATATATATATGTATATATAAAATTTATTTTCCTGTCTCTTCGTTCTGCCTCGTTGGCCAGACTCCCGGGACAGTGTCACATTCAAAGGGTGAAGATACCCAAAGACAAATTCGTCGGAGTTTTGCTCGCATTATATGTACACAATACGGAGCGAATGGCCTCGTAGAAACAAGGGGTGGTCTCCGACACGTGAAAAGGAGCGCGCAAGACACGATAAACGAGAGAAAGAGAGCGAGAGAGAGAGCGAGAGAGAGAGAGAGAAAGAGAGAGAGCGAGCGATAGAGAGAGAGAGAGAAAGAGAGAGAGCGAGCGATAGAGAGAGGGATGAAAACGAGGACCGAAGGGTCGTGACATGCGGGCGAAATTTCACGTCTGATGGCATCGTTGAGACGAAATCTTCGTATGTGTGCGAAAGGAGAACAAGGGGTAGGTGGAATAGGGGTAAATTTGGTACACGTATGTGTCTCAACCCCTTAAATTGGAAAGGGCGCATTCGAGATCATTTATGTAGTAAAATCTTGGAGTTACACCCTTTTGACCTTGAGCGTTGGATAAGACTATATATTGGTGTGCCCATACAGAAGCTTCGCTGATGATGATGATGACATAATTGGTATCATTCGGATCTTCTTTTGAGGTGAACCATCCAGTAGTTGCGCTCTCTCTCTCTCTCTCTCTCTCTCTCTCTCTCTCTCTCTCTCTCTCTCTCTCTTTCTCTCTCTCTCTCTCTCTCTCTCTCTCTCTCTCTCTCTCTCTCTCTCTCTCTCTCTCTCTGTCTCTCTCTCTCTCGCTGTCTCTTTTTTCCTCCCTCTCACTAGAGGATTTTGTCACCCTTGATCGACGTTCCTACAAAACTGTGGCGTGTTGCGTGTCCCTTGTGCCTATTATATCACGCCTATACAATTGTAGACACTTCGACAAGGCGGCTTCTATATTTATGTATTTACCGATGGATGTTCACTCAAACGATTCTGTTGCCCCCCCTCCCTCCCAACTTCCCTTTATATCCCTTGACGCGTGTATCACCCTTCGCGTACGCTCCTCATTCGATTATCATAGCCCTCGCGTTCTGTCGTTGTGCAATCTTTTTGTTTGTTCACGAAGGCACTTCGCGAAACAAGGGCCCGAAGAATCGTTGTTGATAAAAAATTGCATTTGGGAAATACATATTGTTGAATAGATTATGGAAGGAAATTTATTTTGAGATGTACGAGTGTTGGTCTAGTTTGGGCTAATGGACGATTGTTGATGTGAGAACGAATATGATGGAATTTTTGAACGGACAAATAATTGTTAATTGATTTTTTGTTATTTTTCAGTTTATAAAGTGTAAAAATAAGTTCTCGGGCTGAAAATAAAAACAGTTGTATTGAATATTTGGCCGAAAAAATGTTCCCTCCAGATCTGGTGTCATAATACCAACCTAGTAGACTATTCTTCCGGACTAACAGCTTAACCCTTTGTGGGCGCACTGGGTTGAATCGACCCGTCGATCAACTTTTGGCGTAATTATATAATAGTTCGCGGCTTCGAATGGGACTGTATCACCATCTTACCTGGAGTTTGAAGTATCCTCATACCATAAAATCGACCCTCTTCACATTTCGGAATAAATACCTTTTTTGGAACGCGCACTAAGCTATTATTTTTTCCCAAAAGTAGCGTATCTAAGGAATACCACGTCCAAATTTTAGGTAAAAATGTTAAAAATTCACGGAACTATGATTTTTTGAGCGAAAAAGTGTCTTTTTTACATTTTCACCTCTCCATGATTTTTTTTCAACGTGTCGCCATTTTATTTCTTATAAATACATTTTTCGGGCATCATTTAGAAAGTTCAAAGCATGATCCGTAATTTTTTTAACCGCTTCGGACGGATAGTTTGGTCACAATACTTTTTTTTGAAAACTGACTAGGTAGAATCGACCCAGTGTGACCACCGTTATTGAATTTGGAAGTGTGACCTCAAAGGGTTAACATAACCTCAAATTAGAAATTATGAGGACGGTAAGCAAAATAAGTTGCAATAACCCGCATATTAGGTACTGTATGATTTTCGCGATCGAAATGAAAAAAAAAAAATACTTCCGAGAGTAAGAAGATGATTTTTCAGGTATTATGGGAAGATACCGTTTCCATCAGTACCGTGAAGAAGTGGTTTCAAAAGTTTCGGAGTGGAAATTTCGACCTCGAAGATGTCAAGAGAGCAGGACGACCAAAGAAAAATTGAAGACGAGGATTTGGAGCAGTTGCTGGATGAAGATCCTTGCCAAACATAATCGGAGCTTGCTACTACATTAAGAATTGCTCAACAAGACATTTCCGGTCATTGAAAAAAGCTGGGCTAGATTCGGAACCTCTGGGTTCCGCACGTGCTTTCGGAAAGCAACAAAGTGAAACGATGCGGCACAGCATTGTCTTCGTTGTCTCGCTTCAAAAGGAACGACTTTTTATACACAAAATAGTGACTATGGCGATGAGAAGTGTGTGTTGTATGACAATCCAAAAAAAAGTAAGTCGTGGGTTAACCCGGGTAAACCATCCAGATCGACCGCTAAACCCAGTGTTCACGGTAAGGAACTTCTTCTGTGCATATGGTGGGATTTCAAGGGTGTTCTGTACTTTGAGCTACTCAAACTTGATGAAGTCATCATGAATGAGCGCTATAAACACCAACTGCAGCGCTTAAGGCCTTAGGCCACTCTAGGGTTTTCCAAAAATCGATTTTTTTTGTTAAAAATGTACCTTAGTATCTATGAAATTATATTCCAAAAGATGATGGGTGTGAAAAATCTCTAACTACTCGATTTTCGAATTCTAGCACAACCCCTCTTGATTCATGTCGAGACTTTCTACTAACTTTAAACGCGTTTATCTCAAAACTACATTTTTCAAGTCGGCCGGACTCATAACTCCAATAAATTTCAACCGATTCACTTGAAATCGTAACTGTATATTTAGCATTACATTTTCTAAGGCACTACGTAGGATTTTTTTTATCATATTGCATAGTTTCTTTTTTATAAATAATTTTCTGACGATTTTCTCATGGCATTTTATACTTTTTGTTTTAGAAATGCGCCATTTTGACAAAAAACAATATATCAAAAAAATCCTTTGTACTTCTATAGCTATTTTTATATATTAGATGAAGTAAAAAGTCCTGAGCGTTTTTTCGCTTTATTTTGACGATGAAATTAACATAGTTAGGATTATTCGATTTAGATCAAATATGCGCCGTTTTGTTCGATAACTCTTGTCCATTTTGAAGGCCATTTCATAATTCCGTGATTGAAGAAGTCCTCGTCCCTATTGGTAAAAAACTTGACCAGCTCATTTTTACAAGCCTCTCTTGAGGCCGGTTTTGTACCATCAAGAAAATTTTGCAAATTCGTGAAAAGGTGATAATCGCTTGGTGCCAGGTCCGGACTATACGGCGGGTGCGATAGAACCTCCCATCCAAGCTCTCGGAGCTTCTGGCGCGTCGTTAAAGATGTGTGCGGCCTGGCGTTGTCTTGATGGAACACAACACCCTTCCTATCAGCCAATTCTGGCCGCTTCTGGTCAATCGCCTGCTTCAATCTGATCAGTTGTTGACAGTAGAGGTCCGAATTGAGTGTTTGGCCCGATGGGAGCAGCTCATAGTGGATGATTCCCTTCCAATCCTACCAAACACACAGCAAAACCTTCTTGGCCGTTAATCCGGGCTTGGCGATCGTTTAGGCCGGCTCACCGCGATTGGACCACAATCTTTTTCGGCTGTTGTTCTCGTATGTGACCCATTTTTCATCGCCAGTCACCATCCGCTTCAAAAATGGGTCGATTTTGTTACGTTTCAGCAAAGAATCGCAAGTACCAATTCGGTCCAAAAAGTTCTTTTGCGTCAATTCGTGTGGCACCCATACATCGAGCTTCTTCTTGAGACCAGCCTTATGCAAATGGTTCCAAACGGTTTTCTGGCTAATCTTCAATTCCTGGGCAATAGAATAGTGCTTACATACCGGTCCGACTCAACGATTTCCATGATTTTATCGACATTTTCGACGATTGGCCTACCAGGGCGTGCCTCATCTTCGACGTCCATATTACCAGAATTGAATCGTTGGAACCACCGCTTTGCTGTTGCATTCGATACTGTATTGGGTCCATAAACAGCACAAATTTTTTTGGCCGCCTGCTCCGCCTTTTCACCTTGGTCGTAGTGGTACTGAAGAATGTATCGAATTTTCTCTTTTTTTACCTCCATTTTGGAACGCTGTAACGCACAACTGGCTTCACCAAACACAAAACTGCCAAAGAACTTTTTTTGAAGCGTAATATCACCTTTGAATCGCCGTATAGTACGACCCGATGCGATCTATACATCGTAAGATATGGCTCACTAAAGGCATCTAGCGGAAAACGCTCAGAACTTTTTACTTCACCCAATATAATCGAAAAAACTTTAGTGTTTCATCATAACTCAAAAATTATAGGAGCTGTTCGTCCAGCCGTTGACCTTCCAGAAATAAAGGCGTCATCGGAAAAATGCTGCACAGTCGCCATTTTGACAAGTATCGCTGTGAGAAAATAATTTTGTATAGTCAATTACATGTATAATAAAACCCCTATTTTATCATTCCGATTTATATTACATTTCGCTGAAAAAAAATTACAAAATATGCCCTTTTTGCCTCTAGAGTGGCCTAAGGCCTAAAGGGGCTATTCCACTGTGATGGCTCAAAAAATAAGCTATTTTTAATAATTGTTTGGGTTTTTTTGTTCGCTTAAAGGTACACTCTAACAGAATAGAAAACAATTTTTTGTTGTTGCATCTAAATGTATATTTATATAACAATTGATAATCGTGTAAAGGCATGAACAAAAAGTATGTCGCTGGCGTTGATGATTTGAGCTCTCCAGGTAATCTGAAACAAAAAATTCAAAGAGATTCTCAATCTGTATGAGCGTCGCTATAGCCTGAACTAGAATGATTATTTTATATTGCAAAATAACAAAATGGCGTCGTTTATTGCATAAGTGTTCGAAGAACATGTTTTTTTCGCCATAATTCGGGGGAAAGTATAAGTAAAAATTAATATTTTTGAATAATTCTAGTTCGGTCGATAGCGACGCTCATACAGATTAAGAATCGTTTTGAATTTTTTTTGTTTCGGATGACCTGGAGAGCGCAAATCATCAACGCCAGCGACATACTTTTTTTCACGCCTTTACACGATAAGAAATTGTTAAATAAATATACATTTATATGCAATAAAAAAAATTGTTTTCCATGCTATAAGAGTGTATCTATAAGCGAAAAAAAGTTTGTACCGTTACATCCCGAGCAGAAATTTGTTCAGGGTGAAATCCGGACCGGATCAGGCTGCCACAATAGCAAATCCGGGCCGGATCAGGCAAATTTAGTCCGGCCCTGATCAGGGATGTAACGCTTTTGCAAATTCAGGTCCGGATCAGGCACCTTATCAGGCTCTGATCAGGCGCTTTATCAGGCCCGGATCAGGCACCTTACCAGACTCGGATTAGGCACTATATCTGGCTCGGATCAAGCAACTTATCTGGCCCGGATCAGGTGCCTCATCCAGCCTGAGACATGCGTGTCATCTGGCTCAATCATTTGATTAATTTTTTGTTCAAAAATAGATCAACATTTATTAAATTATTATCGCAGTTACACGTTATCAAGTTTACTAACGTTATTAAAAATATGAAACATATGAAAACATTTTTTTAAAGTTTAAGTTTTTATTTTACTTGAGTTGATCGTTTAATTTTTGTTCCGGTTTTGGCGATGACCGTCCCAATCTTTCCGGCCCAATCTGTCCGGCGCAAATCATGCGTGCCTGATCAGGGCGCCTTATTGATACCTGATGAGGCTTCTATACGGCGCAAATCAGGCGTGCCTGATCAGGGCGCCGTATTGAGCCCTGCTCAGGCCCCTGTCCGGCGCAAATCATGCGTGCCTGATCAGGGCGCCTTATTGATACCTGATAAGGGTTCTATCCGGCGCAAATCAGGCGTGCCTGATCAGGGCGCCTTATTGCTCCCTGCTCAGGCCCCTGTTTGGCGGAAATCAGGCGTGCCTGATCAGGGCGCCTTATTGATCCCTGCTCAGGCCCCTGTCTGGCTCAAATCAGGCGTACTTGATCAGGGCGCCTTATTGATCCCTGATCCGGCCCTGATGGATCCTCAGGCAGCCTGATTAGATTTCTGCTCGGGATGCACCAGTTTTCAAAACAAAAATTATTTAAAAATAGCTTATTTTTTGAGCCATCACAGTAGAATACCCCCTAAGGTGAAGAAATCGAGGCCATGCGGCAAAATACTTAGGCCGGTCATATTGCTGCATAACAATGCTAGACCACACACAGCAAAAAGGATCAGAGACGCGTTAGATTCGTTCGACTGGCAAGTTTTGCCACACCCGGCGTATACACCAGAATTGGCTTCATCGGATTTTACACTTGTTTCGATCGCTCTAACATCATCTGGCTGATAGCCACGACAAAACATTCGATGAAGTGAAAAATTCCATTACCCTCTTTATTGACGCAAAACCACCATCTTTTTACCGCCAAGAAATTTGCAATCTGCCTGATAAGTGGGAGAAATGTGTGGAAACAAACTGAGATTACTTTCCCGATTAAAATGTATCTTGATTTTAAGTAAGTAAATAATTATTTTCATGAAAAAAGGCCGAGAACTTATTTGTACACCTAATAATAGTTACGTTTTGAAAGACATTTATTTTTTTCGTTGGTAAAAGGAAAAAATCTTTCGACTCTTTTCCAATTTACCCCAAACACAATAGTAATTTATGCTACAAGTGCGGAAAACAACGAATTCCATCGCGCGTGAAGTTGCCGCACGAGCCGAAGGCTTATGGTGCATTTCACACGAGTACGAGTGTGGTTACAGCACTCGCCTTCGGCTCGTGCTGCAAATCACACTCGTAC
The DNA here is from genome assembly GCA_963932345.1 of Ophion ventricosus. Classification (NCBI taxonomy): domain Eukaryota; kingdom Metazoa; phylum Arthropoda; class Insecta; order Hymenoptera; family Ichneumonidae; genus Ophion; species Ophion ventricosus. The sequence goes on from OZ010717.1 coordinate 15,997,250, forward strand.
TCGTGTGAAATGCACCATAAGTCGAGGCGAATTCGGCAACTTACGCGCGATGTAATTCGTTTTTTTCGCACATGTCCCATACATTATTTTTTGCAATGACTGTCTCGAAAGTGGGATTTGAGATTCAACAAAACCAATAACAATTATATTCAAATATATCACATCAGTTCAGATCATTTCCTTGTCAGAAAATACGACTGTGATAAGTTGACGTTTCATATGACATGAATTTCGCTACATTCAAGTTTGTTCAATCGGTCCAAAATCGTAGAACAAAAAACTATCAACTGTGAAAAAAAACCGTTTTTTCGCGAATCAATGTGGTAAAGTGAGCTATAAATAGATTTTTTTCCGCACTAGTGCGGGAAAGTCTCACATTCCCGCACTAGTGCGGGAAAGTAAGCATCGTTGAGAAATAAGCCACTTTCCGCACGCTAAACACCAATCGAAAATCGCACTTTCGGGGCAGGCATTGCGAAAATGCATTTTCAGAGTGGACGCAAACGCCATCTAGCATGTAACTAGATATTCAGTATTTGGTGCCAAAATGGAATTCAGGATAGATAAAGTAGACTCGCTACGATCGCCGATACTGTGTAAAATCCCGAATCGCATACTCACTGACTGTAAGTAAAACAGAACCCGCCCTTACCAACTATCGATACAGGAGTTACCAATCTGTGGCAGTGGTCCAAGTGGACCGCATCGATATTGTCGATAAGCTAGGCTAATACTAAATCGCATAGTTACCAATCGAAAACCAAAGAGCTCGTCTTTACCGATGGTCGGTAAGAAACTATCTGTAAGAGTCTTCCTTCACGAAGTCAGTAACAACGATTTCACTCGTACTGTCAGAAGATTCACGTGTTGCGTTTATTGGAAAGCTAATGTCCGTACGATTAGAGAACTACTTTCAAATGACAAATGTTCGACCCGACGTCTTCAGCAGTTAATACCCTTCTGCTTTTTATTGTGATAGATACACAAAAAGTTTCTCGTTATTTTTAGGACTTTGATTTCTCAAGTTGAATCTTTCGGCTTATTTCTTCCTGATTCCTGGTTGAAACGACTATTCGGGTAGTGGCTGTTCCCTCTTGGTCTGAGGGCTTACGATTGTAGAAAGCTGCAAATATTAATTTGGCAGCTCTCTCTCTCTCTCTCTCTCTCTCTCTCTCTCTCTCTCTCTCCCTCTCGGCCCACCTTTGCTTTCATAGGAACTCCCCCGTAAATCATAATGCCCTTAATCGTGATATTCACGTCAGGGATTCCCTAGGCGATCAATAACAGAATGTATATTTTCCTGATCTATCTTAGTCCCTGGTGAGCCGCACGAATATAGTTTTTGCCTTTCTTTTGATAAATGAACTAGACAATCTCGACGTATATTCTATTTGCAGCATATAGACTCATTCGTATTATTAATAGGCAAATTCGTTTGTGAAATGCAAAAGTTTATATTAAGGCGCGAATAAAAAAGATGACGAAGGCCACGGGGATACGAAGCACGATAAAGATCGATCATCATAGGAATATCTCGACGAGTTTCGTGAGTCTTGTAGCCTACACACGTCGATATTTCATTTGCTGTTAAAATATACAATTTTCGAGATCGCCAGAGACGATTGTCGGGCACATTTAATCCGAGCCATAAATATATTATTTTCATCATTCCCGTGATTCTTATCAGCCGGATTGTCCGTTTGGTGATGTGCCAAACCTTCTGATTGTTCCTTTTTTTCCATCCTCCCACGCTTAGACGTGGATGTTCGAAAGTAACCACATTGTGTCCCGCGACTTGATGATAACTAAAGTTGTTGATATTGCCATCGTTAACGATAGTGGATTGGATGGAAATCGGGCTGATTTTGACTAATTTCAACTAAAAAGATATTATTCATATTCTATCTAATTGCGATTTAAAAAAATTCTGTCAAAGAACTAAAAAAAATATTCATTGCTATGACATTGAGGTAGGATCCTGTAGCTGATACCAACCGATGACCGCAACCGATGCTGATAAGTTGCTAGAACGCTGCTGCTTTTACGTGTCCATGAAATGCCAGCCTCGTTGTGACATTTTCTGGGCGATAAAAAATAACAGCAGCACTTTAGTAGCGTACCAGTTGTTACTAGGGTTGGACCAATGTCATGTTGAATCACCAAACCGATGCCGGTAAGTTGCTAGAACGCTTCTAGTTGTGAATGAAATGCCAGCCTTTGGGCGATCATCCACCAGAGCGGAGATGAGCGAAGCTTGGATAAAACAGCCAATAGGATTCTATTGGCTGTTTTATCCAAGCGGGGTGATTACCCCGCTCAGCTTCAATGGACCTGAGTACAGCGGTTGATTGGTTGCTTTTTCCTAGCTCATACCCACTTTGGCCACTGCTACCCTAAGGGGTGGCATTCCTTGGGCGATAAAAAAAACAGCAGCACTTTGGTAGCATACCAGTTGTTACTGTGATTAGACCACTGGCCTGTTGGATCACCAAAACGACGCTGGTAAGTTGCTAGAATGCTCCTGCATCTAGTTGTCCATTAAATGCTAGCCTTAGGGTGACGTTTTCTGGGTAATTGTTTTCTATTCTATAATATATATGCACTTTAGTAGCGTACCAGTCCTTATTAAGGTTAGCCCAATGACATGTTGGATGGATAAACTGATGCTAGTAAGTTGCTAGAACGCTCCAGCGTCCAGCTATCCATGAAATGCCAACCTTAGAGTGACATTTCCTGGGCGATAAAAAAACAGCAGGACTTTGGTAGTGTACCACTTGTTACTAGGATAAGACCAACAGCACGATGGATCACCAAACCGGTGCTGGCAAATAGCCATAACGCCGCTGCTTCCAGCGGCCCTCGCTACGTCATCCTAATAGCAGTTCAGCTTTATACCAAAGACTCGTATGTCACGTCTATCATTGAGTGGGTAGAACGATCTGCAGACAGAAGATACTTCGAGTCCTTAAGCCTGCCCTCCATTTTTTTTTGTATAATCCTCTTTGGATCCAACGAGCCAGAAAGGCAGGCAGGTCGCAATAAAGTCACAAAATTGCAATAGCTTTTTTCCCCATTTCGTCCTTTCCTTGGCCTTCATCACATGGGGGGGGGGGGGGGGGGGGGCGGCACGTTCCCGTTATTAATGGAAGACTGAAAAGAGAGACGCGGCGTGTTTGACACTTGAAAGGAAATTTATCTCAAAAGCCCTGATCGTATACCGACGAGAGCCGGTGGTATAAAACTTTTGAAGCTTACCTTAAAAGTCTGCCAACTTGTTACTTTTGACTCGATGAGGCTGCAAAGACACAATTGTCGCGGGTCGCCATTTATTTTCGTATTATACATGTGCTCATGTATTAGCATTTTGCCTAGAGCAGTTTGATGAGAGAAAAGCGAAGAAATAGAACTATTGTGTAGAGGTTGAAGTAGTGGTGGAGCACAAGAAGACCTTGCCCAACTGCTGGAAAATTAATTCAAATGCGGATTTTCGTCTTGAATATCGCTACCTCACGGGCAATCTTATCTGATTGTGGTAGTTCGACGTTCGTCGAGCTTCCAGCCCGGTCTTAGTATCCACACAGGTGGAAAGCTTCAGGAAACTTTTTCCCCTCGATTCATATCAACGAGCCTTCAAACAAATTGCCTACCACCTTCGATGGCAATTAGGAAGCTCCCAGTTTCGATGTTTCTCTGGCGGACGGAATTTTTTTCATACCAAAAGGAACTGGTGTCCAATTAAAGTAGAATTATGGCCAGAGTGATCTTTTACATCGTTGTTTGTTCCTTCTTAAGGCGGGATCCTGAATTAGCCGGTTCGAAAAATCGATATTTTGAGGAATTTTTTTCGGGTAAAAAAAAAAGCAAGTTTAGCGAAATTTTCAGATTATTTTATTACATGTCTGAACATAAGAAAACAATTTTTTTTAAAGAAAAATATCAACAGGCAACCGATTTTTATGCACATTCGTGCCACTGCTGTTTCTATGCGGCGTGACAAATGGAGCTCGTAATTTTCATCTGAAACAAAAAAACCAAAAACCATTTTAATTGTGACATATTTTTCTTCTATATGAACTAAAAAAAAACGAAAAAAATTTTGAAATTTGAATGTTTTTTCGGGTTTGAAGTAGAAAATGTGCTTTTTGTGAAAAAAAAAATTATTTCAACTTGCTAAAAAAATTGTTAAGAATTTTTTTTTCGACAATGTTTTTAGTTCAAATAGAAAAGAAAACGATACTGAAGCGAACAAGCTTTGGTTTGTTTCGATTAGACTTCTAGTTTTTTTGTAATCAGATACGCCAAATTAGAAAAATCGTAAAAACGAAAACTCGAGAAAACGGGCGCCCTAACTGCCCGAGCGCCCGTATACCTGCTCGACACTCCACTACGTTCAGTGCTGTATCTTTGGAAATATTTCGAATTGGGCTATAAAACTTTGTCTAGACATTCTTAGATACATCAGGAATAGATTTAAACAATAAAAAAAAATCGATTTTTTGGACCTTCTAATTCAGGATCCGGCCTTAAACCCTTGCAAGCTTCAACGACCCCATCCCTTTAGTTTAAACTCCCACACTTGTCACTTTGTTATTCCCGATTCATGAGAGACACTCCCCGGAGTGTTGGCCATAGCCCCTCGTTTCCCAACTCACCACCGTCTCGCGTTTGCCATACGAAAATGACTCAGGGAAACTTTGGGAAAGCTGTGCCGATCACAGACGGCCTAGATTTACGCCTGAGTTCACAGTTGCGTTGACGATCGGGGAAACTCGGTAAAACTCCTCCTCGTTGAAGTTCCTCGTGGCAGTCGGGTCACGAGCCGCGGCTGAGCAGTCACCCATCCGAGTATTGGCCCAGGCCCTGCTACTTGATACGGAAGATCTTCGGAGCCGCGCACTGACTGCGTTTTCGCTGATCTCAATCCAAAATCATCTCTCGTAAACTAAACGGTGAATCAAATTGAAAATTTGGGCGTCAGTCCACGAAGGACATGTCGACACCATACTTAAATTTCAAGCAATTCCTAAGATTTTACCAAAAGTACAGAATTACCTTAAGTCCTTAGGCTACTCTAGGATTTTCCAAAAATCGATTTTTTTTGTTAAAAATGTACCTCAGTACTTATAAAATTATATTCCAAAAGATCATGGGTGTGAAAAATCTCTGAGTACTCCATTTTTGAATTCTAGCGCAACTCCTCTTGATTCACGTCTTGACTTTCTACTAACTTTAAACGCGTTTATCTCGAAACTACATTTTTCAAGTCGGCCGGACTCCTAACTCAAACAAATTTCAACCGATTCACTTGAAATTTGGACTGTATATTTAAAATTACATTTTCTGAGGCCCTACGTAGGATTTTTTTATTGTATTGCATAGTTCCTTTTTTATAAACAATTTTCTGACGATTTTCTCATGGCATTTTATACTTTTTGTTTTAGAAATGCGCCATTTTGACAAAAAACAATATATATTTAAAAAATCCTTCATACTTCTAAAGCTATTCTTATACATAATCGAAAAAAAACTTTAGTGTCTCATCATAACTCAAAAATTATAGGAGCTGTTGGTCCGGCCGTTGACCTTCCAGAAATAAAGGCGTCATCGAAATAATGCTGCACAGTCGCCATTTTGACATGTATCGCTGTGAAAAAATAATTTTGTATAGTCAATTACGTGTATAATAAAACCCCTATTTTGTAATTCCGATTTATTTTATGGTTTCTCTTTAAAAAAATCACAAAATATGCCCTTTTTGGCCCCTAGAATGGCCTAAGGCCTTAAGCGAAACGTTTCGGTGCGTGTTTTAGCCTTGTGGATACTAAAAACAGTTTTTGAGTAGATTTTTCTTTATTCTCTAGTTAAATATTTTTTACTTTTTTTTTACTTTTAAAAACTTTTATACCATAGGTTAGTAGGATTGTTATTAACGTATTAAACTTTCAATGTTTTTCCGATAAATTCGATTGAGGTTAGAATCGCCGAGCAACATACAAAAAATTGTTGCATGGGGCAAAATAAATGGTGTCCCATTTTACCCTTTCTTTACGGACGCAATTTAATTTATTAGTTTATCATTTACTGCGTAATTGAACAGATAACTATCATCGAGCGCATTAGTATTTCTCAGATACTTCCTTGCTTCATCAGATTTATTTCAAGTGCTTTTTATTTGTTTGCAGTGATAATGATTCGTAACTACAAGAGAAAAACTGATCGGCAAAAATCGGACGACGAAGACACGAGCAGAAGCGGTGTCTGCTGTGTTTGCCAATAGAATGCGTTTTCTCAGCGCTTCAGCTACTTATTGTGTGCCAATCTTCGTTTTGCCCCTTAGCGTTTCCTGTTTTGCCCCAAACACGGGGTAAAGCGGGAAATATGTTATTTTTTCTTTAGTACCTATGAGCTAAGAAATTTTTTTCTGATTACGCTTAAAAGTACATTTTAATATAACTATGAATACAGTTGAAAGCGCTTATAACGACATTGCTTACAACGACGAATCGGCTATAGCGTCGGTACTGAACGGTTCTCCAATGTCGTTATAACCGGTTTTTATTGCATAACTATTGTTTCCAATTAAAAACTTTATTAATAAAGCCGTCGATTTCGTACACCTCTCCCTAAACACACCCACACACACACACACACGCACACACACACACACGCGCGGAGGAATTTTTATCTGTATGTTTGAAAAAAAAACATTCTATTGCTACACTCTATGTTTTAAAAAACCATTTTCCGAACCCCCGACGTTCCGAGACCCGAATCCCGCTACACAAGCTGCGAGATTTCATTGCGCGGAACTGATATAGTCATTTTGAAGCGGCGCCAAATTGGTATTGCATAAAAAATCAGTTACAAAGCACATGACGTAAAAAAAAAGCATACAAAAAATAGGCATTCAACCATTACGCGCGACACGTGCAAAATTTTCATTTGGGTGAACGCACAAACGAACAATCCACAAAAATTCTAAGGCAGTATGCGCGTGTACGAAAAAAAAAGTTATTTCTGCTTAGTGACAAATGAGAACAATTTGTCAGGGACTTTATCTCGCTATTGGCATCTGATATTTCAATTGTATCGTCCCAAAAAATGTCACACGAGATGTGAGCTACCAAATTTGTCATCGTTCATATATATATATATATATATGTACCGGGTAGCCTGAAAAGTGACGTTTAAAAGGAAAATAGATGCCTTGTATCAATACCTATCCGAATCCCTCCCCCCCCCCCCCGTCTTTGTTGTACGATCTTTTTTACTTTTCGAGAAAAAAAGCAGATTTTATTTTTCGATCTTTTCTGTTTAATTTCTATGTTATTTTTATTTCTGTTTCCTGTATGTACTTTTCTCAGGAGTTTTGAAAAGCGATTGAGAGTCATTTAGACTAGTAGTAGTATTTTTTTATCACCTGAACTTCACTGATAGATCCTCTCAAGTCAATTTTTCAAACTATCGATCAAAATCTAAGGCATTTACCTTAGTTTTCAGGTGGTAATTTTTTTATTGCTCAACAGTGCACTTCATAATGATAACTCGAGTAAATAAAATCTCCAGGAAAGTACACACGCAAAAGAAAAAAATTTTTAAATACTTTTTTTCGCGAAAAGAAAAAAATATCGTAGATCATAAATGAGAGTAATTAGGTCACTTTTCGGGCCACCCTGTATACATATATCCGACGATGACTTAATTTGCTCATTCATAAATCCCTCTTTGACGCGTACTGTGCAGATATTACGGGAGACCGAAAAATCGTCGTGCTCATCTTACGTGGACTAATAATGTTCGTTAAAAAACATATGGCCAAATACAAGATGGAAAAAAAGAACGTTGTCTCTCCGCAAGATTTCATTTCAGATAACAAAAAAATAAAATAAAATGAAAATACCGGCCGGGCCGCGCTCGCGTTGGCCACGAGAAGCTGATCTTTCGCAATCATTCATTGTGCTACCTACACTTGTCCAAAGGGAGCTGAGAGCGTACGTACATCAAAGGTATGCATTATACATTCGCTGGTCCCGTCTTGGCAATAAAGTCTTTCGGAACAATCGAGTCTCGAGGTCAAATCACAAATCATTTTCTCAAAAGGGGAGAAAAGAGTGCTAGCGATAAATCGCACGTGTACTCTTCATAACGCTACAAATAATCGGTGTGATCGTAGAAAAAAAAGAATATCGCGTACGGCAATGATCGCATTTAACGTTTCGGTCCTGGCGAAAAAGACGGCAAGAACAATTTATCTCCGAAATAAGAAGAAAAAAATAAAAATGGTGAAACGCCCACGCGCGAATTTACGATAGATATACTCCCGTGCGGATGTTCTATTCCAAAGTGATTCAGCGCAATGTGCCGATTTGTCACGTACAACGAATGGGGGAAAAGAGCCGAAACGAGTCTGCCAATTCTTAAATGTGTCGTTGAATGGAGACGCGATACATTTTTCGTTTAGCTTTGTTTGGATTTAAATTTGTTTGAAGAGAATTTACTTATGAAGAATTTTTATTGAATTAGTCTTTAAAACTTTAAATTTGTTTAAATAGTATTTTCATTAAACGAGTTTTTAAACGAGACAACGCAGATTTTTTGGTTTCCTCAGGGTCAAATTGGCTTAAAGATGATTTTTATTGAATAAATCTTTAAATTGAGACGAGGGAGATTTTTTGTTCGGGTTTGTTAACGTCTAAACGTATTCGAAGAGATTTTTTATTCAATAAATCGTTACAACGAGGCGAGGGAGGTTTTTCGCTTGGATTTGTTTGGGTTTAAGTTGGTTTAAAGAGAACTTTTATTGAATAAATCTTCAAATTGAGACGAGGAAGATTTTTTATTCAGGTTTTTTTGGGTTTAAATTTGTTCAAAGAGACTTTTTATTAACGAGTCTTGAAATCGCGACGAGGGTGATTTTTTTGGGCTCGATCGGAGCTACACATAATTCGATTCGAAAAAAACGATTATTCTTCGTGGATATTTTTCATCGGTCGGTGCAGCATCGATTTTTTAAGTCAATTTCGCGTAACGGGACGCCACTTTTTACCACTGTCTGATTTTAGTTTTCGATAATAGCAATTATTTTTCAGGCGACAGAACTTTGGAAAAAAACTAGACTGTGAATAATAAGAAAAAAGTCTATCCAGGTAGAAAATATTTACGGACAAAAGCACTACAAATATGTTTTTTTCCCCTACATTCGATTAGTCCATTCCCCAATTTTGTGGAAAAAAAATGATTGTTTATTTTTCTACCCAAAATCGACTTTCTGAAAATGGTGCGCGTGTTGAACATCGCCGTTTTTTTTTATTTCCAGCGGAATTTATCACGGCGCTAGTACAAATGTTGTGGCTATTCCGTTGCATTGTTCGACCATCAGGTCTGATATATCCGCAACTTCTGGACAGCTTGAGCCACGGGTATGCACATGCTTGCGGCGAATGGAACAAGCGACTTATCTCCGCCCCCGTTTCTTCTCCTTTCGCGGCCCCGTGCTGGAAAGCTCCTTCAAGCATACCGGAAGCTCTCTCCAATTGCGAAGCGATCCAACGCATCTTGCCACCTTTCCGCCTCCGAAGTTTCATCCCATTTGGCTCCACACATATATCGTCTTTACACGCTCCCGAGTAAATCGTGAAAAATGCCAAGCTTATACCGCGTGATTCGTATTCACTCCAAGGCTCTTTACATACCGGGTGTCCCATTGGGTCATTAAATGATTTTTTTGTTTTCATTGTAAAAATCATGTGCGGTTTTCAAAGCAAAGTATTTTTCTTTTTTTTTCAACAATTAAGAAGGACTTTGAAATTGTTGTTCTGTTCGGCTCGGCAAAAACGCGCCGAGAGTATCCGAAGTTACCCGAGCGCTCTGTGACGTCACCGTTCGAAAGCTGGTATACAAACTACTCGTGTAATACGAGTATTCTGTCAACGATGGCAACGACAAAATCGTATAATGATTGTTTCGTTTCTCTTTGTATAAATACGACGATAAGCGCACCTAATAGGCATTTCTGAATGTGCCACAGGATATAAAATGTCGAAATCTGTGGTCCGATGCAGCAGGACCTGTCAATTCGAAATCATCGTCCACTTATTTTGTATGTGAAGACCACTTTGATGTCAGTGTAAACGTGTTATAACATAAAGTGTATTGAAATATATTTTTTTCAATAAGTCTTTCTCAAAATGCTTATGATACGTAGCAACAATGATTGACACAATTTATTAAGCCTCTCCGAACCTAAACATTTTCAGTGATCCACGGTCGGTAAATTACTCAAATTTGCTTTCCCGAATCCACTTTCACACATCGTTGCACGAAAATTAAATTATATTTCGACTTTTTTAGAGTGCTCGAGATTTTTAGATGTAAAATGACACAAAATTTTACTTTTGTATATACTCGCGTGTAAGCCGTATACATAGCCTATTGTTCGATGATTCTCGCATCATCGAACAGAGTCCGAAACGATTTTTCATGGATCCCATCGCATTATGTACCTCGAATTTTCTAACCAAAATATATAGATATACAAAACAAGTGGATCTTAAAAAAGTATAAATTTTATCTTAGAATAGTATAAATTGCTTAAAAAAATATATCTTAAAAGTCAATTTCAATGACATCACTGAAAATTCACTGTAATTACCGTTTTGTTATTTATTTGACTGCACTTTTCATTTATTTTACGGCATTTTAACGCTCACGAACCGTGCAGGTTCTGTTTCAACACGCTCAGTTTTAGCTCGTAAGGTAAATGGTACCTCAGACGGGTCCCAATGTTTGGACAATAGTTCGAATATTTCACTATATTAGCAATATAATTGACAGGTAACGAAAAACGTATGAAAATAAAATATTGAAGGCGGGCAACCACTTTAGGAGACCGAAAATTAGATGATTTTTTGGATTTTTTTTATTGTGAAAAAAAAACCGAAATTTCCGCAACTCCGACAATAATTTATTCATATTTTTATACATCTCTGGTAATTTTTTCAAGCCATTTCATGCATTAATTAGGGTGTAATCCGCTGTGTACCTTGGCGTGTCTTCATCGTCGTTGTCGATTTGCGGGAATTGTGCAGCTCGCAATTCGCATCTGAAATCGTCTAACAAATTTTTATATATTCTTGAGATGTTTTTTAAGAACATGAACCTAAATTTTGAAAAAAAATCGGTAATTAAATGTTGGGACGTGTTTGAAAAATAAATGATCGATTTTTAGCATTTTTTTCCCGGCATTTTGCAATAATACATATGTTTTAAACAATCTAATCTTTCCAACTTTAGGTTCATGTTTTAATAAATTATATTATGCAAACGTGTTCCAAATTTGAAGATAATCCATCAATTAGTTTTTGAGTTATGATTCCCGCAAATTGAAAAAAAATCGTTTCGAGATAAACATGTTTAAAGTATTACCAACGCCAAACTCCAAGTCAAGTGTGTTTAATCAAATGATAAAGTGTCTTACCGATTAATCAATGATTCCAGAACCATACAGCAGTCCTTCCTCTTTCTCATGCAACTCATTTGAAGCTTGCATTTCCTCTTTACGAGCTTTTCGAGCTTCTTTTGTCTCTAATAAACTTTTTTCGACTTTGCCGAGCCACGCGCATCTAATCCATTTGCTCGGCATATCGGTAGCTCTGCCTGCCAACTACGATTTGGGGTTCATTCTTTTCGTCCACATTGACAATTGAAAACAATCTTAAAACTAAGGCCTCTCATTCCAGTTTCTTCAAATTTTATGTTGTGCTTGCAACTCCGACAAATAAGGATATCAAACAACGCCGTGAAGACAGTGAAAATTTAAATGAAACGATATCAATGTAACGGATTCACGCGAACGTTTTCACTTCTAGCAGAACTAAGCTTTGTCGAGCTAGCACTCGGTCCCTCGGTTTAACTTGCATCTTTGTTAGTAAACTGATTCCCATGGAAAGATCTCTTCCGTGGCTTTTGGCGTCTTTCAGATGGATTATGATCACCCTTTGGATACGATGACATTTTGCAACTGTAGAATATTCACGATGCGTACTAGGCAAAGGCCGAAGCTAAACTGAATCCAGAATGACAGTGACGCTTCTAGTAGCTTCTATTCTAGCAATTTATAGTACATGTTCCTTTTCAAATAATATAATAAAAGACCTTCTGAATCATCTGTTCCACCCCAAAGCAAACGTAAAATGATCTACGTCAGCAGGTGAGTCATAAAAAGAGACTACTTAACTGAGCGCTCGTCGATACCTGAGCGCGCTAGGGAGTCGAGCGGAGAGTCTTTATCATTTATATACATACCGTTAGAAGGAATCCGAATATCATTTTGAAATTTTCAGGGTGTATTCTTAAGACATTTGCTAACGATTTATGAAATTAAAAAAAAATTGATTTTTTGAGACATTTAAAGTGGTTGCCCGCCTTAACTTTCCGCAGTTAATGCATGTGTTTTGAAAACTAGAACTTATGAGCTTGACGTTAGATCCGGCCATTTTTTATTTAACGGTCCTTAAATGAATAATAAATCCTATACTCTAAGGACGCTCTCAACTGTCCGAGAATTGGTACCGTTACCTTAACTATGCACATATTTTCGATTCGATCGTGGTAAGTATCCGCGAAGAGCGTTCATCGGGGATCAATGCAGAATCCAGTTGGATCCCAGTGAGGACTCCCTATGTGCGGTATCCCTAACAAATCCCTATTAAGATGTTGATGCATCTTTGGACTCTCGAACAAATGTGTACATGGGATCACGAAAGGATATTATTTTTGGAGGTCAAGAATATCAAATAAAAAACTTTCAAACGACGTCTATCGAGAAATCGTGCCGAATCCACTTGGATGCGAATGTGGGACCTTTGCGTACAGCATCCCTATAAAATCCCTCCAATAAGGATGTGGCCGTATGTGGGAGTTGCACAAAAAGTTTCTGCACGGGAACCGGTGACCAGCTTCACCAAGCCTTCCCTCACGTGCGCACCGTGGGTTACGATAATCTTGTCACGTCGATAACCCAATGATTCGGAAATATCCACGTCACGTAGTCGATGATCCTCTCGATCCTGTGATATACGCGCTTTCGACGCGGAATGATCCCCGGACGATTTTCCGTGTAGAGAAGAAATGTCAAACACACTTTCATGCCAGGCTCGCGTCGGGATGAATGGCCAGCAACGATAGAAGAAGGCGCCAATGAGATAAGGGGTGGTCTTAACAATAAGAGGGTATTCGTGTATTCCGAGGGGACGAGGCAATAACGCGAATCTCCACCTAAACCGTACTGGAATTTTTGCTCGTCCAGGCTTTTGCCTCTTCTCTTCCCGCCAGAATTTCACTAGACCGTTAAATGCAGATTTTTCCGGCTTGCCGGAATATCGCTATTTTTATCGAAAGCTCACCGACGCGAAGGATGAATAAAAATTAATTGAATCGGGTAAACTCCTCGTTGCAATGTTGAATAAAAACTTAATTGGCCTCAAGAAATTTTCCATTTGATGTTGGTGAGGATTGGTTTTTTTTGACAAAAATCCGTGATCAATATTTGACATGTGAATGCGGTAATGGAGTAAAAGGAAAAGGTAAGCGATATTGATGAAATGGGGAAGAAGCTGCGTCATTTGACGTCTTATGCTTTGTTGACGCATGCTTTATTTTTCTTTCGGAAATAATGATTGGCGCCGAAGCGAGAGGGAAGGGAGATGGAGAGGGAGTGAGAGAGCGCGCGAGAGAGAGAGAGAGAGAGAGAGAGAGAGAGAGAGAGAGAGAGAGAGAGAGAGAGAGAGAGAGAGAGAGAGAGAGAGAGAGAGAGAGAGAGAGAGAGAGAGAGAGAGAGAGAGAGAGAGAGAGAGAGAGAGAGAGAGAGAGAGAGAGAGAGAGAGAGAGAGAGAGGAGAGAAAAGAGAGAGAACGAAAAATTGAGACACTCCAACATTGGCGGTCAGAAAAATGGACATGTGCAGAGACAGAGAGAGAATACATACCAGTATAGAGTAGTAAGTGTACCTTGGCTGTATCGTTCAAAGCACACCACTACAGGCGAATCATAGTCAGAGCAGGCCACACTGACAGCAGGAACCCGCTGAAGCGCCAGTCGTCCCGGCAACTTTCATTCAGCCGGTCCGCTCGGAGAGACTCGCGGCCGACGTGCGAACGGTGTCTCTCCCACACGATATTCGAACCCCCGACGAACTGGCGAAATAAAAATGAACGATACTTTGCGATCGACATCGAACAAAAAAATAATAATAAATAAACAGATTATAGTTGGAATTTTGAAAAAGTAAAAAATAAAAAACTTCGGTGCATTTGACGCGTGACTTTGCACGGTGACGAGGGAATTTTACGTTGACGGATTGCTGAAGACACGTGTGGGTTTGTTTGGGTTTGTTTTAAATGAAATATTTTTGTCAACAAGACTCGAAGGATCGCGCGACATTTTGGTGACGACCCTGGCGTTAATCGTCGCGTGAAATGTGCGCTCGTTGAGCTTGATGACTGAGGCAAAAAACCGAAGTGGGGATAATCGGAAGACGTGATAGACCCGAAAGGAGAGAACTTTTGGAAGCCTGATAATTTTTTAATTTTTTATTTACGATTCCACCGAGCGTTTCTCACAGAGATGATGAACTTTTGGCGGTACGAACGAAGGTAAACGCTGGTTTGAGGGATCAACCTGGAATCGAAGAAGAAAGCTTTCCCTTTCGGTCTCCATTTTTATTTGTTTGTTTCTTTTGCATCACGCTTGCATCGCTTGGTTGATTTTCATTTGAGCTTACAAAATCGAATACGATCGATATTTTTTTACGACTCCTTATTCCTTATAAAAAAGGCCGCCCAAACTTTTGTTTTCGACGGTATTGACTTAGGTAGGAAGTTCGATGGCCCATCTTGCCCGAGTCGACCAAATTTTGCCTCAGAAATTCGCGCCACTACGTTGCATCGCGTTGTTCCTGACAGATGGCGCCGTCGGATCCGCGAGGATAAAGGTTGAAACGAAAGAAAATTGTTCGGGCCACCTTACAGTCTTCTGCTACGTCAACCCTCACATAGATCAAGAAACGCAAAACCTAAAGGTTTGGGGCGGACATTGGTCACTTCTGAAACAAAACGATATTCATGAAGATCCCGTTCGATCGTGTTGCGATACGTTAATGGCGCTATTGAACCATTTTCTCCGAAGGAAATTGGAGCCCTTCCCGACAACAACATCCGAACACGCGATCCATCCAGACTCGGACGTTCATACATATTTATTACACGGATATAGGATCCTCGTAGAGTATAACCTGGGAAAATCCTGTTACCGTTGTTTCCTCGCGGGGTCTACTACCCTGTCCAACCTGGACAACAAAATATTGCCTAGTTCATTCCATCCGAGTGGGTTGGAAAGTGGAAATATGGAAATTCATCCCCCGTGGACACAAAAACGATCACTGCGCCATACATAAACCTATGGACATAACGTTAGATTTTGATAGCGGTCATGAACATGATTTATTCGCATCAGATGCATCAACATTAAGTTTAGTCAAGAGAGAAATACATGTAGACGACCAAAAAACACCCATTTTTATCTCTTTTGTTAAAGGAACGAAACGTTTGATATTCATGAAACTTTGAGTACAATTGATTACATAATTAAACTGTTTCAATAAATATTTACATTTTTTTTATTTCAAAATGGCGATGCTATGGCGTGGTCTTTCAGGAAGGTCTTGGCGACAATTGACCGTTTGTGGGAAATCCAACGCCTTCAATATAGACCTGAAAAAATGAGCCAAGAATTCTTAGTATTGTAACATTCAAATGCTGAACTTATACCTAAGAAGCGTTTAACAAGTTGGGAATGTAAAAAATAGGACACTTCAGAAAAAAAATTGAAATTTTACACAAATTTTTCTTTCTGTTTTACATTGAAGAAGTACTTTTTAAAAGGGATATTCATAAACAAGTAGGTATAAGCTCAAGGTAAAATTGTTATTGAGTTGTATGTACAGTTTTAGCACGATCGGTCAACTCGTTTTTAAATTATATATCCCAAACTTAAAAAATGTAGTTCTAAGAAAAACGTGTTTAAATTTTCGAACTACGAAAACTCAATGATTTCAGTGACGTACCGGCTAATTAGCAATTTCAGGGCTATACAATAGCCCTTCAGCTGCTTCATGAATGCATGCATTTTTTATGCCAATACAAGTATTGTATTACTCCTTCCCTCAACATCATTAGTATTAGCATCAGAAATATTGACATCGGGGATAGCAGAATGTGGAATTAACATGAGGTATATTGCCATCACAGATTAACATCAGGTTTTAACATCAGGAGTACTAGCATCGGAAATATACACATCAGGAAGCTTAAAGCCGGAGATTTAGATAAAATATATTCAAGTCAAGGATTTAAGTCAGGAATATTAAGATCAGAAATATTAAAATCAGTTATTAGCATCGGGGCTATTAATACTAGATATATTGACATCGAGTACTGAAAACTATAGTGTTAAGATGAAGGTTATTAACATTAACAGTATTAACGTCAGAAATATTGAAATCAGGTTTTAACATCAAAACTACGAACACCTGGAGTACTAACTCCAGGAGTATTAACATCGTGGATATTGATACCAGGAGTATTGACCCTTCGTGGTCACACATCCAAATTCAATCGCGATGGTCACACTTGGGTTGATTCTACCCAGTTAGTTTTCAAAAAAGTATTGTAACCAAACTATACGTCCGTCGAAGTGGTTCAAAAAATTACGGAACATGCTTTGAACTTTCAAGATGATGTACGAAAAATTTATTTATAAGAAATAAAGGGGCGAAATGTTTTTAAAAAAATCATAAACAGGTGAAAACGCAAAAAGACACTTTTGCGCTCAAAAAATCATAGTTCCGTGAATTTTCAACATTTTTACCTAAAATTTGGACGTGATACTCCTTACATATGCTACTTTTGGAAAAAATAGTAGCATAGTGCGCGTTCCAAAAAATGTATTTATTCCGACATGTGAAGAGGGTACATTTTATGGCATGAGGATACTTCAAACTCCAGGTAAGATGGTGAATACAGTCCTATTCAAAGCCGGGAACGATGATATATTTACGTCAAAAATTGATTGACGGGTCGATTCTACCCAGGGTGACCACGAAGGGTTAACATCGTGGGTATTGATACCAGGAGTATTAACATCAGGTCTACGAACATCAGGATTGCCAAACTCAGGAGTATTAACACCAGGAATTCCAACATCAGGTCCATGGACATCAGGGCTATCAAAATCAGGAGTATTAACAACTAGATTCTTAACGTCAGGCCTATTAACATCAGGACTATTCGGATTACGAGTATTAACATCAGGATTATTAACATCAGGATTATTAACATCAGGATTATTGACATCAGGATTATTAACATCAGGACTATTAACATCAAGTATCAGCTTCCTCGGTTTTAACATAAAGAATATTTACGTCACGATTGTCAACATCAAGATTACTAACATTCCAAAACCCGTGAATACCGTGCAATTGCGAAACGGAGCTTATGATAAGCACCTTATCTCAATTACCCGCTCCAGCTCCAGGTCCGAGTAGATCTTCACGAACCACTTTGCATGGATGCTTGACACGCTCGATGCCATCACCGAATGAAATTGCTTTAGCCTGAATCAGAGAAAAGAACTCTTGGAGGTGAGGTTAGGAATTTCGGCCCTCCAACAATTCTTGGCAGTTTCCTTCTACTGAATCTGTTTAATGGAGAGAGAGAGTGCCGGAGAGAGAGAGAGAGAGAGAGAGAGAGAGAGAGAGAGAGAGAGAGAGAAAGAGAGAGAGAGAGCCAGGCCGTTAGCTGCACTCGTCTACGGTTGGGGCCACCAGCGGGCTCGCGTTTTTATCCCACCCTTGAGGGGATTACCGTAAGGATCCTTTTTGCGGTTACCCATGAGGCAGTGGGTGGAGGAGGCGTACGACTTTTCTTTCGCAGTAATTTGCGATTCAAATGCGCAAGGAGTTTTTAATTCGTTATTCGCGAGCCGAGAATTACGAGTCTCTTATCAACATCAATTCGAAAATAACGTCTTTGACATTTGTCGAAATAATCGACAGCTCGACATTCAATGAATTTGTGCGATAAGCAGAGATGACTCGTGCAAAAACTTTTAACGAGATCGGTTCACTCGTTCTCGAGATATGGAATCTCGAATTTCAAAAACCTGTTCACCCAACATTAACACACAAACAATCTTCTTCGCACATCTTCATCGTAGAGCTGAAATCTCTTCCCCTTGCGCTCACATCATTTTTTCATTATTTTGTTTTTTTTTCGAATTCTTTAATGAAAAACTGAAATATACAGTAATATACCGGGCGCAACGAATGGTGTACATTGCCCGGTATGCAATTGAGCCCTGCTTTATATTCCACGATTTTTTCCCCGAAAAATATTTAAAAAATAGTAAAACCCAACCAGCCATCCTGATAGAGAAATCATCCGGCGACTCGCCTCTGTACGTTCACTCACACAGCAGCATTCTTTATTAAGAATTAAAAAAAAAATAGCAGCGATACCGGCGGAACACGCAATTTTCAGCGCGAAAATTGAGGCCTACTCTATTTTTTTTTATTTTTCTTGCATAAACTTGCACCAGCGAAGTATTGGATTTATTATTAGAGATCACAAGACTCGTGTGTTATACGTATACACACAATACCCACACGCTATGAGTGAACAACATTCACAAAATCCATTTAACAAAACAGGAAAATTCAACAACCAGATATGTTTCGGATTTCGTCATTTTTTTTCTCTTCGCGTGAATAAAGTGTTCTACATGTATACATTAAAGTTAAAACCCGTCTTCTATTTACGCGCATTTCTCTAGTAAAAACTAATAGACTAATAAAAAAATAAATTCGAATGTTAGTTAAAACTCGTCTTAACTAAGAAAAACTAATTCTAACGAAAGAAATCAGTTAAAACTGTTTCCGACTGAGGTCAAAGTTTGAATTTGTATGGGGCTGTTGGATTGTTTGCAATGGTTTGGGTGTGGGTTAGGTTGCTTGGGTTTTTTTCCAGAAAACTAGTTCTAACGAAATGAATCAGTTTTCAAAACTGTTTCCGAATGGGATCAAAGTTTGGGTTCGTTTGGGTTTTTAACCATAAATTACAGTTTTCACTAGGGATTCAACTGTAAACTAGCTGTAACGAAGCCGTTCAGTCAGAACTAGTTTTTACTTGGTAAACCGAGTTGAGTCCGGCGACGGGTTTTAACTGAAACATGCATATATATATATATATATGCATGTTTCAGTTAAAACCCGTCTGCGGTTAAATACATGCTGTTAAAAACATAAATGCATTTAACGTTTAGCAGTTATTGAAAAATAAAATAAAATCACTGATCGCGTTTCCAAAGTTTCCATTCTTCGTCTTGAAAATCATTATGCAAAAGAAATATGAATTTCTTTTGCATTTTGAAATATGGAAAGAAAGATGAATGAATGGAAGATGATTATCAGCAAATTGATACAGCTACCGGTTCTTGAGGATGCCAAAGTGTCTACGATCGGAGATCGACTTTTCTCTTCCCTTTTCATTATTTCAACGTACGAGGGATGGGCCAATGAATTACTTAACGAAAGAACAAAAAAAACGCAGACGCTGGTTGTACCGGACTCGGGGTTTACGACTGTCCATTATTCGCCTCATCGAGGTATCCAGGCTCGCAAACTAGGGGTAAAAAAGTGTGGGAACGCGAATAATGTCCACTAGGTCATTCGGAGCTAGCCCGGGTAATATTTCACGAATCATTTATCCAAATGGACATTGAAAACGTTATCATCGATAATGTACTGAATTGTCCTGCGTGGGAGAAAAATTCGTGGAATTAAGAACAGTAAAGTTCCACGGTAAAAGACAGCGAATTAATAAATTGTAATGTATGAATATACGTATATTCGAATCTGGGAGCAACCAGTGGTTCGTAAAACGCAATTCAATGAAACGATTCTCCCGAGATCGAACACTGTTCCACAGCATCACACGGCACGTGTGTGCTCATTGAAATATCCCATGATGGTGTATTCCCCCGTGCGATGATCGCGCCCCGATTCAGGGGAAATCTTCCACTACTGCCCTTCAATGCAATGGACAGATTGGTCTTCGTGATATCAAAGTTGTCCAAGTTGGGGACAATTCTCATGGGATGTGAGTAAGGAAATAGTTGAGCTTTATTGGAAACGATGATTGGAATTGGAACCAGGCACAACGCGTATGATAGAACAGTAACAGCTGAGCGACGAAGTTTACCAGTGTTAAAGAAAGCAAACAAGAAACTTCATGTAGCAATAGGAGTGTACGAGGGTGAAAAAATTATACGGAGAATGGGATTTTCCATTGAGAACGAAAGGTTATTCGATATCGAATACTTCTAGACAGCGGAAAATACAATTAGATCAAATTGGTTTTGGGCACGTATCAGGTTCGGCGACATCCATTAGTCCGACGATAAGGGCACATCCGTGCCAGAATCGATCAATATCGCGAACAAAGCATGGTCGGTTATTGATATAATATAAAAAAAAGAAAGAAATCTAGCAAATGGCCAGTGCATATGAAAGGGATGAAGGAACATTTGCACTTTGATCATTTGTTCCATTTGATGATCGAATTAGTTGGAGGAAAAGCTCTGTTGGGTTGATTGAGTTCAAATTGTCAATCGCGTAACAATCATTGTCAAGTGGCAATCTCGCGTGGCCTTTATCTTGTAAAACCTTTTCCAATAGAAATTGGCGCTAAAAAGGGTCGTACACCTTTTTATTGCTAACTTGCAGAATTTGCCAAAACTTAACCACTTCACAGGTATAGCCTGTGAAACATTTCGTAAAACAGAACCACAGTCGAAAAATGGGCATTGCATTTCGTTAATTTTCATTGGCCAAGCTAGTAGGAGGAGGAAGCAAAATCCGATAGTTGATGGTCAGGGCTTCAATTGATTGCCTCTAGTGATTGACAACTCGGAATACTTGGTCAACGTATAATATGAGCTCATTAACGTGGTCAACCACACATGATGGAGGTATTACTGACACGTGGGCAGCATACACCGCCTCTCTCAGGTGATACCTTAGATTTCGCAATCCACCGAAATGCCAAATACAAAGCCCGTTGTGAGCCTACGTGAGGAATCATAGAAGTTTGATCTTCCGGGTTTTTAACTCGATTACGAAAATTTGTAGAGGAAGCCTGAAAGTTGATAAATGAAATGAAGATCATGATTGATAGATGCCATTCGCCTAATTAGGGATCAAGGGTACAGTGTCCCGAAGTGAACTCGCACATTGGACACTTATGTCAGTCTACTTCAACGAGCTGGTATGCATTTTTTTCCAAATGTACGAAAAGTTGACACTGGCTGTCTAAAGAGCTCGGTGGACAAAGCATTTTCAGCGGATGGTTGAGGGCGAGAATGCCGACGTTACGATGTTTTATAAAGATCAAGAACAGGCGAGGATTTGAAAAGCTACAAGTCCACATCTGCCCTGTATTAAACGTATTCGTGGGTTCTGCTCTTCCCCGTGTACACAGCGGTCTTGCCCTGTTATTCGATCCCTATAAAGCGTTTGAGCCACGTGCGCGAGACGTCAAAAATGCCTTTCTGTCGTTGCCATAAATTTTTCTCACGAAGACCCCAACAATTTAGGAAATAAAAAGTATGAAATTCCAGTAATGCGATGAGTGAATTCTTGGCCACAACGAGCGAAAAGTTTCACCATATAACGTGACGTCAAGAGGCAAGAATGAATTTTTCATAAAACGGTCACGTTTCGACGTTTTCACCGCTCGCGATCACCAACACACCCGGCACCCCATTACTAACAGCTCGGGATCATTTACTTATTTACTCCTGACCGTGAAAATAAAGGAAAACACCCGGAGCTTGTTAAGTCGTAGGGCAGAAAGGAGCAATAGAGTGACTTAACTCTATCGCCAGTGCCTGAAAAACCAGTTGTTAAAGGTCTCGGCATCTCTGATTCTCTACTTTTGAGATCTTCAACGTAATCCACTGGTTAAACAATCTCTAGGGAAATAAAAGTTCCCCCAGTCTGGTCCCAGTGCCACACCAAAGTTCGAGGTGTATGAATTCCAGTTGTCAGAGTTAGCGTGGGCTTTCGCAAATGCCACCGCAATTGCTTGGAAAGTCCTCGTGTGTGGCTTGTGGCCCGTCCCCTGCAACCTCCTGCTGTTCCTAGCTCACCAGCCGCGCACACCTCATTGTTGATCCAACTAGAGCCAGTTAGCATCTCACGCATGCTTTCCCAGCTTTTCCAATTTTTCGCTTACCCTTTAGTAGCTTGGAGCTAATCTCTTCATTGGACAAATAAAACACTAAGTGGAAGCTCCATTCGATCAGCATGCTCTTGGGAATCCCAATAAAATCGCCAGTGCATCACCAAAATAACAGATTCACTGCAAACTTCTAGCCCACAATTTGCAATCGGGGTCCGTCGATCTACCAAGAAGACAATCTACCATAGAGGAGCGATAGGCATCGAATAATTGGGAGCTCGCTAGACACATTCGGCGATACCAACATTCTGGGCGTCAATTCAAAACTTCCAAGCGCAGAGGACGTTGCCGATGACGACAGTTGGGAGTTTCCAAGTTGTAGTTCGTTATGAGGAAGAGAGTTGAGAGCTTCCTGATGGAAGGTGGTTGTGAGGGCGAGGACGGACAAATGCAAAGTTTGTGCTAGTTAGGCAAAGTCCGGAATTGAAGATATTCCAAGTGAAACGAAAGTTTGGGCCAATAGCGAGTGCCACGTATGCCAATGGGACTGAGGAATGTCGGTATCAGGTTTTATGAACGCGACGAGCCCAACGAGGATGTCATTGCCGGCGTGCAACGAAAACGCAACGTTGGATTGGAGCAGCGACGATCTCGGTACGCAGCAACCACTTTCGACGATCGCCAGTGCCGGTGGCGCACTGGCCGATCTGAACTGTCTTCAGCACGCACCGACATTGACCCACGGTGCGTATCTAAAGGCGATAATACTCGGTGTAATGGCGATACTGAGCCTGTTAGCCAATGCCGCGACTATCTACTCGATAACGAAGAATCGCCGAAGACGACATGGCTGCTCGGCGATTTACATCCTCATACTGCACCTGTCGGTGGCCGACTTGCTCGTCACGATCTTCTGCATCGGCGGTGAAGCGATCTGGAGTTACACGGTGGCCTGGCTACTGGATAACGTCACTTGCAAGCTGTTCAAATTCTTTCAAATGTTCAGCCTCTATCTCAGCACCTTCGTCCTCGTGCTCATTGGTGTTGATCGATTCATAGCTGTTCGTTACCCAATGAAAAGCCTCAACACGTCCCAACGCTGTAACAGGCTCGTCATCTACACCTGGATACTTTCCTTCGTACTCAGTATACCTCAGGTGAGTTTGTTTGCCTTCCTTCAAGTTTAAGTCCAACCTTCAGCTGAAACGTTCATCAATTTTTTCGAGAGCAACAGGTAAGAATATGGCGCCTAATTACAAGCCACGTTTCACTTCAATATCCCTAGCAAGCCCGGTGAAGGCGAATCATGATCAACGAGGGTTAAGCCCTCGGCTGGAATTAACGATTTCTCGTGAATATCCAACCGATCGTGGATCCTCTCGACGAAGTCTTGTCTCACGGGTAACCTTGTTAAACAAAGGATCACTTAACGTGCAGATCCCATCAGCGGCAAAAAAATAGGGGGTTCGATCTAATGACCTAATCATGGTATCCAAGGAAAAAGGACTTGGTTTATAAACGTTTGCGCAGCGGATTAGGCACGTGGAGTTTGCGGACATGGGGCGAAGCTTCGATTGAGGTCATTGACTGCACTAACGTCCGAAAAACCAGTGTACTTTTTTTTGGCAATCGATTGCGCCAAAGTACCTGTGCGATTTCCCTCAAATTTTACGGCTTATAACCCTGGCGCCATTTAGAAACAACTTGAAACGCGGTCGTTCACACTTCTCGTTATGGAAATTTTGCCGCCGCTTCGATTCCGGCGGACGCAGTGCTCTCTCTCTCTCTCTCTCTCTCTCTCTCTCTCTCTCTCTCTCTCTCTCTCTCTTTCTTTCTCTCTCATTCTGCTGAGTCAAAGTTTCTCATTTCGCGTTGACGCGGCTGATACATTGACTCGTATCGTCCAACGGCAATCCAATAACGCGTCGAGGACTGCCCTCCTGTTTGTAACGATCTTCGAACGAATGGCACCCCAAGTTGGCCCTTCAACGCGTGTCAATCGCATACGCGTGCCCAGGACTGATAATAAATCGCGTTGAAACGCCGTTAGCCACGAGTTTCACGTTTCTATACCTACGAGCGAGTTCGATCAATCGTAACAAAATAATAATAAGCCCTCTCTACTGAATGAACGGAAATCATTTAAAATTACTCCGATCAGTCGAGTTTTCAAGGAAGCAAATCGTCAACGATTGACGAGAAATCGACAACCAAGATTGCAGGAAACCTGTAAATTTTGTCGCCGCGGAATTGTATATTCCCAATTTATTCAATCGTATTCAACAGCCGAGAAATTCAGCGAGAAAAGAATCCGCAGCCGAAAAATTCGTGTCCCTATCTCATCCCATTATATATCGTGCGATCTCGCGCATTTTCTATTCATTCACCGTTGTTTCGATTTCCGTTTGTTTTTTGTTTTGTCATCGATTTATTTGCAAAGCACTCTACGGTAATTATCGTGTGACGCGTATGTGTCAGTCGAGTAAAACCAGTTTACCGATCCGCGGACGATCTTCTTCGAGAAATCTTATGACGACGGGTGTTTGTATTTGTATATATATATATATATATATATATATATATACAGGGTGAGGCACATAAAGTGTTACAGAGCAATAGCACTCAAACTATGGATCATATCCAAAAATGTTTCAGACAAAAGTTTCAGTGTTCGAGAAGGCCGTCATACTGGATCACCCTATTTTTTTATCGGTGGAGGCACTGAAGCTACGTCAAGGTCAACTCCACTTTTTTAAATGGAACCATGTATTTTTTCCCCTGACATTATTACCGATTTTAAGACGAATTCAGCGACCTACAACACAAGGTCATTCTAGTCACGCAAAGTATGAAAATAGTCGAAAAATATCGGAATAATCACTTTCAAAGGATCCACTATCCTTGGTTTGGGTCTACCTACAGGAGATGCTCGAAGTGATGACCCTCGACTTGTAAGCACTTGTTAATTCGCTGATGAAAAGACCATCTAACTTCAGCCAACATTTGTGGTGTAATTTCGGTACATGCTCGGCGTATTCTTTCTTTCATGTCATCAGGCGTGGTCAGGCGTGTTTACAAGTCGGGGGTCATCACTTCGAGCATCTTCTGTAGGTAGACCCAAACCAAGGTCAGTGGATCCTTTGAAAGTGATTATTCCGATATTTTTCGATTTTTCGACTATTTTCATACTTTGCGTGACTAGAATGACCTGGTGTTGTAGGTCGCTGAATTCGTTTTAAAATCGGTAATAATGTCAGGAAAAAAAAAATACATGGTTCCATTTAAAAAAGTGGAGTTGACCTTGACGTAGCTTCAGCGTCTCCACCGATAAAAAAAATAGGGTGGTCCAGTATGACGGCCTTCTCGACACTGAAACTTTTGTCTGAAACATTTTTGGATATGATCAGTAGTTTGAGTGCTATTGCTCGTAACACTTTATGTGCCTCACCCTGTATATATATATACACATATTTTGTATAATTTTCTTATAAATACAATTTTGTTATCCAATATATATATATATGTTCATATAACTATATATATATATATCATTTTGTTATCTAATATCATTATATATATATATCATCAAATTGAGACCGACACTGGTAGATGTGCGGTCGGGGTTCGGCTCGGGCGGTACTTCGAGTTAAGGGGCTATTCTACTGTGATGGCTCAAAAAATAAGCTATTTGTAATAATTTTTTTTTCGAAAACTGTTGCATGTATCAGTACAAACTTTTTTTTCGCTTAAAGGTACTCTCTTACGGAATAGAAAACAATTTTTTGTTGTTGCATATAAATGTATATTCATTTAAAAATTAATAATCGGGTAAAGGCATGAAAAAAAGTATGTCGCTGACGTTGATGATTTGCACTCTTCAGGTAATCTGAGACAAAAAATTAAAAAAGATTCTTAATCTGTATGGTTGCGTTTGTATTGTATTTTTTGTCATGGTGCTCATAGAGAAAAGCTCTGAATGAACTAATATTCTCTCTCGCTGTATCTCTCGGGTAACTTATACGGCGGCCACGTACAGAACAGTGCATCTATTTCCAAACTCTAAAATGAATGGGAAAAAGATTAATTTATTTTTGCCTTATTGCTGCTTTGGTGTTACTTTTCGGAGCATGAGTAACACCAATAATGAGCCTTCAACCTCCTGATTATGCATCCACCGTATCCCCAAAGCCTGCAGCTTTTCTGGATCCGAGTTCCCGGCACACAATGAGAAAAGCCCGGATACCGTCAATAACACTGCTGCTGGAATACAATCTCGATTGACTCTGAACTCGAATACCAGGTGTACAAGTATGAAATACGGATTTCAGACAACAGATGGTGCACCAATGCAGTTTGTGCTATAAAGATTTGACACTGCGCCATTTTGTTGTGTCATCAACAGGTGTCAGATGCGCACGAGTTATAAATTGGAAAAGTGTGTGCATAGTGTTGTGTTGTGTTCAACGTGTCGAAATTTATACCGAACAAAGAGCATTAGCGGACAGCATTAATTTTTTGTTTTCATTTGAAGAAAACTGCTGCTGAATCATACCGATTACTTCGAGAAGCTCATGGTGAACATGCTCCATCACAAGATACGTGTGAACTATGGTTTCGGCGTTTCAAAAGTGGTGACTTCGTCGTTGCAGACAAGGAACATGGAAAACCGCCGAAAAAATACGAAGATGTGGAATTGCAAGCATTGTTGGACGAAGATGATTCGCAAACACAAAAACAACTCGCCGAGCAATTGGGCGTTAGTCAACAAGCTGCTTCCAATCGGCTACGAGAGATGGGAAAGATTCAGAAGACCGATAGATGGGTACCACATGAGTTGAACGACAGGCAAATGGAAAAACGCAAAAACACATGTGACATTTTGCTCGCTCGGTACAAAAGGAAGTCGTTTTTGCATCGTATAGTTACAGGGGATGAAAAGTGGATTTATTGTGAGAATCCCAAGCGCAAAAAATCATGGGTAGACCCAGGCGCACCATCCACATCGACCGCAAGACTGAATCGCTTTGGCAGAAAGACGATGCTCTGTGTTTGGTGGGACCAGAGGGGCGTGGTCTATTATGAGCTGTTAGAAACCTGGGAGACGGTTAATACTAAACGTTACCAACAACAATTGACCGATTTGAACCGTTCGCTGTTTGAAAAAAGGCCAGAATACCGAAAGAGGCAGCACAAAGTCATTTTTCTTCATGACAATGCTCCATCACATACGGCAAAACGGGTTCGCGACACGTTGGAAGCACTCAGCTGGGAAGTTCTACCCCATGCGGCTTACTCACCAGACTTGGCTCCTTCCGATTACCACTTGTTTGCATCGATGGGTCACGCACTTGCTGAGCAGCGCTTTGGTTCGTAGGAAGATGTGAAAAAATGGCTCGATGAATGGCTCGCAGCAAAAGGGGAAGATTTTTACTGGCGTCGTATTCACAAATTGCCCGAAAGATGGGAAAAATGTATAACAAGCGATGGAGCATACATTGAATAAAGCACTTTTTATCATTCTTCCGAATTTAACGTGTTTTTTTTTTAGAAAAAAAATCCGTATTTCATACTTGTACACCTGGTAAGAAGAACAGTTCATTTCGAGTTCGCAAAGCTTAAACCTACGAACCTACGCAAATACCGGTCCATACGTCATTCATCTCACCCATTGATCGAATTCCTGGCGAATTCATTGATGAGAGCTGGCGAATTCATTGATTGGTTACTAAGAATATTCAAGGGAACCCCAGAAGTTTCCTTGTGAGTCAGCGCGATGGGGTATTAACCACAGAGGGAGAAAAAAAATCCAAATAATTCGTAGTCGATGAAACGAAGTGGTGGAAAGAAATTTCGAAAGAAACCTCGCAACGTGGATTTCCGGAAGTAATGTATTGGCGGAGATT
Organism: Ophion ventricosus; assembly: GCA_963932345.1. NCBI lineage: Eukaryota > Metazoa > Arthropoda > Insecta > Hymenoptera > Ichneumonidae > Ophion > Ophion ventricosus. The sequence goes on from OZ010717.1 coordinate 16,025,448, forward strand.
GGTGGTGAGAATATTAGGGAGAAAAGAAATGCAGCGAAAGTGGACAGGACATAAAGGGCATGGAGGTTGCGACGGCTACATTGACGGTAGCATTGATCTCTCGGGAAATCCGAAAGTCCATTCGCTCACGAGCTTTTTCAGACCTTCGGGTTTGTCTTCAATCGGGCGGATGTCGTTTTCCCTCCCTTATAGGCAGGTCAAATTTTCTTTAGTACTTTTTCCACAACTACATACGAAAACGACGAAATAGATTTTCCCTAATGGACTATACATACATATATACACATATATTACGTTTTTTGCTTTTTTTGTACATATTCATTTTGAATGGAAAAGAAAAGACCAGATATTCCAGAAAAATTTTCGAATTTCGATATTCCAGAAAAAAAAAACTTTTTTTGCATCGCAAATTCGTATTACGCCAATATATATATAGATATTTAATGCATAATATTTGTTATTATATATAGTAATTTGGATTATGTAAATTTCTGATACAAAAAAAAGCTTCTTCTCCTCGAATATCAAAGTCGTTTCTTTCGCATTCAAATGAAACAAACAGTGAAAAATAAAGGTAAATATTCGGAAGTGTTACTCCTGTCAGAATCGAGCTGATTTTTTTTTTGTGGTTTCTTACAGTTAAAAAACATCATATTTAATATTATTATGGCAGCGCATCAACAAAAACAATTACCAAGAGGGTCATTCTATACTTTAGCATCGAGGCCACAAATCGTGGAATCGTGGGGTGCGTAGAACACAGGGGTGGGCGCAGGGCACCTCGGATGGGTGCGTGGAATCGCAGGGTGTGTAGAACACTGGGGTGCGCGAAGGGCACCTCGGATGGGTGCGTAGAATCGTGGGGTGCGTAGAACGACATTGTTTTTGTTGATGCGCTGCCATAATAATATTAAATATGATGTTTTTTAACTGTAAGAAACCACAAAAAAAAATCAGCTCGATTCTGACAGGAGTGACACTTCCGAATATTTACCAAAATAAACATCGTTCTTAATTATTGGCGAATCATTCTCGAGAATTTGTGGACCGAGCGATTATCAAATTATTTTTAGGCAAATCGGAGCGACGAAAATCAAGACACGGTATCAAGGTTCCGGGTCCCGTGCACGATTATGCGAACGAGTCTACGTGAAATATGCAGAAAAAAAGCTACGAACTCGAAAAAAATATGACGCAAATGGATGAGATGTAATCGCGAGGCCATTAATAGACGAAGCGTATAGACGAAAATAGACCGCGAACATAGACGAATTATCATGGCGGACGCCAAAAAACTAGTTGGCTTTTTGAAAATTACGGGTTTGGGATTCCCCCCCCCCCCCCCCCCCGCCACGGGTTCGAGATATTCGTGGCATGATTTTATTTTGCTGCACTTCTTGTGCGCGCAACGTTTCGCGTTCGAAACAAGCACAGGAAAAAAGTAGAGCCATTTGCGCGGCCAGACGAATGGTTCGCGTCTTACGCAAACCTCCGTATGCAAATTTCGATAAACATATTAGTCGAGCTATTCAAGTTTTTTTTTGTATTTTACGGCTTCGGAATGTCGCTTTGTAGAGGTGATAAATGAATTTAGCGAAAGTCGGTTAAGCGCTTTAGATCGCGGCGGTAATTTGAATGTAGAAAAAAATCGACTTTGCGCCAAAAATTTTGCAAAACTTTAGATACTCGAACAATTTTTTAGCTCATAAATAAACAATTACAATACAAACGGGCCGATTAAAAATCGCAAAAATCGGTTAAATGTTTCATTTCTTTTTTCTTTCTCTCAGTACTCCAAAACTCAGAAACTCCGTTTCATCGGCAATTGAGTCTCCCTCCTTTTTGGCTGGAAAATAAAGATAGAGCGAGGAATAAAATAAATTGTATATTCCGCCTGATCCCTCTTTTATCGTAGTTGAACACATTTTTTTTATTGTCTCGCCTCTCGTTCATCGAATCTCGTCAAGTAAATTGGTTAACGTAAAAAATGGATTTTCTTCTCCGTATAGTGACAGCCAGTAAATTGAGCTTGCTCCTTCCTATAAAATCCCATCAGCCACCACTACCTAGAGCTGGGATGATGGTACTTGACCATTTGTCCGGAAGAGATTCCTTGAACGATCGAGGAAAAAAAAGGTTTTAAGACTGTCGTCTTAAAACGACGCTGAGAGGCAACTGCTACGTATTCTTGCAGGTCATTGCTATCTTTTTTCCACAACATCGGAAGCCATTCCTTAAATAACCCATAATTCCCAAGTGGATCCTCTCCACTCATCAAAGTTCCAACCAAAAATGGTGAAAAAAAATGTCAAAAAAAAATTCTGAAAAAATTCTAGCCACTCCAGTGTGAGTCCATGCAACTTTTTACCCCCTTGACATTTCCTCTGAAACCCTAAAGTTCTTCGATAACGCCTTTTTTTCTGAAACATGTCTTTTTTAGCTAAAAATGCAATACTGGGGCGAAAAAAAATCGTACGAGACTTTCTAAAAAATAAAAATGTAGGTTTTGATATCCTTTTTAAGTTTACTATGAAAAAAAAACGAGGAAAATTTTTTCTACAAACTTTGCAGTCAATTTTCAGCGGCCAAAAAATAGCCGAAAAATGGCCACGTTCAAAAGTGCGCACCGGGGCGAAACAAAATCGTAGAGAATTTTCTAAAAAAGCAAAATAAAGTTAAACTTGTCCTCTTTAAAACGCCACGGTCGTCATGTTGAACACTTACTATAAACGTGGTAATTTTATCTACTACCGAAACTGTAAGTATTATCGCCTTTCTGTACTTTCTATGACCTTCAATGACCTTATGTTATAGGTCGTTGAACTCGTTTTAAGCTCCTCTTTCATGATACAGAAAAAAAACATACCGATCCATTAAAAAAAATGGAGTTGACCTTCAAATGTCCGAAGTACCTCCACCTGCAAAAAAACTATTATCGCTATCGGATGGTCCCTTTCGTACTGTGCAATTTCATTTCAGCAAATATTTCTGTGAATCTTATAGTTTCGAGGATATCCAAGGTGCTAATAGTTATTGATCCACCCTGTATATATACAATACTCCAAAGAATTAAAGGAACAGAACACTTCTTCCCTTTTTTTAGTGTTTTTTGAAGCGCTATATCTCTGTGAAAAATGGTTGTATCAAGATGAAAAAAAAAACATTTTGAAGCTTCAAGTGTCTAGTTTCGAGATCTTTTCGCCAAAAATTTTTGTGAGCTACGGTTATCTCGTAATCGTAAGAAATAGCGCAAGACAAAAATTGTCAACTTTTTTTGCTTTTTTTCAAGAGTCCACAGGCTCGGGAAATTTTTTTTTCAGTTGAACCGATGTGCAAAGTTTTGGAAAAATGATAGAAAAAAGTTGACAAAATTCGTCTTTTCATTTTGATGATGATGATACGGTGTTTAGGAACACTTGTTCCTTTGTTTTTTAAAACTTTGATCAATTGGTCCGGAAAAACGGTTCAATAGATCAGTTTGAAAATTTACAGGGCTATTAGGGGTACATAAAGTTGGAAAAAACCCCGATTAGTCTTTCCACGAATATTTGTAAAGTAGTGGTAGATTTACTGAAACACCAGAAAAAGTCATTTTTTTGTACTTTTTTTTAAATTGATGTTAAGGGTGGAAAAAAAATTGTTTCTCAAAAATCAATGAACGGATCTTGTAGGAAATGTATTCAAGTTTTCAAAACTGGCCCTTAATTCCCTGTGCGATCATTGGTTGCTGAGACATCGATAATCAAAGACAAAGGGATCCTTTTTCATTCAAAGTCCGATATCTCAGCCAAAAATTAATGTAGAGAGAGTGACAAAAATGAAATTGTAGCTGAATAAACAAGGTAATTGACCTATACATTGATTGAACTGAAAAAAATTATCTAGGCCAGTGGAGCCTTAAAAAAAAACAAAAAAAACTTTGAACATTTTTGTCTCCCGCTATTGTTTGTGATTGCGAGATAACTGTAGCTCATAAAAAAATTTTGCGCAAAGATCTTAAAACACGAGACTTGAAGCTTCAAAATACTTTTTTTGCATCTCGATACGACCATTATTCACAGAGATACAGCGCTCCAAAAAACACTTAAAAAAGGGAAGAAATGTGCTGTTCCTTTAATTCTTTGGAGTAGTGTATACATATATTATATAAACAACGTCAGGGCACCCTAGAATCAGAAGAATATGGGGCCGTCTATATCGGTACGGGTTTTCCACGGTTTTCCCGTACCCTTGGCAAATGCAGTATAGTGTAGCTTAAGACGGCTGTGGACGCAACGGAAGTTTAGTTAGATTACCGAAGAACGAGTAGGGAATGATACGACAGGGTCCAATTGGCAAGGGTAATACGTAAAAACCCGCAAGGATATACAGTGGGTAAAAAAGTATTTGTACACCGCGTATTTTTCAAATTATCCTACGAAAATTTTTGTCGAACATTTTATTTTTCTACGAAAAAAAAATGATGAAGTATTTTTTTTTCGACAGGATAATTTAAAAAAAAACGCGGTGTACAAATACTTTTTTTACTCACTGTACGCTGAAGCTTAGGTAATAAAATACAAAAATTGACAAATCAAGCTCCACAGTGAGATAAAAATTTTTAATCGGTGGAGACACTCCAAAAGGGAAACGTTGGCGGAAAAATATTCATTCATTCTCGCTTTTATGGTAATTTCTGTCGTTTTTTTCCCGGTTTATTATATTTGCCTAATATAAGGAAACTCACCGTTTTCGCGCTTATCATTCAACCGGGGTGAATATATTAGTAATTCGGAGGAGGCACGCGGATGAATCCTCGGAGATTCGTTCTCGAGATGTGACGCTGACGAGCGGCTCTTGATTGCCGAGCGGCGATCAAACGGGGCGAACAAAACCATTCATACGTTCTACCTGTTTTCTTTATCGTTCTTTATTTTTTTTTATGGCCAGTCAATTTTGATGATCCGATCTTCCCGGTCCAATATACTTGCTCTGCCTCCAGCCCCCATGTAGTCCAGGAAAAATAGACTTTGGCAAAACAAAAAATCTTAATAATCGATTTTTCAATTGGAATATATTAGCGGGTGGCCCTTGAGTGTAAAACCAAGTTTTCGTCTCGGGCGGGGGAGGGGGGCGAGCGTTAGCCGCCATCGAGAAAATTGCGTTCTTGCAAATATCTCATGAACGGTGTTTCGTACGATAAAAATAATAAAAATCTTTTTTCTAGGAAATTATATTTTCTATAATTTTTATTTGAAACTTTTTTCTCTATAGTTAATATTTTTCTAGATATAGTCAATTGAACAATGTCAATTGTTGTTTTTGTCAAATATCTTGATAATGGTTGGAGATGCAAAAAAAGTAGTAGTAATCAAACTTGTAGAGCATAAAATTCTCTACAAATTTTATTTATAACTTTTTTTCGTAGAATGAATAGCTAATGAGATGCAATGCGCTGACTTCTAAACCGGCATGCATACGATAGGAAATGGAGACGCGACAGGTATTGCTTTTCTTTTAGGCCAGCCGAAACTTAATATGAATCACGGACCAACACAAAAAAATTCGGATTTTACAAGCTACAAAACTCCGAGAAATCGCATGTGGTTGACAGTTGCCCGTGACACCTTGTCACGGGCCTCTGTCCAAGAAGAACTTGCGTTCTTCGGAGCGTCGTCACTTCTTTGGTTCCTCATTGGGAGTCGACTCATTGTGCCCAACAACTCGGTGTCACATTGTACCCCACTAGTAAAATATTTCATTATTGATGAAAATAACTATTAATTAAACTACGAATGGAAAAATACAAGTCCGTGAGTGCATTATAAATAATAAAACTATCGATTAGAACCGAAAACCGGAGCCGCGACAGCAGTGTCGTTTTATTTTACGTTTTCCCGGCGAGTGAAATATTTTTTTTCCAAATCCCAAATCAATTTTTAATTTTCAATAATCCTTTGTGAGCTACTATCGACTTTCGAGGCATGACGAAACCAAATATAAATCACGGTCCAATACAAAAAAATCGGAATTTACGAGCTACGAACCTCCAAGAAACCGCATGTGCCTCATTGGGCCCCGTGTCACATTGCGCCCGACTCTCCCCTACTATAATTCTTTGTTAACCGCAGAAATAGTTCCCTTTTACTCAATTACTTATAGAATTTGTATTTTTAATTTATCGTTGTTACGCAACGAATGGTTTTCGACTTGGTCGTACAATCGCGACTAGTTTCGGACTTACAATGTTATCAATAGAATTTCGCACGTCGGAGATTCAGAATTACGCGACAGAGATACGGAGTTGAAACATTCGTTCGAAGCAGAGATTAAGACTGAGCGCTGAGCAGAAATTCGGAGTTGAACTGAACGAATGCGGAGTTAGACTGTTCCATTCGTGGAATTTGTGTCTTCTTTTTATACTCCTTTTTGAAGCGTTGATCAAGGGAATCGTCGGGATTGAAGATCGTTTTATTGCTTCCTCATAAATGACCCAATGTTAGTTGAAGTCGTAATCGTAAATTTGGACCTTCTAGTATTGAATCTTTCATCCCTTTGGTGTGATTGATTGGTAATTCGTTGCATCTCGTCTCTTTGAAAGGTAACTTCTTTCTCTCGTTTATGTTGTGTATTTATCCCTGGTAGGTGATATCGGCTGAATGGGTATTTCCTGTGCCTTTGTGGGTGACTTGTTTTTTGCATATTACGATGTGTACTCGTTTGTGTAGATATGGGGCCGGTGATAAAAATTGTGTGGGCCCGGTAATTTTCGGACTATTCAAGGATACAGGCTTATTGTTACCCGGAAAGGGGTTTTGTCTCCCTGCCAGACGTGCTTCGTATTGTCCATAGATTTACTGGGGTCGAGTGCGATGAAGCGGGACGCGATGTAACAAATGTTTATTGTTAACTTGATATTGTTTTTTATTTATTATCAATAACAAATGTCAAGGTCAGCACTATTTGTCGTTTTCATGAATTAACTAAGTATCGTTGTCCTTTCATAATAAAATTCTTCTATTCTACTTTTTTTTTTGCCTTCTTGAAGGAACATTACCACTCATCGCTGATTTCGCATACGTAACGAAAACTTTTCTCTCTTCTCTGTCATTTGTAGAGAATTTCATGCTCTACAAGTTTGATTATTACTATTTTTTTTTTTGCATCTCCACCCAGTATCAAGATATTTGGAAAAAATAACAATTGAAATTGTTTAACTGACTATATCTCGAAAAATAATAAATATAAAGAAAAAAATTTCAAATAAAAGTTATAGAAAATATAATTTCCTATAAAAAAAAGGTCCTTATGAGATATTTGCAAATAGGCATTTTTCAAGATGGCGGCTAACGCTCGCCCTCCCGTGACACACATTTGGATTTACACTTAGGGGCCACTCCCTAACATATTCGAATTGAGAAATCAATTATTAGGATTTTTTGGTGAGCGACCCTACTTTTGGTGCGATTTTTCGCGGACTGATGTGTCTGCGAGCGGCACAGCCAATAACTCCTCGAGAAGTGTCATTCGTCGTACTTAGTGCAAGATTTGCCTAAGGCGGACGAGATTTACTTACAATTAGCGATTGCGATAGGGTCGGGAGTTTTTTTTTCAAGACATAAAAAGCGAAATGGAACGCTGGAAGGCACGGGAATAATAATACGTTAGAGTGGAGGGTTTGAAAATATATAAATTCTTTCGCTCTCTCATTCTCTATCTATGAAATGTAACCTTATTTTTAATTATTACCTATTAATATTAAACATCTACCATTCTTCCTAAACCACCAAAATTGTACCAAAATTGTATTGTATAATAGTTTTCTTCAACTTGTATCTTTATAATTATTATTGTTATCTAAATGTATATTTTAACTTGCCCTATGATTGTCACCAGGGCATGAATAAACAATCAATCTGTCTATCTCTACTTATAATAAATCATTATTTATCATTATAATGCATCGTTCTATTACTCTCGACGATTTTTTTTACTCTTCTCTCCTTATCAGCTTCTGAATTATATCGTGGTTATATGGGGATATAAATCTTGGGGAGCGTGAAAACACCCCAACGTACCCAAGCGATGGTGGAGATACCCTCGTATTATGCAATGTACCATCGTACCATCGAAGAAACGTAAAGAGCGTTAATCTCACCCTCATCTAGCTTCTCGGACTCTTCTATATAAGTGACACGAATGAAAATATAATGTCATTCGTTTTTACCGTGGGGGAAAAAAAAAAAACAAAAATGAAAATCCGCTCGTACGTCGGAAGAAAAAAAGACCTTCCTAGCGCAGAAGAAATAAAGAATCTCTTCGTAACGCAGAAGAAAAAAATAATTTCTTCATGGCACAGAAAAAAAAGGATTTTCTTCACAGCGCAGAAGAAAAGAAAAAAATGTCTTCATAGCGCAAATAAGAAATGCAATTTTAAAAGAAAGTTCGAATAACGTAAATATATACACTCACACACAGAATTAATTAACCTTTCATACCGTGAGTCAAATTTGCAAGAGATTTGAAGGAAATATAGATGAGAATTTACTTTTTTCTTTGCCCTCGTGCTTGTCGAATCCTCGACAAATGTGTGTGTGTGTGTGTGTGTACGCGTTTCACAAGATGCAAAAATAAATGCTAATGGTATAGATTAGGAACCAGCTCGTATAATTTCCTTTGTCTCGTTGACCCTCGTCGCGAAGTGTTACACTTTGAGCCCCGAAAGTGTCGTTAACAATGCTCGATAGAATTCGATTATTAAACGTATCGGAGATTTGTGATTCTTCCTTGCAAATCATAGCCTTCGACTTTCCGTACGTAAATTTTGCGATAAATTGTAACACGATGCGGGACATTTTATCTTTTGTTTTCTATTTTTTTCCTATTTATATAAAAGTCTCATGAACCGACACTGATGGATGAGCGGTCAGGGTTCGGCTCCGGCAGTCCTTCGAGTTGAACATCGATATGCATGGACGATACTCGGGGCGGTGACCGCTTAGCCGTGAATCGGCTGGCGCATCCACCGGTCAGCGGAAGGTTAACATTTCTGTGACCTTGGTATAGACACTTGAGTAAAACGTCTGGTCACCAGAGAATCAGAAGAATATGGGACCACCTATACCGATCGGCAAATGCGTTATAGTGTGGCTCAAGTGGTAAAGCCACTCCAGTTCTTAAAAAGAAAGGCGGATTGTCTACAACAATGAAATGGCGTAGTGTTCCACTAAGACAACGCTAGATCACACGTTTCACTGATGGCCCGGCAAAAGTTATTGCGGCTTGGATGGGATGTTTCGGTGCGCCCACCGTATAGTCCGGACCTTGCACCTTCAGACTATCACTTGTTCTAGGCGCTACAGAATACCTTGAATAATAAAACCTTCACTTTCCTGGACGTCCGCAAAAACCACTTGGATGACTTCTTTGCCCAGAGATCTCAGGACTTCTATGAAGGAGGGATAATGAAGCTCGTAGCGAAATGGCAGACAGTCATTGAACAGAATGGATCATATTTAGTTTATTAAAATCGCTTTTTTTTTGGTAAATGTTTGCGTTTTGAAATTTACTCGATTTTCGCTACGGAATTATGCCTAGACCCAATACAAAGTTTTGAGTGTACGGTTTTTTTTTTCGTAATCTTCTAATTGAATATGACGACGTCAGAGTCCAAGACCGCAGAGTATCTCTCGTGGAAATTGTTCCACGGCCGGAAAGGCTTCTCCCGTAGCTTTCGTCCTAGAACAAAAAACCATAAAAATCTTGAAAGTCCATATAAAAATATATCGAACTCCGTACGAAAATGATAAATTTTTTTTTTTAAGCTGTGCCCGTTTGAATGCAAACTTTCATGTTTGAGCAAAAAAACACATATTTAATTGTTTATAAAACAAAGTGAATAACCAAACGCAATGTTTCTTACGCAGTTCCATGGAGAATGCGTTTGAGAAGATACGTTCAACATTTCAAGTGAATCGGTGCATATTTAGCTGTGTTATGTTTCCCATCAGTTTGAAAAACATGATTTTGAGAAAAACGCATTTAAAGTTTAAACTGACATATAACAATAGAATTTTTCAATTCACCTTTAATCGGCAATGCCAGCACCATAGATTTGGCCTTCCAAATTAACATTGTCCTTTTCCTTTTCTTTCCTGAAAATTTGAAAATCCTCGAGTGCCTTTAAGACGCCTGTGGATCAAACGTCAGTTAGGATAGAAAAGTATTCAATTGGGAAGGGACGTAAAAATCCGCAAGGGTATACACTGGAAGTAAGGAATATAAGTCTTATTCATTAAAAATTCGAGTTTTTCCAGTGTGTGCGCTTTGTTTTGTTTTGTTTTTTTTTTCAAAACTCATCCCACCAACAAAACGAGCGATCGCGAAAATACTCAAACTTTCAGTCGTGCGTCAAATTTGTTATGCTCGGTCTAAAAATCCAAGCTGCCGTTCGTGATGGCCTGAAAAAAGCAGCCGGACATTGTGAACACGTCCGGGCTGATGTTTGTATACCGCATTAATTATTGTACACTGGCGACGGAGAGTAAGCATTTTTTCGAGAATGGCAATAACTCATTGCCACCCTCGTATTTGTTCAGCCAACAATTCGAACACTCAAGCATTATTAGGTTGCTCTCCGCGCCTTTCCTTCCACAGCGTAGCGCGCACGTTTACTCATTTTTTCTTCTTCTATTTATGCTAAATTTACTTTTCGCCCTGCGGTGACGAAGATCTTGAAGAAAAAAAAAGATACGGGAGAGTATAAGTGTATATCGTTCTGTTTAAAATGATCCTGCGATCGCGAACCGCGATTAAGAACTGTCGAACGTCCATTAAAAGTATTGGCATTCGTATTTATTCTTCAGTAATATAAATATATATATATATATATATATATATATATTCATGTATATAAGAGGTTGAAGTATTTATCGGACTGGAGAAATTCATATGTCATTTAATCGTTTCATTTGAATATCGATCGCGGGATCACTCCTCGTCGCGACGTCGCAATTACAATTTCAAATTTGCAATCGTGAACACCGCTCAATATATTGCCCTTTCACGAGTAAAATGTATAGCGCAGACGCAGGGTTCAATGAAACTTCAGAGCTGTAGATAACGAAAACATTAATTGATTTCTGATCCTGATATATATATATATATATATATATATATATATATATATATATATATATATATATATATATATATTAGGGTGATTCGTTTCAGGGCAACTTTTTTTTTACCCATCGTGCCCGAAAACCTTTAGTTGGTACCCAAAAACGAAGTTTCGTGAAAGGGGGGTGTTGTCAAAAAATATTTAGAGGTCGCGAATCAAAATTGAAGGTTTCCCATTTGATTAACATTGAAAAAAATGTTTTTCTCATTATTAGTGTTACCATTCCGCGAATTTTGATATCGCGATATTTTCCAAGTGGGTTCTCATAGGAAATATGATACTCTACAATAAAGTTCATTGAGCCATGTCCGTAAATTCAACCGTTTCAGCGGTATCATTATTTCAAGTGAATATTGTATGAAAATATCTCCTCAAACGGCTGTAACGCCTAAGCTATTAGATATATCGAAAAAATTTAAATGAGAACTTTGTAGAGACAGTAATTTGCTACAAAAAAAGTCTTATAAGCCGAGCCCATAAATTCAACTCTTTCTCAGCTATAGGTGGATGAAGTAAAATAAATAGATTTTTTTTTGTTTTATTGATTTATTTGCATAGGGAATTCTTTGTGACATTTGTTGAATTACGCCACGCGTAATGCTGCTTAACTCGAAGTACCGCCGATGCCGAACACCGACCGCACATCCACCAGTATCGGTAATACATTGATTATATTTTTTATTAATTTATTTAAAAAAACAAACATTTTTTTTGTTATCAGACCGCAGTATTCCCACACTGAGAAAAATGTATGGTAACTTAAACCTTATTTTAACCATATTTTATATTACCCTGAGGGGACAACAATATTTTATAGTCATGGTTACTGCCTAAAATATAGTACTGCTTATGATATTTTAGCAGTTGTGTTAACTATGCTCAGATGTTGACCGCAACCAACAATCTTACAAGCATACGTTGAATGTTCAATGCTATATAATATAGTAGGTTTTCATAAAATGGATATTACCTTACACTATCAAAAAATAGTGATTTTTACCATATTGATTGGTATGTCTACTAAATGTATATAATATATAATATTTCATAAATTGAAAAATTCTCAATTGAGAGTACTACCTGTATGATTGTTTATCATAATTTGTCATTCACTGACCTCCTGAAATGATTCCTATCGAAGAAAATATTTCGCCGGAACATGGATTCGAACCTACGACCTACCTATCTATACTACGCACGCTACCACTATGCTACCGGGTACTTATGTTATTTTGATCGTAGATTTAGCATAACAGATAAAAGTAATTCCAGCTGCAATTCCGAATAGTTGTTACCTCCGATATAGGTGGAATTTTTCACAGATCGTCTTTTTGATAATATATGTCACTGCTTAAATGGATTTTTGGCGCAACGCAATAGTATTCTGAAGTATCGAATTTTAAAAACTGATAAATTAATGCGCTAATATGTCTATATCGATCATAGCGTACTACCGCTGTCTCTACTTTATTGACACGTTCCACAAATGATTTACGTCTTCACTAAAAGATTACCATAATTTTGTTCGTATAGTCACTTTTCGTAAGATCTTGTAACAATTTATACTCAACAAGTGTTAATGTTAACCATATAAATAGTACAAACTTGCACTGAGAAAAATATCCATAGTATTTATAAAAAAACGCCCATGGTAAAAGTGGGCATAGTTAAATTCCCTATAGTTTATTGACACCGCAATCATAATATGGTTAACACAACTATAAGCGTCTATCTAATCATGCCGTTTTGGTAGTGTGTTTGATTATCTAGTATCCCCGAAATAACTATTAACTACTGTGAAAGGCTTAACAATATCGATATAGTTAATTCAGTTAATATTTTTACAATAGTTAGTAGTTAGTTCGGGGATAATAGATAGTCGAGCACGCCACCAAACCCGAGCAGAAATTTGTTCAGGGTGAAATCCGGACCGGATCAGGCTGCCACAATAGCAAATCCGGGCCGGATCAGGCAAATTTAGTCCGACCCTGATCAGGGATGTAACGCTTTTGCAAATTCAGGTCCGGATCAGGCACCTTATCAGGCTCTGATCAGGCGCTTTATCAGGCCCGGATCAGGCACCTTACCAGGCTCGGATTAGGCACTATATCTGGCTTGGATCAAGCAACTTATCTGGCCCGGATCAGGTGCCTCATCCAGCCTGAGACATGCGTGTCATCTGGCTCAATCATTTGAATAATTTTTTGTTTAAAAATAGATCAACATTTATTAAATTATTATCGCAGTTACACGTTATCAAGTTTACTAACGTTATTAAAAATATGAAACATATGAAAACATTTTTTTAAAGTTTATGTTTTTATTTTACTTCACTTGATCGTTTAGTTTTTGTTCCGGTTTTGGCGATGACCGTCCCAATCTTTCCGGCCCAATCTGTCCGGCGCAAATCATGCGTGCCTGATCAGGGCGCCTTATTGATACCTGATAAGGCTTCTATCCGGCGCAAATCAGGCGTGCCTGATCAGGGCGCCTTATTGATCCCTGCTCAGGCCCCTGTCTGGCCCAAATCAGGCGTGCCTGATCAGGGCGCCTTATTGATCCCTGCTCAGGCTCCTGTCTGGCTAAAATCAGGCGTGCCTGATCAGGGCGCCTTATTGATACCTGATAAGGCTTCTATCCGGCGCAAATCAGGCGTGCCTGATCAGGGCGCCTTATTGATCCCTGCTCAGGCCCCTGTCTGGCCCAAATCAGGCGTGCCTGATCAGGGCGCCTTATTGATCCCTGCTCAGGCCCCTGTCTGGCTCAAATCAGGCGTATCTGATCAGGGCGCCTTATTGATCCCTGATCCGGCCCTGATGGATCCTCAGGCAGCCTGATTAGATTTCTGCTCGGGAAGTTGCATGTTTAGATATACTTTTCGCCTATAGTTGTGTTAACCATATTATGATTACGGTGCCAATAAACTATACGGGATTTTACTATTCCCTCTTTTGTCGTGGGCGTCTTTCATAAATACCATGTACTTTGCTCTCAGTGCAGCATTATTATTTGTGTGCCGATTTTGTCATATAGCTGAATTAACCATATCGATATTGTAAAGCCTTTTACAATAGTGTATAGTAATTTCGGAGATACTAGATAGTCAAACACGCCACCAAAGTCGCTTGTTTACGTATACTTTTCGCTTATAGTTGTGTTAACCATATTATGATTGCGGTGACAATAAATTATAGGGAATTCGACTATGCTCTCTTTTACCATGTGCGTTTTTTGTAATTACTATACACTTTTCTCTCAGTGCAAAGAAACTCAACGTTTTTTTTTTTTTTTTTTTTTCTGGAAACTCGATATGTAGCGGACTCTTGAGAAGGGATTTATCAAACGGTGCGAAATGCCATATTAAAGGTATTTTTCGGCTTTTCTCCGAGTCGCAGACATTGCAAAAAATTGCTGAGCTTTCGAAAAAATTCTTTCGATCATCCGCGGTGCGATATGAATCGGTCCGACGTTGATAGAATAAAAGTATTAGGTGTATGCATAATTCAGCTACGGAATTATGCATAGACCCAATATTTCGGTGTTTCGAAATGAGGCTCCAGATCTATTCGATGAATCCGTACAACGAGGTCGTTGAAATTGGCGAAAGATATGAACGCAAAGAGCACTCACGAGCTTTCAAAAAGGAGAGCGTTCAATAGCGTTTAACTTTCGCACCGGAAGTTTCTCGTTCTTTTTCATTTGGACCTCCACGAAAGGCCACGAGAAAAATGCCCAAAAAAAAAAGAAACAAATCAGTCGAGATGAATCGTCTTTTTTTTCGGTCTTCTTTTAGGGATGAGCGATGTCCGAAAAGCAGGAAGGATTAATTTTTGGAAAAAAATGAGGGCCTTAAAAATCGATAGGACTTTGGGAGAAACCTTACAAAATGTAATTTAATATCAAAACATCACAAAGAGCTACGAAAAATATTTGCCATTCCTTTTAACGAGAAAAATTACAAAAAAAAAAACACACACACACTTTGTACAGTCGTTGCAAAAAACGGCGTTTTTGACGATCGGGTGAAGCGTTCTTTATACTAGAATTCCGCGAATTTAAAAAAACGAAGGTGGAGAAGGATCGTCCTTTTTTTTCACGCGATTTCCACGGCCTTTCGGAAAAAAATGGCGGGCTTTCCGAAATCTAATTTTTTGGCCCAACTACATTCGTTTTCCCTCTCCAAGATCGCGGAATTTTCTTTTTTTCAATTTTTTTCGCTCTCGACGAAGCGATGGAGAAATTAAAAAAAGTATTCAAATTCCGCGAACGGCCGTCTTTTTCCGTTTTTTTTTTTTTTTTTCCATTACTTCCTCAACGGGAGAGCAGAAAATCAAAATGGATTTGACACGGAGACGTTCAGGCTGTGAGCTCGACGCTTCGATTTCGCGAGAACGAGCGCGATCGACTTCGACATCCGCGTCCGCGCGCTTTGGAAAATTCGATTCCGTTGCTCGCGAGAGCTTTGCCGTTGGAATAATCGGATTTGAGTTTGGTGCTCTCGACGCAACCGGTCTTGTCCCTTTTGGGACGTCGCTTCACGATGGGCTTGCATCGATCGGCACTCCTGGCCGAACGTTTGCCGCGTCTCGCACGTCCGCGTCGTGACTTCGAGCCGCATCCTCCCTTTCCGCTTTTCCCACGGGCTCGTCTCTTTCGGCTACGACCGCTTCGCTTCCCGCACCTGTTAGCTTTCGATTTTCGCGATTTTCGTGATCTGCCGCGCCTCGAACCCGCTCTACTTTTGCAGCCCTTTTTACGGCGCTCGCGTTTTTTGCGACGACAGCAAAGATCGAGAAGACCCAGCTCTTGGGCGGCCACTTCCGTGCACTCGGCTTCCGTATCCGTTGGCAGACTATAATAGCCCTCGGCTCTTCGTAAAATTCCGTGAGCAACGCCGCGCTTCAGAGCTGCGACCATCTGCGAGGGTTTTTTTTTTTCTCGTTTTAAGAGAAAATAAATATTTATGAAAAAAAAGGCATGTTTTTTTTTCACTCAAGGGGGGAAAACTCTTTAGACGCCCGAAAATGAGACATTTTTCATGATTTTTTTTAAGGAGATAAAATAATCGCATAATTTTAAAATTTTGACATTATCTTAATACAACTTTCAAGTGTTAAAAAAAAATTCTTTTAAACAGAACAAAATGGCGGCGTTATAAGGTATTCCTTTAGGCACCTTTTGCGGGATATCGAAAAGTCCTCTATTTATCTGATTTTTTCTATTGATCCGAAACAGAAATCGAGAATATTTTTCGATTATTGACACACGGAGAGAATTAAATGTTAAAAATTACCGCGCAGTAACGGTAACCAGATGACAACCCTGAAACTTCGCTTATTATTACTGAGTAAAACACAGATTTTCACGAAAATAAAATAAAATTTCTTCTTCAGATAGAAAATTTTACCAGATTTTCTAGTAAATTTCGATGTGTAACAAAATACGCAAAACTTAAATTTAAAAAATATATAATATCAGCGAAATTTTACTGTGCATTTTATTATTTTATGCCTTTCAAAAATGTCTATAAAAAAGTATCGTCTTTATAACAGTTATTTTAAGATTTATTATAAAATTTAATGAGTGTTATAGGAAAATGTATTGTGCTCTCGGTAAAAATTATCGTGCCGGCTACCCTTCTTGTATAGTAAAATTTTAGCTACGTATTTGAAATTTTCTGTAACGTGAGTTAAAAAAAACTTGTCGCATACGAATTATTATGCTTTTCTCACTTATCACCACATTGAAATATATCACGGTAATTTTTACCGTGAAATTCACGACAAAAATTACTTTTTAATTCTCTCCGTGCATGTCTAGGGTAAGGATATACGAATAAAAAATATAAAAAAGTTGAAAAATCAAGAATTAGGTAGGCTTTTAAATCAAATTTTCATATTTTTGACCAATTTCTCGACAATTTTTGCCCCAAAAAAGTAATTTATTTACGCGATAATCTTGAAACTTTAGGTATATCCTTCCGACAATGTTATAGTGAGAAACCTCCCAAAATTTCAGCCAGATCGATCCATAACTTTTTGAGTTGAGATCGATCCATAACTTAACATGGGCAGTTTTTGAAAATGCAGTTTTAAGATAATCGCGTTCAAAGTTTCCCTAGTTCACAGCATGCGGCCCCGACGCCCTCTCGACTATGTGCTATGGACTTCGTAAATATTTCATATTTCGATTTTTCGAATTTCCAGTATACTCTCAATATATTATACTTTCGAAATATGTTTAAAAAAAATCGATTCTTTGAACATAGTAAAGGGTTTTTCCCTCTTAAATGGAAAATAAAAATTTAGGGAAAATCTGCAGTTTTTTTCGTTCGAAGGAAAAACAAAAATTTGGTGAACAATGTCCGCTCTGGAAAAAAACATTTGAGCCGACCAAATTTTTCATAGGCGGATGCCAACCAATTATTTATTGAATAAATCGAATATTCGTTTACTTCAATAGTCATTTATTCATCTTAATATCAATCGTAGTAATATCAAGTGTATTTTTTTTCTCTCTACGTGGACATAATTTCCTTACGTTATTATTAATAATTATTAATTACTTCGTTGTTTTTTTTTTATTTCTCGTTTTTCTGCTGCTATTTTATTATTCAATTGCGCGTATGGCCTTCGGCACACTATGGCCACGTGGTCAAAAATTGGTGGAAATTTGGTGAATAGTGAGAACAACTATTACGCAATTTTTATTATTTTTAAGGTGTCGTTGGTATCAGGGAGGGGCAACGTTTTTCGATCAAACGGACGTGCCAATACTTCGAATCGAATAATCCAAATGGACTGTAAATAATGGAAATAAAAATTGCATAATAATAAAAAAACGAAAAAAAAAATATTACGTAAGAAAAGGCGAAAAATAAATGGCGGCGGTGTAGCTGAAGGGGGATTCCCCTTTTGCTCTTGAATGAACAAACCTGACGTTTGGCCACATCCTGAGGAATTTCATACACCGAGGAGATGTAATTGAGAATATCATGAGATCGCGAGCCCTTGGACTCCCGCATATTTTTTATAGCCGATATGACGAGGGCCAGAGTCTTCGACGAGAGCTTCACCATTTTTCTCTCTTCTATTTTCATCGATCGTTATACTCTCATTTTTTTTTTATGCCATTTCTCTTGGCTTTTCCAGCGCGAATATCTGGCCGAGCGAAAAAACTTTTTCCATATAAAAAAAAACTGTCACAAAAAAAATTTTCAAACAATCTGGCCGAACATTTCGCCGATCCGTCAGCGAGAAAAAGATCCAAAGGAATGAAAGTTTGTTGTCCCCTCCTTCGAATGTTTAGGAACGTGCGTCCAATCAGCAGAGCTCCCCCACGTGCCCAAAAGAAACAAAATCAAATCTACGGAAAAAAAAAGGAACCGTTTTTTCTTCTTTCGTCGTTATCGAGGGACGAAATAGCACCAAAATATCCTACGTATCGTGATCCATAAACATACGTAATTTTCGCTAAATCACTTCGTTTTTTTCCCCCTCTTTATACACATCCGCGCTCCTTAATTTCGATGCGGAAGCGAAGTATTAGATAAAGATTCGACGTTGATCTCTATTCAATCGCCAATATATACATATACAGGGTGGACCACGCAACGTGTGCACCTCTTTTACGACCAAAATATGCGTTGCACGAAAAAATGTTTTATACAAAAGTTACATGGTTTATAAGGCTACATACACTATGTGGTGCATTTATTTTTTTTATAGGTGGAGGCGCTTCGAAGATTTGAAGGTCAACTTAATTTTTTCAAATGGAATGCTATATTTTTTATAGCGTAATATGATAGAGTATCGAATTCGGAGTAAAAAAGTATAGACCTTTATTAGCCCTAGAGTTAATAGCTAACGAGTAATTTCACTTTATTACTTTAAAATTTTCTTCACGTAATATCAAGTTGGAGATTCAAATCTACTACAAATTTCTGAATGGCAGTGTTTACATCACAGTGTTTATCAATATGAACACACTTACCACATCACACACACTTATCATGATTCACAATCTTCTCAATGATTGTAATCCAGTATTAAAGTATCCTTCGGTGATTGTGCGTGATTATTATCAGAAAGATAAAAGTGAAAATGAATGAATGAATCTCCAACTTGATATTACGTGAAGAAAATTTTCAAGTAATAAAGTGAAATTACTCGTTAGCTATTAACTCTAGGGCTAATAAAGGTCTATACTTTTTTACTCAGAATTCGATACTCTATCATATTACGCTATAAAAAATATAGCATTCCATTTGAAAAAATTAAGTTGACCTTCAAATCTTCGAAGCGCCTCCACCTATAAAAAAAATAAATGCACCACATAGTGTAGCCTTATAAACCATGTAACTTTTGTATAAAACATTTTTTTGTGCAACGCATTTTTTGGTCGTAAAAGAGGTGCACACGTTGCGTGGTCCACCCTGTATATATATATATATATATATGTGTGTGTGTGTGTGTGTGTGTACAGGGTATTCATAAAAGCGACGTCCTAAAGAAAAATCTAGATGCCTCGTATCAATCCAAATCCAAATCACCCCCATCTATGTTCTACGATCTTTTTTACTTTTCGAAAAAAAGCATTTTTATATTTTTCTCTTTCGTGCATATACTTTCCTCGCCATTTTTTTAGTATTGTCGCCTTTACGAAGTTCACTGTTAAGCAATAAATAAACGACCAACGGATCACTAACGTAAATGCCTTAGATTGTGATCAAGTTTAAAAAATAGTTTCGAGAGGATAAGTCACTAAAGTTCAGATGATAAAAAAAATCCTTATACTAGTCCAAATGACTCCCAATTGTTTGTAAAAACTTCTATGAGGAAAGTATACACACGAAAGAGAAATAAATAAAAACCTATGCGAAAGGAAAGAGCGAAAAAACAATTAAAAAATGCTTTTTTTTATCGAAAAGTCAGAAAGATCGTTGAACATAGGAGATAATTCTGATAGGTTTCAGGAGGCATCTACATTTTCCTTTTGTTCGTCACTTTTCGGGCCACTCTGTATATTACGAGTATGTCACCAAAGTGAGGATAATAAATTGATCGGTAATTGAAACTCACGTCGCGACTCTGACAGCTCAACGAGAATAAGCGGGAAACCGTTAGTATAATTGTATCAATGATGAAAAACAGTGAGAAACAATTAAACGATGCTGATAACATCATAATTCACTTTCGAATACGGCTATGATAATTGATGATGCCAATGTACACGTGCTTCAATTATGTCTACAACGTCGCCGTATTTATCATAACAGGATGAGAAAAAATTTAGTTACGTTAATCAAAAACGTTAAGTTCGATTAGGGCTGTATTTAGTGGAAATTACAACAATTTACCGTTTGTACACCGAAGATCGAAGCGACTCAGTCTCATTTATTTGGGAGATTGATTTTACAGATCTCGAAAGAATTCAATTGCTAGGGAGAGTCGGTAAATATCCTTGAAACTTTGCAAGTATAATTGTAGAGCCAGTCTGCGGAATTGGTTGTGCATTATTCACGACTTTCTCTCGATTTGCATCGAATTTAAATTTTTCAATAATTCCGAGCGGTGTTAAGCAGCGTCGTTAAAAGTGTAAAAATATTTGGTAAAATAATAAAAATAAGGAAACTATAATGGAATAACGGAATGAATTGAGAACGGCAAAAAACAAACGTTTTGTTTACCATTTCGAATTAACGGGTCTGCGCGTGCTTGGCGCCCAAAAAAAAAGGTCGATTTTCAATGTTTTTTTCCCCGCTGAAAGTATTGGGGTGACGAAGTCGGAATTTTACACAGTATTCATATATGGTCTTGTCGAGTTTGATTTTTTTTTTATTGAAAAATATTGATTTACAGTGAAGTTATTGTTAGTTCAACATTATTTAAACAAAGCGCCGCCGTTGCTGCATGGCCAATCGATATAAGTGGTTCCGGCAACTAGGGTGATGCGGTGTAAAAGATAAAAAATGTACTTTTAGTATAAGAATGAACCTTCAGTATGGACGGAAATGATTTTTAAATTTTGAATACTACGAAAATGACAAGCTGTAGAAAAAATAGTTTTTATTTTGGACGAAAAAAAAACTTTAATCGTTTGGTATTGACGAATGGATAAATATATTAAAAATATACAGATATTACACAAAGTCCAACTATTTCATAGCGTTGAAAATGTAATCAGACTTTTTCGGTGATAAGAAAAAGGCACATGCCAGTAGTATGAGTTTCTCTCTTTCTCTCTCTCTCTCTCTCTCTCTCTCTCTCTCTCTCTCTCTCTCTCTCTCTCTCTCTCTCTCTCTCTCCAACTCTCCAACTGTCCAACTACTCTCCAACTCTCCAGCTACTCTCCAAATCACCAACTACTCTCTCCAACTCTCGAACTCTCCATCTCCCTAACTCTCCAACTACTCTCCGTCTATCCATTTCTTCAAATACTCTCCAACTCTCCAATTCTTCAACTCTCCAACCCTCCGACTCTCCAACTCTCCAACTCTCCAACTACAACCCAACTACTCTCCAACTACACTCCAACTACTCTCCAACTCGCCAACACTCCAACGTTCCAACTCTCCAACCCTCCAACCCTTCAGCTCACCAACTACTTTCCAACTCTCCAACTCTCTAACTGTAAATATAATTATCATTCTGATAACATTGTAATGTACACATCAAAATTGAAACTTACAATTTGTAACCATCGATGACTCTAAATGTAATGCGACATTTTTCAACTAATCACAGGCTGTCGCAGCTCCCCCCACTCTGCTACAACACAGCGGCAGTGGAGTAGGGGTAGTGATTCAACTCTCCAACTCTCCAACTCTTCAACTCACCAACTACTCTCTAACTCTCCGTTTCTCGATTTCTCCAACTACTCTCCAACCCTCCAACTCTCCAACTCTCCAACTCGCCAACTCTTCAACTACTCTCCAACTCGCCAACACTCCAACGCTCCAACTCTCCAACTGTAAATATACTTATCATCCTGGTAACACATCAAAATTGAAACTTACAATTTGTAACCATCAATGACTCTACATGTAATGCTCTAAATGTAATGCGACATTTTTCAACCAATCACAGGCAGTCGCAGCTCTCCCACTCTGCTACAACACAGCGGCAGTGGAGTGGGGGTAGTGCTTCAACTCTCCAACTCTCCAACTCTTCAACTCACCAACTACTCTCCGACTCTCGAAATCTCTAACTCTCTGCCTCTCGATTTCTCCAACTACTCTTCAACTCGCCAACTCTCCAACTCTCCAACTACTCTCCAACTCTTCATCTCTCCAACTCTCGAACTATTCAACTTTCCAACTCTCGAACTCCCCAACTCTCCAACTCTCCAACTCTTCAACAACTCTCCAACTCGTCAACACTCCAACGCTCCAACTCTCCAACTGTAAATATAATTATTACCCTGATAACATTGTAATGTACACATAAAAATTGAAACTTACAATTTGTAACCATCAATGACTATACATGTAATGCTCTAAATGTAATGCAACATTTTTCAACTAATCACAGGCATCAGCATGTCGCAGCTCCCCCCACTCTGCTACAACACAGCGGCAGTGAAGTGGGGATAGTGCTAGTTTCGTGTGACATCTCGCTAACTCAGACCTATAAACATATTTAAAAGCAATTTCAATGCAAAAAAATCATCCGGTCATACGATGGAAAATGTTATAGATTATGCTCGGTCCGAATTTTAAAGTGAATTGCACGAGTAAACTTTGAAAATACAACTCACACCGTGTCATAAAGCGCAGTGTCGAGTAAAGCGCAAAAGAATGAAGGGTAAATCGAAGCGGTGCCGTTCGCTGTACCGCAGTGGACTGACCCTTCACGAAAATCATCATAATTCGGTCAATTTTTGGAACTTTTACAAAATCTCTGATCCAAATTTGAGTTAAGACCCTGGGCTATAAAACAGTGCAGCATAACAATCGTATTTTGGAAATTTTAAGCCTAAACAGACCTCTCAAATGTTTTTTTGACATGTCTATTTTTAGAAAACGAAGAGGACGGTCTATTTTTACGAAAAAAAAGGTGGCAATGAAAAAAAAGATACCCACGAAATGTATAATCGATACGATTCGATCGACACCATCGGTGATCGAGCAAAAAACGTCCCTCATCTCTGTAATAGAGATATCAAGTCACCAGAGACGATTTCTCCGCAATGACATTTCGCGTATAACGAATTGCCGTGGGCGTTCGACAAGTAGCCAAAATTACTCGAATGAATTACTATATAATTTTACATGTGGATTTTCGATCCTTGAACTTTGAACGGCCGCGAACCAAACCGAAAAATTCGTCGTTCGATCTCAATTACGCGCTGGTACTTGACTGAATGATAATATTGTTCATCAATTGTCTGGCAGCTCGTTATATTTCACGTCGCGAAAGGACCCTTCTACGAGGAATTCTCGCAGTGCGTGACCCACGGTTTTTACACCGAGGCATGGCAGGAACAGCTCTACACAACGCTCAGTCTGGTCTTCATGTTCGTACTGCCACTCCTGATACTCATTGCCACTTACGTCTCGACAGTTGTCACCATAGCTCGTGAGTACATTCGCAGTCTGTTTAAAAAGATTAATTGATAAAAATCTTATTTGTAAATTTAATTGGTACAAATATAAAAATGTTGGAACACGTGAAAACGAAAAAAGAACTTCAATAACAAAATTAATTTAGGTAATTCGTTAGATAAGTGACTTTACCGCAAACAAACCCAAACATACGAGCAACGTATATTTTTATGTTACTCTATTATATTTGCTCTATACATTGTACAGATTGTGTAGGTCATGCGTACATGTTCAGTGTATGATAAAATCGAAATAAAAAAAGACATATTTATTTAAAGTGCTTTCAACGGGTGCAAGGGAAGAGGGGGGAAGTCACCGCTGCAATTTCTCTTCAGCAATGTATTCAGGAAGGCTTCTTTTATAAATCACCCCATCCTCCACCCCTAATATAGGCGTCGCAATGTTCGAAAATGCCCTATTTTATCACGTGTTTCCGCGAACTTCAAAATCCTATAACTTTTTATGGAGGGGGTGAATTTCAGCTTCCCCCGACTGAATATCATTATTTATAACCCAATAAATGAGAAAATAGCAATAAAAAAAATATTTTAGGCTCATTTTTCGGAAAAGCCACTTTTCTAAAGAATTGCCTTTTTTTATTTCACTCGGTACGATAATGGACGTTTTACGCACGCGAAGCGTAAAGTCCTATTTTAACACCTCATAAAATGTGGATTTTCGTATCATAATGTACTATTATATAACGCATTTCGTACCATAATATACTATTATAAAACGCAATCATGTTTTCCTCGCTTTTTCGTGAGTGTGAACGGTACGTAAAAATACGTACGTTGAGGAGTTATTTACGAGAATAAACATAACCTCACGTGACGCCGCGACAAATTATTAATAAGTTAGTATATTTAAATATAATAACACGCTTGGAGTACAAGTGGTTAGCGGGAGAAGCCACGGGCCCTGCGCCACACTGCGGCCACAGAGCGTACTACTGCGTCTATGAATTTGCTACTTCATTCAAATGAAAAAAACTAAAAAGACCGCTTTAATCTATACGACAAAATATTTTCTCAAGTAAACAATACTAAATACCGAATGTACTAGAAGCCTACACAAAATTTATTACTGAACGGTGTTAAATAGATCTTGTTTCATATAAATAAATTCAGGTGAAATTGATCTGCGGCATAGTAAAATTTAAAAAATCATTGAATTTCACGAACATTTTAATTGATTGAAATAAAAACGAATCATCTAAACGCATTTAGTTGCAATACATCGCTTTATATATGTATAAAGCTTGCGACGTTCTTTTAATTGAAATTAGTACTTTCAATTAAAATTCACGTAAAAAAATCAGCCTTATTCGATCATGAATTCCTTTCTTGTTTTTGCCCGCAAACTGTGAACAGGTAGCGAGAAGGCGTTCAGATCGGAGCTCGCAAACAGCAACAACAGCCAATTGTCCGGTGACGTTAATCGTCGAAGATTGATACATCGTGCGAAGACCAAATCACTGAGATTGAGCGTCGTTATCGTTGCCGCATTCGTCATATGGTGGACTCCCTATTACACAATGATGATCATATTCATGTTTCTGAATCCTGACGAGCACGTGAGTGGCCTCGAACACACGTTCGATCGGTTAATTCCGCCATATATGTCATCAATTTGCTTCGATCAATTTCTTTTTATTTCATTCTATTACTATATACAGTCATAAAATTAAATAAATATTAATTGATGAAGCACTCGGAAACTGTTTGAGTGTGCTTTCTAGCGATATATATATATATATTACTAAATCAAAATCACGTCATATATATATATGCAAATAAAAATCTCTCAAGCGGTTTTTACGATCCTCATTAGGCATCGGAAACTCAAATTTGCAAAATATTTTGGATAGTGATAAAAAATTTGAAGATAAATAATACGATCAAATCTTCAACAACATGGCATTGAAATCTCTCTCTCTCTCTCTCTCTCTCTCTCTCTCTCTCTATCTCTCTCTCTCTCTCTCTCTCGCATTTTTATCTATCGCTTTCTGAAAACGAGACTAAGATATAAAATTATTGTCGAAGCGTGTCTGCGCACTGCGCAGACACGCTCTTGTATAATATTCGTTTGAAATTTCTCGCCTCCGATGCAAATACGATCATATCGGCTTTAACGAGCTGCCGCGACTTCAATTGAATTATATTCGTTTGGCTATATTGGCTCACGCCGATCTGTGAATTGAGGGAAAACGATCGATCGTCGGAAAAATATTGTCTCGCCGTTCATATTATTTCGTTTGAGCGCAATTTCGTTTATTTTGAAGATGATTTAATTTAAAATCTCGATCGTGGAAAAAAAACTTTTGATATTATATATATACATATATATATATATATATATATATATATATATCATTTTTATTGTTGTATTGTATTGAATTATTTATTAACCTTCAACATTAATGATTATAAAAATATGTAGTTTACAGAAAGTTAATGTGGCTTTTTTCACAAGTATATTTAGTTTATATAAACTTGTAATTTGTACTTTTCTAGAAAAAAAGCATTTATCAATTTTTTTTCATCGTGTTTTCCGTGTACCATAGGCTTTTTCTCATCTGTGTATGTACTTTTCTATTAGAAGTTTTTCGAAGCAATTGGGAGTGATTTAGACTTGCATAAATATTTTTTTCTATCTTAACTTTAATGACTGATCCTCTTAAACCTATTTTTTTCACTTTTGATCAAAATCTAAGGCATTTACTTTAGTGTCCAGTTGGTCATTTATTTATTGCTCAATAGCGCACTTCATAACGATAACACAAATAAACAAAATATCGCCCGGGACGTACGTACCCAAAAGAGCAAAATAAAAAATGTTTTTTCTTTCTCGAAAAGTAAAGAAGATCGTAGAACATAGATGGGGTTGATTCGGGTAGATATTGATAAGTGGCATCTAGATTTCCCTTTTAGACGTCACTTTTTGGACCACCCTGTGGCCGCCGAATGCGGAAAAGAAACTAATCGCTCGATGAAGGCTCCTAGTTCGCTGCTCTCCAAAAATAGAAATCGATCGACATTCACTACCTCCATTCTTCACCAATTGCGTTTACTCGATGCACTAATCATTTCACTCCAATCTTAATACTCTCGATCGAAACCTGAACGAGATATCGAACTATCTGATTTTACTTCAATGACCTCCGTGCCGACTGTATCTTACGATTCATTAGCGACAAACAAGTTTATCGGTAAACGTCCTTTCACTTTGATTTGAGAAGAAATAGAAAAAACCCTAATAATCTGTATCAGTACAAGAAGAATCGTCGATCGCCTCCTCACGTGTGTATATACGCTAGGCACAAAAATTAAAGGATACGAAAAAATCTTTTAATTTTTAGGTGATTTTCAGAAGGCTATAACTTGACGAAAAATGGCCGTGAAGCAATAAGAAAAAAAATTAATTTAAGTTTGAAGCCTCTAGTTTTGAGATCCGGAGGTCAAATATTTTTATCATTGGCCGTTTCTGAGCAAGGTTAAAGAGATCAGAGGAAATTTTTTTTTCAAAATTCTTGCCTGTCTTTCAAGTGGTCCACGGGCTTGAATAATTTTTTTTCAGCAATGTCATCTTAAAGCTCGTTTAGCTTGATCTTTCCTCTTTAATTTGAGCGGTTCATGAGCTTTGTACGATGATTTTTCGCTGAGTTATCGTCGTTCAAAATAAAAAAGACCTTTTTGGCTTTAATAATTAATTACTCAATAACTAATAATTGTACAGAAAATAAAAGGAGGGTTTTGAAAACTTTAAAGTATCCTCTATAAGTTGTAATTATTGTTTTTTAATAAACATTTTTTTTCGATGCAAGAACTTTGATTTCAAAAAAGGTCAAAAAATTGCGTTTTCACGGATTTTTGCTAAACTTGAGATAACTCAACAAATAACGGATAGACTAAGGATAGTTTCGGTTTTTTTCTAACCTCAAAGTATCCCAAAGAAGCCCTCAAGAATTCAAACCGCTGCGATTGATCTTTCATTGTCACCAAAACGATTGAAATTGTCACTTTTGCTAAAAGTCAATTAAAGGATACATGTTGCATGTTTTACTCATTTCTTTAAATTGAAAATGTTTTTTTTTTGCAAAAATCAATATTTTTTCATAAAAAAATGTTCTTCATAAAAGAATAAGTAAAAGATGCAAAATGTATCCTTTAATGGACTTTTAGCAAAAGAGCAAGTTACGGTGATTAAATCATGTAATTTTTTTTACCGACAATAGGTGAAAATTTTTTTTTTTTTAATTTCTCGCGAACTCAACGAAAACCGATTCAACTTTTGACTATCTTGAGGTTTTCCTTGAATCCTTGTCGTTTTCGCGTTACACGCTATTTTTCAAATTGTCTCTTTTTTCAACAAAATCAAAATATCATTAGAAAAATAAATCGTACGAAGCTTTACAAAAAAATAAAATTGAAGCTTGAGGTTCTCCCTTTATGATGCCGGTCAAAGAAATGCATTGAAAAAATTTTGTCTGTAAACAGAGCCTACCAGAATAGGAACAAAAAAAAGGCGAAAAATGATCGTTTTCGAAAAAGGGTACTAGTCGTAAAAAAAGAGTGAAAAATATTTAAAAAAACGGAATGAAGGTGAATTCCTGCCCTTCAAAATGCCATTTATTAAATTCATTTATGTCAACTATCGGCGAAATGGCATAAAAAATTGTTCCAGAACTTTTTTGAATTTTTGTACAGAAACGTTTCGCCGGTAGTGTATATATATTAATTGAAAAAACGGCCTTTGCGAGCGAGACTCGCGGTAGGTTTGTGAGCTTTTCCGTCACACGCGCTCACGACTATGCTCGGGTTCTTGTTCTTTCTCTTTTCACCTCGTCTTCTCTGTACGCGCCGTATCGATTTTGCAAAACCAAAAAAAAAGGGAAAGACCACGCGACGGTTTAAGAGGACGAGCTATAAATCCTCGTCTTGAAACGTTCGGATTGCTCGCAAAAACGGCACAATGGCAAGTGGGAATATTGCAGCAGAAAGAGGCAAGAAAAAAGGCAACCTGTCATGGGTCTCGGCCCTGTGGGTGAATTTTTTTAGGTCCGAGGGAAATGGGCGAGAAGGACTTTGTTTGGGTTCGGGAAAAGTACGGTAACGTGCAGAGACAGAGCAAGACAGAGAGAGAGAGAGGAACAAAGAACAAAAGAGATGGAAAGAAGAGAGAGATAGAGAGAGAAAAAAA
Organism: Ophion ventricosus; assembly: GCA_963932345.1. Taxonomy (NCBI): domain Eukaryota; kingdom Metazoa; phylum Arthropoda; class Insecta; order Hymenoptera; family Ichneumonidae; genus Ophion; species Ophion ventricosus. The sequence continues at coordinate 16,054,415 of OZ010717.1, forward strand.
TGTCAAAGTCGCAAACAACAAACCAAGAATTAGCCAAGACATTAAAATATATTTTGGAAAAATTGCTTCTGAACACGCGCCTCCATATAGACGTTCACTTTCAGCCCACGATGGCACAACTTATAAATGAACAATTAAACAAGAAAAAAACACCTATTTTTCACTGAAATTCCATTGCAAATGTCAACATGTCAATAATTGAGAAAGGTCAAGTTTTCGCGCGATGATGTACATCAATAGCGACAAGGTGAATGCACTGGACACGACTCATCAATGCGATACCTCCATACGCACTCGTCATTATATCTTGCGTGTCGTGATCGACGAAATTTGTTTTTTTTTCTCACATTATTTCATTTCAATTCTTCTCCTTTTTTGTTCGATCTCTCGAAACTCGTGGATATTTGAACGCGGTCATGGCTCGAGTTCTTGTCTCTGCACAGACTGGACCAAAGTCCCCGACAGTTTTATAACTCAGCGTTCGTTGCTTGATCGCACTTTGTATTTTATTTACGCGTAGCTGAGCGAGGAGATGCAGCGGGGAATATTCTTTTTTGGGATGAGCAACAGCCTTGTGAACCCGCTTATCTACGGGGCCTTTCATTTGTGGCCACAGAAGAGGAAAAACCATGAGAGTCAGTATAGGTATGTGTGTGTATGAATATATATATATATGTACTCGCTTCTACCCGCGACTTGTGGTAAAATACCCCTTAATGGGTAATTTTTTTTTAAGGCTGTCATACGTCATTCAGAATTTAGTAAAATATGTGATATTATATTCGGTTGTATTCGATTTTGATTATATTTTAGTCGGTCGTATTCTACGAGAATTAAAATTTCATCATTAGATTTTTTTTATATTATAATTAGAAAAATATTAAACGTTAGATTTTATAAAATTTAAATTATATTTGATTCCTTGTATTCTATAAGAATTTGAATTTGATAATTACATTAGATTTGACACGAATGTTGTAATTGGAAAAATATTAAATATATTTATATTAGATTTGATATTATATTATCATCTATTTTAATTAGATTTGTATGTATCCTATAATAAGAATTATATAAAACTGATAATTTCATAATTGCATTAGTTTCGAGTCGAAATTTAGAATTAGAAAAATATTATATGTATTTTTAATATTTCATCAAAATCGGTTCAGTCGTTCAGGTGTGTTTTATTGAAATCGATCAAGCCGTTTTGGCGTGAATGAGTAACAAACAGACAGACAGACAGAAAGTCAGATTTATAATATTAGTTAGGATATGATTCGCCTAGAATATTTTCAAAATCATTAGAAAACTCTAGTAACTTTAAGAAACACTGGAATCGTGTAAAAAAACACTGAAAATCTATATAGTTACGAAAATCTATGGGAAACGACTGCACGAGCACCTCTAAAAATTACTAGAAATTACTAGAATGTTTGAAAAGTTACTTAAATCTTTAAAAATCGATAAAGTCTTTGAAAAAATTGTTATAATCTTTGTAAGATCACTAGAATCTTTGACAAGTTACTTAACTTATTTAAAATCGGTAACGCCTTTAAAGAAATTGTTACAATCTTTAAAAAATCACTAGAATGTTTGAAAAACACTGGAATGTTTTTAAAACTGCTAAAATTAAAAAAAAATCACTAAAATCTTTCAAAATCATTAGAATCTTGTTTAAAATCACTAGAAGTAATTGTAGCGTCGTTGAAATTAAGACAGATCTTGGAAACATTCACCAAATAAGTTGTGTATGCGTGCGCATGTGCACGCATGCAGCATGCGTGTGCATGTGTGTGATAAAATATAAGACATTCATCAAAGAGCAAAAGTGGACAACCTGAAATATAGACTCCAGCTGATGGACTCTATGGTAAAAGCAGGGGCGCTATACGGGGTGGAAGTGTGGGGATGGAGGAGAAGGGAGGAAATGGAGAAGATGCAAGGGAGATTTGTAAAAATGGCATTGGGTTTAGCGAGGAACACACCGGACTATCTATGGAAAATGGAGGCTGACAAGAGAAGCATTGAAGTGGAAGCTAGGAAGAGAGCGAGCAACTACTTGTTGCGAATTGTGGAAATGAACAAGGACAGATGGCCAAGAATCTGCCTAAAGGAGGAACTAAGGAACATTAAAAACGGGAACGAATCGAAATGGGGAAAGGAGTTCAGGACAGCGATGGAGGAGGTAGGAGACGGGGGGGTTCTGCAATTAATGAGGAATAATGGAGACAAAGGGGCGATCAGAGACATTCTGAGGCAAGGAATAGAGATAAAGAGAGATCAGGACGTACAGAAGGATTCGGGAGGAATAGATAAATCTTCATTCTGTAATTATTTCAAGGATATAAAAGGAAAATTGGGGAGGGTGATTTTTTGGGAGGATAAAGAAGTTAGGGGAGTCATAAAAGAAGAGTGGGAAAGACTGAGATGCGGTAACTTAGAGAGGGTAGGGAAGAAAGGCTACAGCAACTGGGCATGCAGAGTATGCGGAAAGGAAGAGGAGACGTTGGAACATATATGGCAGTGTGGGGAAGCAAGGCGGAAGATTAACAATCAGTGGGTAGAGGGAGTCGACAACTGGAGAGAGGATAGAGTAGGAGATTCCCTAAAAGACTGGTGGATAGAAACGTTGAAAGGGAAAATAGTAAAAGAATTGGGAGAATACACAATGGCATTCAGGGGACTCGACGCAGCAGGCTGAAAACTACGCGAATTGGTTTATCAAATACCTCTAAACTAGTAGTCGTAGGCATGCAATGGACGGGCGAGCACTGTTAGGGAAAGTTAATGGGATAGTATTAGTAGTTATAGTCTTTCATATACTTTATGCGGAATGCAAAAATGTAAAAAAAAAAAAAATGTACTGAACAATGGAAAATCGTTAATGTCACAGCAATCGGAAGACATGTGGAATTAATAATAAATAAATATAAGACATTCATCGAATTTTTATAAAATTGATAATAAAATCGTTTTTCTCGTTTATTTCGAAAAAAAATCATTCGAGAGTTTTATCAATATATAGGTAAAATAATAGAAGCTTATTGTTTAATTGTTCCATACATGTCATCAATATACTTCGATTTATTTTT
>OZ010717.1:16057709-16248054 GCA_963932345.1 Ophion ventricosus
AACGTCGGTACTGCAGGGTCCCTTCAATGTCGTAACCGGTTTCAACTGTGTATACATATATATATATATATATATATGTGTATATATATATTATATATATATATATATATATATATATATATATATATAGCGGGTGACATTCATGCGACCGGAAATTTTGTGACCGAGAAAAATATGATTTTCAATGGTTTTTCGAGTCCTCTTAGGAAAAAAAAATATACCGCTTATTTTCGCGATGAGTTTGTCTTAGCCAAAAAAATTAAGGATTCTGAAAAAAATTATAATTCTATTTCGAGTATAGCAGAATGAAGATAATCAAATTACGAATACCAAACACTCCTGAAGAACTTTTTTTATATATCCAGTCATCGAGAAAAAAATGTATGAAAGTTGCATTTTGAATTGAATAGATTAAATTTATTTTCATTTAAGAAAAAGTTTTTTTCAAGAGTGTTTCGGATTTGAAATGCAATTATCTTCATTCTGCTGAATACAGAATAGAATTTTGATGTTTTTCACAGAATGCACAATTTTTTCTGGCAAATACTCCTTCTTGTCACGAAAATAGACTATATTATTTTTCGAAGAGGTCTTGAAAAACCATTGAATATCATATTTTTCTCGGTCACAAAATCTTCGGGATGGACCTTTAGTAAACATTTGGCTACATTATAATTGTCACCTTGTGTGTGTGTAGATGTGTGTATATATATATATATATATATATATATTAGGTTGGTACATAAGTAATAAGCGATTGTATGGAAAATATATTTTATTTTTGAACTAGCTTCCGCCCGCGATTTCACCCGCGTGGGACTCGGCCCATAGAAACCTTATTACCAGTTGCACCCCTTATTAGGGGTTGTTTTAAAAATCCTAAATCATGCGTTTTGTTATTTGTTTTGAAGAATATTTATACCGAGTTTCAAGTTAATACAGACAAGGATTGTATCCATACAAAGAAGGTTTCCATAGAAACTTTTACATCCCATTTCTTCCTGTTAGGGGTTGCTTTTCGAAAAATCCTTTCTTAGTGCACCTCTACACCTTCTAAGCAATATATCTCCTAAATTTCATGTTTCTATCTTCAGCGGTTTAGGCTATGCGTTGTTTATTTGTCGATCAGTCAGTCAGTCAATTAGTCACGGAACTGTTTTATATGTATAGAAGATTGAATAATGCAATCAATTATCAGTAATATTACTGACATCGATATTTATTACTTGCCTCTATCATGTAGGTAAAGCTCTTTCGCCGTCGAATCTTCTAGACGATTCTACAGAAATTCTCATAGGTCCAGACGGTTCGCTCATTACTTATGTGCCAACCTAATTGGATATATATATATATATGGGGCATTTTACGTCAAATGGACCACTTTCCGGCCCGACCCTTTACGATTTGGCTGAAACTTTAATATATTATTCTTTCCATCGTAAAACGCCAGTGTCATTTTTTTCATTTTTTTTTTACATAATCACAAATACGTAGTGTATTTTTGAAAAAATTGCCGGGTTTTTTCAAATGCTTACAACTTTCTAAAAAACGGACCGATTAAGATCTTTTCATTTTAATACTTCGTTTTGAAATTTTGCTTATGAAAAAAAATATTTGAAAAATATTCAAAGTCATCTCGACATGATTTTTTAGTTTTTTTGTCAAAAAACGCGGTTTTTTCAAGGAACGCCACTTTTGATTTTTGTTTTTTTTTGTAAAAATAATATGACAATTTTAGCACTTTTTACCGCTAGACCCATTGTGGTAAGATTTTTCTTTCTATTTTTTTTTCTAAATTGAAAAATTTGTTTTCTCAATTTTTCACAAATATAGCTGTTTTCTATGATGCAATAATGTCTATTAATACTTTTTTTGAAAAATCGTTTTCCAAAAAAATGCAGTGTACTATTTCAAGAGGTTCAAGAGATCGCAAATTATGTAAATTATTCAAACGTCACAGAAATAAATGAATCCATCATTAATTACTATTAAGCAATTAATTGAATAACTATTTACTTCATTCCCCATTAGGTAATCCTTTAAAAATAATTTAACATAATTGGAAAACTTTTTAAGTGAGTTAATATTATATACAAAGTATTGAGTATGACAGATTTAACCATTTAAATTATTATATCACCATAGAAGACAGCGATATTTGGAAAAAAATAAGAAAAATTTTTCAATTTAGAATAAAAGTAGAAAGAAAAAACTTACCACGATGGGTCTGGCGGCAAAAAATGCTAAATTTAACATATTTTTTTACAAAAAAAAAACAAAAATCAAAAGTGACGTTCTTTGAAAAAATCGCGTTTTTTTGACAAAAAACTAAAAAAATCATGTTGAAGATGACTTTGAATATTCTTTAAATCTTTTTTTCATAAAGTACATATTAAAATGAAGAATTAAAAAAAAGAGATCTCAATCGGTCGATTTTTCAGAAAGTGATGAGCATTTGAAAAAAAAAACGGACGATGTTTTCAAAAATTCACTACGTATTGGAGATAATGTAAAAAAAATTGAAAAAAATCACACAAGCATTTGAAGATGAAAACAATAACAAATTAAAGTTTCAGCCAAATCGAAAGTGGTCGGGCCGGAATGGGGTCGATTTGGCGTGAAATTCCCCACATATATATAGTGATTTTTTTCTTCAGAGGTACAAATACTCCAATACGTCCAATCAAAGTTTGACTTTCAAGTTTTTACAATACTTGCGACCACGAGATCCCATAAATATATATATATATATATATATATATATATATATGCCTTTGCACTACGAAAAGTGGCTTTTTATATTGTACCATTAAGACGCATCATAGCATTAACATGATTTTGCCCGAATTTACGAAGAAAAAAGCGTATGAGAATTAAAAAAAAATTAGCGGAACTTATTTTTCTCTTCGGACATACTAGCCTTCCGGTTCCGAGCTAAGAGGTACTAAAAACTTGATTCAAAACCTGATAATCTCTAGTTTTGAACTAGAACTCGGCGTGTCAGTATATATAACGGGTGTCTCAACATGACATGACATTTTAAATTGCGCGCTATTGTTTTTGTGGCGAACATAGTTTACAAATCCGTGACAACTGGCATCAGGAAGTTTTGAGGTTAAGTCATGAAGAATTACACGATCGAGCAACGCATAGAAATTGTGAAAATGCAATGTGAAACAATGCAGTTATTGCAGACGAAGTTCCATGGTCGTGTTATCTCGCGCCGCAACAATGTGAATTGGCCACCAACATCCTGCGATTTGACGCCATTGGACTTTGTTCTTTGGAGTTTTCTGAAAGGAAAAGTGTATGCCAATGATCCACAGGCCATTGCGGAGCTAAAGGAAGCAATTGGCATCATTAATTGCACCATTAAGGAGGTATGATCATGGGGTCGAAGCCAACTTTCGAGCCTGAAATTTTTATATGATGTTGACGAATACGTTATACACCCTTTGGAAAAATTTGAGCTATATTGACCATCCAGTTTTTTCGTAATAAAATTGCAAAGTCGAGCATTCTGAGCTAGTGAAGCACGACGTCTTATGGAGACGGTCGACCCGAAGTGCGGTAATCACGGTTTTGCTACTCACGTATCCAACTAAGGTCGTTGAAAAACTGAAATTTGATAAATTGGACATAATAGATATTGTAAAAAATCGAAAATTCGCACTTCACCATGTAGTTCAAGCACTACATTATAAAACAGTTTCAACTACCGGTTGAATATTATCATAATGACGAAATAGTACCCACAGACTTGCCAACGTCGGGCTTAACAGCTGATTCGTCTGGCGAGGATAACCTAGCTCTGTAGTGACAGTTTTTGTTATCGCTGAATTTGATTCACGATCAGAAGAAAGCCGCCTCTTATTGGCTGTTGCTAGGTAACGACAACGAAAACGGTCGTTACAGAGTTTCAGAATCTCGGTACTGCTTGGAAATCGTCGTGAAGACTCCAGAGTCGTTGAGGATATAATTTTTTCAGTTTTGATTAGTAAATATGCAATAAAGAAAATATTTGCCACAAATTTGGCACTTTGGGATCGACAATACGAATATTCAACATAAGTTACCATAAATCAGAACACCCGTGAGGTGACATAAATTTAGTCTCTTTGTTGACCCTGCGGGAGTAGTCGTACCTCCTTAATGAAATTAGTCCGCAATTATGACAAAATGTTTTTGAAAATTTCGTCAAAAGAGTGAACGTTTGCAAACAGGGACGAGGCGGCCATTTATCGGATATTGTGTTCCACACATAACCTCCATGTTTGTACCTTATATTGAAATAAAAATACTCGTACTTTTCACATTAATAATACGTTTTATTAATATATTAAAATGTCAGGTAATTTTGAGACACCCTTTATATACACTGCCGGCCAAAAGTTTGGATATACTAGTCGAAATTTCTTACCGCAATAAAAGTTAGATAGCGGACTCAAAAATGCAGATAATTGAATTTTCCAAGTGGCGTTTCAGAGAAGACAAATTTACCTTTATTTTGGTATTTTAGAAAACTCGTCACGATTTTTTTTTTTCGCTCCGGTACGCACTTTTGAAAATAGTCGAATAATGATTCGACTATTTTTTGGCCGTCGAAAATTAACTGGCAAGTTTATGAAAAATGTTTTCTTCGATTTTTTCTATCGTAACCTTAAAAAGGATATAAAAACCTACATTTTTGTTTTTTAGAAAGTCTCGTACAATTTTTTTTCGCCCCAGTATTGCATTTTTAGCTAAAAAAGACATGTTTTAGAAAAAAAGGCGTCATCGCAAAACTATAGGGTTTCAGAGGGAATGTCAAGGTAAAAAGTTGCATGGCTTCACACTGGAGTGGCACGAGTTTTTACAGAATTTTTTTTAAATATTTTTTTTCCATTTTTGATTGGAATTTTGATGAGTGCAGAGGCTCCACTTAGGAATTATGGGGTCTACGACATTATATAAAGAAAGGAAATTTGTTGACATTTTAATTTTTATTTAACTACAATTTTTTTAGAATTAAAAAAAAATTCATTTCCATTTTTTCACTTTAATTTTCAAAAATTGAAAAAAACATTTAGAAAAATTGTAGTTAATTAAAAATAAAAATGTAAACATATTGTAAAATACCTAATGTATAAATGAAAATGTCAATAATAACATGAGACAGAAACAGATTCACAAATACACACACAGACACACATAGACACGTAAAAACGTGTATGTATGTATTATATATTTGACATCAATGAGCCGCTCTGTATATTTTTTATGAAGATTTTATTGCATTGATAATGTCAGCCTATTGTTGCAGGTGGTTAATTGCCGGAAACGCGCAAATGTGATACAAGTATATATACAGTACCGGTCAAAAGTTTTCGATCGCATTGGATAGTTCCAAAATTATATTACAATAATATAATACATTTTATTTCTTATTTCACGAAAATACTATATAGCTCGATAAAATGTATTATATTGTTCTAATATAATTTTGCAGTTATCGAAAGTGATCGAAAGCTTTTGATCGATACGGGTATATATATACAGGATGTCCCGTAAATACCACGCCATACTTAAGGCGACGCTAGATTGAGTTTGATTTGTTTGTTTTTGATATTTTTGGACGTTTTGTAAAAATTTCGTAAAATCTCATATCTCGCCTGTGATCTTTTTGTTGCATTTTCGACATATTAGCTTTTCTGTAATACTTTTTGGTATGCAAATAGACTCGAATAGTTGCTGTCTCTATTTACTAAAAAATGGTTTCAAAAAATGTTAGAGGTATCCCAAAATGTTATAAGATTGATGAAATTTGGAAAAACGTCGAAAAATCTCAAAAACAGTTGACTTTTTACTAAGGGCAAATTTTGATATTCTAGATCATGATCCAGTCTCGGATGCCTTTACGGGGGGGGGGGGTCCTTTGGACAGGCGAAAATAAGCGATTTTTCATAATTTTTTCGTGTCGGAACTATTTATTCTACATAATCGAAATGTTATGTACATATTATTACATGTTTTAACTTGTCAAAGAAAAAATAAAATTTGTTTTAATATTTAAAAATGGCGGTTGGACGACATCCGCTTCAGAGACGTTTGCCACCTGAGTTGTTCCATGGCGTACAATCTAACGTCTGGTGGATTCATCTGAAACACCAGAGCTAAGAAGTTTTAGTTTTCTAAGACCCATATGCTCTATGTGAACCTAAAAGATCCAAATAAAAGTGAAAATTAAAAAAAAAGGCACGTGTTTGAAAAAAATGTTCTATTTTTCATAATATTTTTACTATAGTATCCGATGTATGTCAATGAAAAAGTAGTTTTTAAGAAACTTTAGGCTCACATAGACAGTTATTATGTTGTCTAAAAATGTGTTAAATTACAAAATAATCGACCGGATAATTTTTTAGTTACCTTGTACAAGATTCACGAAAAAGTTGTTTTCGTGGAAACACCTTTAAAGTTTCCAAGCCCGGTTTCACAACTGTCGGTTAACCGATTTAATCCGAGTTTAGTACGCTAAGCGTGGTACCGATTGGTTCATTCGTCCTTAAACCTCAGTTAACTCGGTTAACCGAGAGTTGTGGAACCGGGCCTTGACAATTTTGTGACTAAATGAACTACCGATTAATTAGCTATTCCAGGGCCATAAAGTAGTTCTTCAGCTTTCTCATGGAGTTCATTTTCGGTCATATGCTCTTCTTTACGTTATAAAGAGACCTCCCCCCCGTAAGTACAACTTGGTATTTACGAAACACCCTGTATATATATATAGTGGACTCTGCGTACACGGGTACGTTTCACTTATTTTTTTACTTCGCAATGTGGCTTTTCTATTTCTTTCGTATATGAATAATGTCAGGTAGCCTTACTGCATTCAATTATATACCAGCTGTACGTGCCGCGGGCGCGCACGGTACGCGCACTTATATATGGTCCACATAGGCGATGTATCGTAAAGTTTATGAAAAATACATGAGACGAGAGACCCCACGGTTGATCCCTCGAAATTGCATCTGCCAACTTCCTATGCACGCGTCGTATAACGCGCGCGCGTGTATGCGTGTGTGTGCGCGCGAGGAATGATCATAAACGCGCTCGCGTTGCGATCGATGCGCCACGTTGAACCATAAAAAGAAGAATACGAAAGAAACGAGAATATGAAACTTGAGAAAAAAAAAAGCAGTTACTCCCGAAGCAAAACCTTCGAGAACAGGCGCGGTGATGATTATCGAAAGTATCGGCGCTACGAAGATCGAGAATATTTTATCATTACACCACAAGTGTGGCGCTTAAAGGGAAACTTATATCACTGATATTTAGAGGAAATCGATTTTTGGGATAAAGGAATGATTTCGAATTCTCATATTTTTTATGTAAACTTTTTGATTTTCAATGAGGAACATTGTTTGGGTTTATTTGAGCCACGTAATTTGAAAACAAAGAGGAGATTTTAATTCGACCTTGGGGCCGCTGTTGTACCGACCGAGTCAGCCTACTGTACTGACCGAGCGGCATGAATTTCCATCCTTTTGAGGTTCGCGCAAGCGCCGCTGCGACAAAGCGCCTTTTCATTTGACTTCCGTACGCGCGAAGCGTAGCAAAGTGGGAGTGGGTGGGGGTGGGAGCCTCACGTGCCAATCGCGTTGCCATTGGTGGTGCGTCCAATGTTTATGTGTGCGCTTACCCACGTTTTTTTCTCGCCTTGCCTCGTGCCTCGTTTCGTTATCTCGCTAGTACTTTTTCCATTACGCTTTAATATTTTCGCTGTTCGTACATTCTCCAAGGACAACACCGATTCCGCGTACTACAGTTCGCCTTAACCTGAAAATTGAGCATCCGCGAGGATCTCCTCAGCGATGGAGGACAAACTGATTTTTATGAAACTGTAACCGGTGCTCGAACAAAACGGAATTTTTCCGATACGATGGACAAGGGCGAGTTCAACCTGAGCGTGCTGGAGAACGCGGCCGACTTTTCGAGCTCGCTAAACGACTCTGCCAACTACGAGACCATCGTCAGCCTCATCAAGGAGGAAATCGACATTAACACGGAGGACGAGACCGAGCCCTTCAAAGTGACGAAACAAGTGTCCCCTGTCGCAAAGATCTCCGAATGCGTCGACTCGGACGGTATTTTCAAGTCGCCCTACAAGAGGTACAGCCTACCGCGCGCCAAGACATCCAGCGGAAAGAAGAGACGGACTCGCGCGTTCCAGAGGAACGAGCGGACTATGGACCGAAGCCAGATACGCAGGGCGAGATCCCTTGGCGCTGTGAACCCTGGCAGGACTGGCCAGCGAAGGAGAAATTGTTCCTCGGCCTCTCATTCGTCTGATACATCTGGCCCGTCCGACTGGGCGGACACCTCTGTCTCGGAAGCCATAGATGTAGCTGTCGATGAGGATGAGGAGAGCAGAAAGAAGCATGGGGCAACGGGAGCGGGTCTGGCGGAGAGCCCTGCAGGGGCAGAATCCTGCCAAGAAGAAGGCACGGTCGATGGAACCAAAGGAGACCATAGTATAACAGGATCGGGGATGGTAAGAAGACAAACTGTTTGTAGATATCGTAGACAAATCTTTCAGCTTTCTCCCTGTCGTCGCTTTGTTTTCAGAAAGAGCTGCCTACTCGCCCATCCAAAGTTTTGTCGTCCCCTGGGAAGAACAACGACTTTGTGGAGAATACGCAGAACACGACGATCTCGACAATGAGAAGGAAGCTAACGAACAATTGCGAATCTGCACCCGGAGTGAGTCTGAATGGGAAGGATGTGACAAACAACTATGCGGAGTCCGATGAGGAGGAAGGTCAGAATTTTTCGCTGACATTTTCGCCCACCTCCAAGTCCCAAGCAAGCAATCCAGATTCGAGTGTCACGCCACAGAGGCTTGGAAAGAGGAGAGGGAGTACGACCAGCCTGGTGGAGAGCTCCACGTCGAAGCTACGGAAAACGCACTCTTTAACGAGCACAAAAACTCCTTCTGAACAAAGCGGATCCGTGGTACCGAGTCCTTTCAAGGTAACGCACAGCAGCTTGTCAGTGGCATGGTGTAAATGGATACATCTGGTTAATGGGTCTGCGTGAACTTTGGGCCCAAAAAAACAGCTCGAGTTTCGATATTTCTTTCCGATGAGAGTATTGGGATCTGTCAAATGGCGATATGACATCTGGTCGTGGAAAATCAAACTATACTTGGGGCAACGCCTCCAATAGAAATTATACGTAGCAGTATGATGAAAGTAATTTTTGTGAAAAATATAAATATCAGTGAAAATGGTTAACGGAATGGAATTCAGTCGGCGGAGGGGGGGGGGGGGGGGGGGGGTAAAGACTGAGACAGCGAGTACGGTGGGAGCGCATTATCTAGAGTGTAGGGGTCAACAAGGAAAGAAACGTACAAATTTTTCGTTAAACACATCCTCATTACCGAACTTCCTCTTTCACCGAAGTCGTTTTTTGGAAGATGATTTTATATTTTAAAAAATATCATGCTCCAGGAATAACTTAAACACAACGTGAACACCGCGAAATTACCGCCAACCCACTGTAAGCTGGCGCGCACATCACTTCTGCAACGTTGCCAAGTTTCATGTTTCGATAGATGAATCGCAAATAAATAGTTTAGTAATCACAACAATCTTTAGAATGATCCATAAGTAAAATCAGAAAATGTTATTCATTCGGATGTAATAGCATCGATTTATATACATTTTTTATGCTACGAGATATTATTTTTTCATTGGAAAATCAGGTTGGTGCAAATACGGTTGCCCTGTGTATAAGTAAAGGGATCCCCTCCGCCCTGCGCGTCCCTCAAAGTTCGAGCAGAACTTTCTTAAGGCCAAGTGTCACACCGACCGAGCGACCATGAGTGCGAGAGAGATAGCTGATTTGCAGATTCCCAATGATTTCTAAAACGGTTGATTTTTGGGAAAAAAGAAAAGAAACACGTTGCGCTCTGTTGAACGACGAACAACCGCTTTCTCTTCTTTTGCCCGAAATATGATCCGACTAGGAGAAAACTTGGCAATAGGATTTTTACCGACTGGACGTGTGACACATGGCCTTAACTCATAGTCTTGTCAAGTTTGAATTTTTTTTTAATTGAAAAATATCGATAATCAATGAAGTTATTATTATTTAAACCGAGTTTTGTGGTTGCTGCATGGCCCATCGTCGTAGGTGCTTCTGGCAAGCAGACTTATCTGGAATGATTTTTTTTTTAAATGTACTCTTGGTATAATAATAAAACTTTCGTATGACCGGATAGTTTTTTCAAATTTGGAAAATTACGCACAGGGCAAGATTTAGACAAAAAAATGTTCGAGTTTCGATCGGAAAAAAACAAGTTTAATCATTTGTTATTAACAAATGAATAAACATACGCGAAAATCATTCGGCCATACGATAGACAATGTTTATAAACTATGCACCGTCGAAATTTGAAAATATCGCGCGTAAAATTGAGCCGTGATCTAATAACAAAATGGGTCCTCAAGGGTCTCACCCAGGAAATGGAGAGTTGCATAACGAGCAGCGATTACGAGCAAATGTCGGAAGACCTTCAATCGGACACACCAAATCGTGCGAGTTTCACGTTCGAGACAATCGAGCTTTTGAACGAGTACGAGGATTCGAACGAGCGGGTGAACAACCGGATACTCTCGAAGATTTTCTCGTCGCCATCGTCGACAAAAGTGAAGGAGGAGCCGCCCGACGCGTTGGACCCGGTTGCCCCGTGTGAACAGCAGCTCGTCGAGGATCCGCTTCGCATCGAGGAAAACGAGCGGATATCCGGCGCGAGTTGCTCGAAGGCTCGAAAAGCAAAGAACGGCAAGCCTACCGTACCCAAAAAATCGGCCAAAGTCGGTCAACGCCGTGCGAACGAATCCTCAATCCAAGACACGTCCGAGACGAACGAGAACGTCGCCCCCGCGAGCTTCGGGGAAAATAAGAGCGCGGCGACGCGAACAAGTAAGGCGAAAAAATCGATGCCATCCAAGAAACGTTCCGGGCGCAAATCTCTGGAGATCAAGACAGGGCTGAACGAGAATATCCCGACGTCCGCGGGGCAAGAACCGACGGCAAAAGAGACGGAAAAATTAGTCGGCGAGACAAAGGTAGGAGAGAAGGAGCGACGACATAGCGCACGATTGGCGGTTAAAACGCCTGTGAAAATGGAGTTGTCGGACTTGGAGGACGACGTGGATCTCGCCGTAGAAGCGGCCAATGTTTCCAGGAGGATCGAGGAGGCTGCGAGGAGAATGGCTACCGCGGAAAAAACACTGGCGGTAAGGGTGTTGACTTTAGGAACAGCTGAACGAAACTGCGTTAAGGTAGTAATCTCGCCAAGGCATTATTCTATAGATTTTTTTTCATTTTGCAGACCCATTCAAGACACTATTAAGTGATTGTCTGCAAAATTTCAAAAGGATTCACCGTTGTGTATTCGAGATATTGGCAATCAAAGATTGCACAGCTTTAGACGTGTTCTTATTAGTAGAAAATTTCACATTTCACGCAATAACTTCCAAACTTTTCTACCGAATTTTTTTTTAATTCTCAATTACAGAAGAACATATGACGAAGTGGGAAAAAAAAAAATCATGAATTTTGACCGTCTAGTTTATAGCGATTTAAATTAAGCAATGTGTAGCGACGCTAGCGCCAAATAGACGACAAAAATTTGATGGGCTTGCGACGTTGCCACGATTTCCGCGCTCGCTAGACTACAGTGGTCTGTGCATAGCCTGTGCATAATTTTATCATTATAAGTTTTTACATCCCGATAAGATGTACAACCTACATTATAAGGATATTTCGCAATATTTCGAAGCTTTCATCGATTGAGCGGAGAATAAACTTTTCAACGTAACTGTGACGAGACTACTACCTTAACACGACTGCTGAAATAATTTTTTTTGAGCCAAATTATCGGCAAAATTCAGCTACTGACATAGCAAATCGCAAACGATTTTGGTTTCTCCTCCAGAAATTGAAGGAAATCGTCATTAGACTGAGGCACGAAGTATTGCCACAGCACAAAATCGAGAGTCGCGCTGGCTCGAAGGCCCTCACGTACGCCCAGCAAAAGCAATTCCTTCGATTTGCTCCCCTCAGTAAGACAACCTACAGCCCCGCGGAGGACGAAATAATTCGCTCAAACTGGAACGCTTTCTGCCAAGTAAATATCTTTTATTCGAAAACCCGCTTTGTTGTTCTTCCTTCAGCAGGAAATTCCGAAGTACTTCCTCCCAACGGAAGTCTCAATGCTCAAAGCGCGTTTTCTTTTCTTTATCGTTCGTTGCAAGGATCACGATTGGAATCCCAAGAATTACAAGCCATTCCTGAAACTGAAGCACGGCGACCAGCTGATCATGACGAGTTTGGAGAAGAGACGTTTGTTCGTGCAGTTTTTGGCGAATGGTTTGCCGAATCGCCCACTCTGCAGTGTCTACAGCAGGTTCAAGACCCTCTACGAAAAACATTCGAATGCCGGGGCGAGGTATCGAAGCCTTCGTTTTTCTTTTCTCTCTTCTCGATTACAAACTCTCACCCTATTCGCATTATCAACGAGCGAATCTTTTCTTTTTTTTTTCTATAGATACACGAGTGAAGAGGACATGCAAATTTTGGCATATATGCTGCATAAACCCGCGGACAATCCGGACAACAAATGCTCGGAACTCGCCAAGCTGTTGGACCGAACGAGGGAGTCCATTTCGAAGAGATATAAAAAGCTGATGCAAAAATATTGCGACGACAACGATAAAAAAGGTGAAAATTCAGCATTCAAA
Source organism: Ophion ventricosus (assembly GCA_963932345.1). Classification (NCBI taxonomy): domain Eukaryota; kingdom Metazoa; phylum Arthropoda; class Insecta; order Hymenoptera; family Ichneumonidae; genus Ophion; species Ophion ventricosus. The sequence continues at coordinate 16,070,498 of OZ010717.1, forward strand.
ATACTTTTAGAATCTCATTAAGGTCATGTGTCACGCCGATCGAGCGGCCATGAGTGCGAGAGAGATAGCTGATTTTCAGATTCCCAGTGTTTTCAGGAACAGTTTTTTTTTTTTTTTTTTTTTTTTTGAAAAAAGAAAAAAGCACCTTTCGCTCTGTTAAATGACGAACAACGGTTGTCTCTTTGTTTGCCGGAAATGCGATTCGTCTAGAAGAAAACTTGGCTGTTGAAATTTTACCAACCGGAGGTGTGATTCATGTCCTCAATCGCGTCATACGTTTTTTACCTAGCCCCGCCCGATAAAATCACAGGTGCAACGAACACTCCCGGAATTCCATATTAGACATGAAACGCCACAGTTACGCCTCAAAGTACAAATAATTGTGAAAATATCTCGCCTCGGTATTAAACAATTTTATAATTACATATGCGTGTGTACTTTTTGCGTTGCAGTTTTAACAAAAGTCGAATGGAACCTGTCTCTCGCTGGAGAATTTATATCGACCCTACTGGCCGTGACGTTCAGCAAGAATACGATGGAACTCAAAGACGCTTTCATACCGAAAGTGGTATGGTTGAAAATGGAGGAAAAGATGAAGATTGATCACCAGCTCTTGAAGAGATTCTGGGAACAGCAACTACACTTGCAATTGTTTGCTGACGAGCCGCTCTATTTAAATCGAATCAAAGTAATGCTGATCGAACAGTGAGTTTTTTTAAAAATATTTATTTATTAACCTTTTATCTATAAATGTAAAATAATATTTCTGACATATAGACAACGCGCAAGCTAAACCGCTGAAGATAGAAACATGGAATTTGGAGGATATGTGCCTTAGAAGGAATAGACGTGCACTAAAAAGAGATTTTTCGAAAATCAATTGTTAAGGGGGTAAAACCCTTTAGATGCTCGATAACGAGTCATTTTTCATGATTTTTTTAAGGTGATAAAATAATCGCATTATTTTAAAATGTTGACATTTTATTACAACTTTCAAGTGATAAAAAAACATTCTTCTAAACAATACACAATGGCGACGTTATAAGGTTGCCTTTAGACGTCTTTTGCGTGATATCGAAAAGTGCTCTATTTGTCTGGTTTTTTCTATTGATCCGAAACAATTCGAAAATATTTTTGATTATTGACTTGTGTAGGGGAAGGATATGCTAATAAAAATATAAAAATGTAAAAAATGAAGAATTAGGTAGGCTTTTAAATCAAATTTTGATATTTTCGACCATTTTCTCGACAACTTTTACCCCAAAAAGTAATTTATTTACTCGATAACCTTAAAACTTTAGGTATATCCTTCCGGAAATGATATAGTGAGAAAATTCCCAAAATTTCAGCCCGATCGATCAATAACTTTTTGAACTATAACATGAGCAGTATTTGAAAATGCAGTTTTAAGATAATCGCATTCAAAGTTTCTCTAGTTTACAGCATGCAGCCCTGGCGCACTATAGACTATGTGCTATAACTTCGTAAATATTTCATACTTCGATTTTTCGATTTTCCAGTATATTCTCAATATATTATACTTTCGAAATATGTGAAAAGAAAAAAATCGATTTTTTAACATTGTAAATGGTTTTCCCCCCTTAAGATGGTGTAGAAGTTTGTATGGAAAATTGTATTCCGTACGTGTATCAACTTGAAACTTAGAAGATATGTTCTTTAGAAGGTGTCAAGATGCACTAAAAAAGGATTTTACGAAAAACAACTCTTAAGGGGTGAAATGGGGGATAAAAGTTTGTATGGAAAATTATATTCCTTGCGTGTATCAACTTGGAACTTGGTATAAATATTCTTCAACACAAATAATAAAACGCATATTTTAGGATTTTTCAAAGCAACCCCTAATAAGGGATGCAACTGCTAACGAAGTTTCTACGAGCCAAATTTCGCGCGGTCGAAATCCAGTTTTCTTATATTTATTATCGATCATAATTTTTTGTAAATGATTTTCCACACGCATTTTGACGTTTATTTCCCATTGTATTTTTATTATCCATCCGAAATAGAATTTTTCCTCACGATATATTTCACAATCGTTCCCTTCTCGTTTTTCAGCATGTACGCGAAACAAATTTGGCATCCGACGGACATAAAGTGGCAGCACATTGTGCGAAGTTTCGACGGGCTAACGATATCCTTTCTCCGCAAGATATTCAATCATCTGACGATGAAAACCTCGACGAAAATACGCACACGCAACTTCAAGAGTGAGTAAAAGCAACAAGAAAAAAGAAAGAAAGATTAATTCGAATAGTTAAAAGTGGAGCAACGAGTGAATGTTAATTGCAGAAATCTTGGATTGGCTGTACACGAAAAAAATCGAAGAGCTGCTAAGCGGCCCGCGGGACAAGTGTCTACCTCGCATCTTCTATAAGGACAAAAAGGCGCGAATCCACAAGGAGGACGTCGACAGATTACGATCGTGTTCGGAGAGCTCGGACACGAACGAATTGCAGGTGTAAATAATTATTCCGATCTTCTTCCACGAGCTTTTCGTTTCCTTCTACAGAGAGAGAAAATGCAATATTCTTGTTGATACGGTATTATTAAAGTATAAGCGACTTTTCGTACCTGCGCATATAGTCGCATCATGACCGACTGCCTTCAATTATTCGCCAGTACGATGCAAAAAACGTTGTAATTTTTTTTTTTTTTTTTTTTTACTGACTATGCACGCTAAGTTAATACAACGAAGATTAAATGAACAATAAAAACGATTTCCCAGAAGTAATTTTATTGTAAAAAGAAAAACGTCGCCACGGATTCGTCAAAAAGTTTCACCGCGCTAAACTTTGTTCTTTCTCGATTCCTTCTCGATCGCGAGTTCCTTCGCTTTCTGGTACAAAGGCACGAGTTTTCCCTCCTTCGCCAGTACATTGAGCAACTCCATTATGAGCGGTAGATAATTGTGTTTCCTGCGCATGTTCTCGATTTTGTAACGTTTCGATTTGCTGATTTCCTCGTCGACGAGCGACTCGAGTCTCGCTATCTCCGTTGGATCGGTCACGTTCGCCCGCTGCCTCTCATACAGCATCTTACGGTCGGACACTATAGCCATTAGATTGAAGTGTATCTCGCCCTCGTTGTATCTGAAAGCGCGAGGATTGCTTGTAATGGACATCGATCTTTGAAGGACCAGCACTTGAGCGAATTATTTCATTTTTTTAACGAGACTTTCACAAATAGAAAAAGAGAGCAGCCTCACTTGTTTATTCTCTTTTGGATTATGGGCTTTGCCGCCTGCACCCATTGATCGCCGGGCGGACAGGGTCCCAAATCCATCGGACCCTCCTTCAGACCGTCCAACTCGTAGAGACGTCCGTCGATCGGTATATAGCTAACGAAATGAAAGACATCCTCGTCTTTGGACGCCTGTTTGGAGTCCCACTCGAAGAGACTTTGCCTGGGAATTGAGAAAGTTGACGAAAACGATCGGGAAGACGTCAGTTTCAGCGGAAAATAGAACTTGTATGAGGCATTCCATGCCATTTCACCTAGCCTGTGACCCCGACCGTTTTTTATTTTCCTGATTTTTTTTGTGTAAAATTGTACCCCATGAAAGGAATATCCACACCAATTTCTAGATTTTTATCTTTCTCCTTTTAGGAGTTATACATTTCCAAAATATGTCGATTTCGGAAGTTTTGGAAACGTTTAAACGCTGATAACTCCTGAATTAATTGAGATATCGACAAATGTCAATATATATATATTTTTTTCATTGTGACGCATACTTTCATGAAAAAAAATATCAATTATACTGGACCACGTATTTTTTGCTTTGAAATTAGAAACTATTTTTTTCAAAGATGATTGCCATTTTTAATTTTTTTATAAAAAAAAAATCCAAAATCGAGTGACCCATTCAATGATTCTTAAGACTAGTCTCATCGTGAGTCCGTTTTTCCTTCTATTTTTTTGTCGAATTATTAAAAGAGAAATTATTAATTTCTCTTTCAATTTCGAATTATTTCCAGATTAAAATGATACAAATCTGCTCAAAAGAAGGAAAAATGGGCCCACGATGAGACTAGTCTTAAAAATCATAGAACAGGTCACTCTATTTTCGACAATTTTTTTTTTGTTATAAAAAATGGTAATCTTCTTTAAAAAAAAATACTATCCCCCGCGAAGCAAAACATACGTGGTCGAGTATAAATGATAATTTTTTTCATATTTTTCCATGAAAGTATGCTTCAAAATAAAATATATATATATATATTGACATTTGTCGATATCTCAATTAGTTCAGAAGTTGCCAGCGTTTAAACGTTTCCAAAACTTCCGAAACCGATTTTTTTTTTAAATTTATAACTCCTAAAAGAGAAAAGATAAAAAACTAAAAATTGGTGTGGATATTCCTTTCATGAGGTACAATTTTACAAAAAAAAAAATCAGGAAAATAAAAAATGGTTGGGGTCTGCATATGAAACCGTCCATTTTTGTTTGAATGCCATTTGAAAGCCTGTAAGCATCCAAGTCAAACCCCCCCCCCCCACCCAATGTAGATTTTCATTCGTCGATGACGCACCTGGAGAAGGAATTGTGAACTTTTCTTATGACGTTGGAGTTGCTGAGAGCCAGACCACTGATCCCGGCGTCGAAACCTTGACAGAAATTCTTCAGTGCCTGAAGATTCGGTCCGAGCGTTATGTCAGGATGTTTGCAGTTCAACAGGACGCTGACTATTGCCTGGGTGGCACAGGCATTGTTTATCACCTGATAAAAATAAATAGAAAGTAATTGTGCACTTTTTCTTCAACTGCGACGAACAATCATCCTTGTACCTGCTTGGCGAAGAATATTTTGTCCAATCGGTTGTCCTGAACGAGAGTTCCCGCGGGCTCGTCATCCTGGACCCATTTGAATAGAAATATTAGTCCGTGAATAGGCCTGAAAATAACGCGAGATATTCCAGACGTTAGGGGAGAAGAGAAGCGATCGTGGATGGATAAAAACACGGAGAATAGGAAACAAGGAGAGCGAAAGAATTTTCTTACTTCAAATTGTCGAACTGCTCGTCGTCGAGGCTCCACAATTCCTCCACCTGCGCACCCGTCGCACCTGAAATTCGAAAATAACAAAAACATCGCGTTGTATTTCTGCCTTGGCCCCTGAAAGTGCTTACTTTGCACTTTTTTCGGAAAAGTTAACCTCAAAACGTCGGCACTGACGCTCGGAGCTTTACTCCCGACCGGAAGGGATGATAATTCTCACGAAAATCGAACGTGTCGTTCTACTTGCCAAATTCTCGGATCAATTCTGTGAAAACGCCGGGATCGCTCTCGATGAGACACCAATTTCCAGCTGAGTCGGACATGACTCGATAACGTCAACAACGACGCAGTATTCGTGCAAAAGGTGAGAAAAACAAGCAAAATTTTTTCTCCGGAAGCGAGACTTTTCTTTGGAATTAATTAATTTGCTATGTAAGCTATGCGCACGAGAATTACGTGTTGATAAAACGGGAGAAATGCCTATGTAGACTGGAACATTCGCGTCAGTGCGCGATCCAGTCGTTTACCGCGTATACACGATTCCAGTTGTACACGGTGATGAACTGTCAGAGGTTATGTGCGCGAGCGTCGCGAAACTCGAAGCCAATAGGTGTCGCCTCTTTCACGATGGTAAGAAAGGTCTCGTTGTTTTCGAATCATACGGATCAGAAATTAGAAACGATAAATAATACGAACAATCAAGAGACGCGGCAGCGCGCCCAGCTCTACTACTCTTATTTGTTGGGATTTCATATTCAATATTCATTATCGATCTTCACTTTTGATACTCGGTTTTTGTGTTTATTTTCCATACGCATTTCGATGTACATACGATAAAGATTTTTTTCAATTATCCTCGGATGAAAAACGATCAATTATACTTTTCCTTTCTCATTCGCTCGTCCCGTTAAAATTATTCACCGAGATCGTGCTCGATCACTAAATATGTCAAATATTCGGAAGGGTAAAAAGAAAGCAACCAAAATCAAGGAAACATTAGAGAGAAAACATTTATTACGCAAAGATGGTCGTCGCGACGGTAACATGTTCGTTCTTATTTTTCTTTCATTTTGTCCGAGGATTTACGGTCGATTTCCCTTCATGGGTTTTCAACCCCTTTAATTAGCTCGCGCGAACGGGGCACCCACGTGCCCCGATAGTTCCCCGCGATTGTTAATCACGTCGACGTCTTGGTTTTTTTTTTATCAACGCCCGTACGTGAGCCGGTTAGAAGACGGTGAGCAACCTCGAGCGTTTCGTGGATTTCAACCGTGGCTCTTGCTCGAAGTCTTCCATTTCGTGTGAAACGACTCTATATGCTCAAGATTTACACCTGAAAATGGAAATTTTTATTAGAAATCCGTATGCGTGCATATACTTAATTGAACTAAAAATCAAGCGATAAGATAATATTAATATTATGTTAATATTAATATTATTGACTAATAAATATCAATAATGTATTAAATAATGATTGAATTAAAGTAAATTCAAGTAAATATTAATAATATTGACATTGACATTATATTGACATTCGAGTCAAATTCAAGTAAATATTAATGATATTGACATAATATTAATATTATGTTAATAATAGCTATGTAACTGTTCAATTATTTCTATTTCCTTTCACCGAAAATAAAAAATATAAGCGTTCGACACATCAACCAAGATTTTATTGCTTCTCACACACATGGAAAATAGTTAACGTTTGCATGCCCAAACTTATAAAAACCCCATGTTCTAAAGAACAGAGCGCAATCTCGCCGAAGTTTTCAACGTCGATACCCTCCGGGTCGTCTGTAGAAGAGTGTATGCGATAATAAGTAACGTGTTTATGTATTGTGTTATCGTATTATCATGTTTAATCCGGGTCTTCCGTAGAAGAGTGTGAGAAACGTGCGTGTATTAAAATAATTATCATCGAAGATCATATACAAAATTATAAAACTATGTCTCTCCAAACAGTCGAAGTTATTTCCAATATTATAATATTTATTCAATATGTATGAATTTACTTTTCATCAACCTTTATTTAAACTATTGTGTGACTGAAGATTTTGAAGTCCTTTATTTTGGATTTCCCAAACCCGTGAAAGAACAAAATCTCTCGAGGTCTTACAGCAAACGATCCCACACATTTATTATCCCGAAGAGCACTTACGTCTCCTTGGAGTAGTTATCGGAGTAAAACGTTTGCCGCTCGACGTTTACATCTCCATAAATATATATACTAAAAATATATATACTTTCTCAACGTCTTCCGACGTAACACTATTACGGGGTCGGCATAAGCTTGAAATTTCAAAAATACGTTTTTTTTCCCCGTGGTTTTATAGCCTAGGGTATTAACTTTAGTTTGCGACGGATATATTGTAATACTTCGAAAAATTTACCGAATTTTGACGATTTTTGTAAAAGATCAGAACGCCCACCACGCTACGGCGAACCGCCTCGCTGCGATTTACACTTTTTATTTTGCGACTTTCTCGAAACTATTTTATGAAATAGTGTGTAAGTCGTATCTGAAAATCTATTCGTCCGAATTACTTCAAACCCGGAAAGACCATAGTTCATAATATTTTCTATCGTATCAGCAAATGTTTGTTGTTTTTAAATATATTTATCCATTTGTTAAATAACAAATGTTTGAAGATGTATTTTTTCGTCGAAAATCAAACTTGTTGTTCCACAGTTTGCCATTTCCATAATTTTCAAAATGTTTTAAAAGTGTCCGGTTATACGACGATTCCACTATTGTACTGAAAGCACATTTTTTCTTTTCTGTTCCACATGAGCCTAGTTGAGAGAAGCACCTACACCAATTGGCTATGCAGCAAGGGCGATACTTTGGTTAAATAATAACATCTTCAATCTTTATCAATATTTTTCAATGAAAAACACAACTCAAACGTAGCAAGACCATGAATAAGTTGTGTGTAAAATCTGGACCTCATCACCCCAATACTCTAATCAGAAAAAAGTATTGAAAATACACCTGGTCTTTTGAGCTCCGAGCTTATGCAAACCCGTTGATTATTACATTTAAAATGTATATATGTATATGCGCGATAAATTGAAATTTTATACATCGGATGGTGTGTATAATATTTACACGACTAGAAGTTAAAAAATATTATATCAATATAAAATGTCATACACGACTACGTCGTGGATCAATTAAAGGGGGGAGGTAGCTAAGATCATTTCCAATAAGAAAGGTTCCACAAGTTGGCCCGTTTCTCAACGATTCTAAAGCTATGATTTTCTTCGATATTTTTGAAAAATCGGTTCCCAGCTGTACAAAAAAGTTAATAAAAATAAAAAACTCGTTACCATATGCGGGTTATTTTTTTTAAAGATGTAACCTAATGATGTGGCTTTCACAAGAAAATATAGTCTTCATAATTGTTATCATGAATTCTTTAAATAAAATGAATTTGTAATAACTTTTTGGATCATAATTTTTTTACTAAGGTTTTCATTATTGATTTAAAAATAAAAATCTTCTGCCGACACGTGCCCCTGTAGTAGGAATATCGGCCCACCGTAGAATGATTCTAAAAAGGTACAACTCGTACCTGCTATAAATGCTCTGCATTCAAATAATGCGTTCTCAATGCAAATCTAACAACTCAAATTTATTTTGCGCAAAATTCGATGTTCTACCAAAGCGCCAGCTTGCAGTGAATAAAAATCGATAGTAAAAAAACTTTCGAGGTTCAGGGCTGAGTTGTACTTTTTTAGAATCCTCAAAAGGTAGATAAATTTACCTAGTACAGGGTCAAATTTCGGTAGAATATTTTCCGTTCTTAATCATACATAAAAACTTAGGAAACAAAATGACTACCCAAAAAGTTATTACGAATTCAGTTTATTCTAAGAACTCATGATGGCAATTATGAAGTCAACATTTTCAAGCGAAAGCCACATCCTCAGACTACATTTTGGAAAAAAAAACCCGTTATAGTCACTAGTTTTTTTTAAATCTTTTTTTTGTACAGCTAGGAACAGATTTAAAAAAAAATCATATCTTTGGAATCGTTGTGAAGCGGACCAACCTGCATATAACTTTTTTGGTTAAAAATAATCTTGGCTACCTACCCACTCCGTATGATCCACGACATTTTGACTACCCGGTATATATATAAAAAAGCATTGTTCCACGATTCAGGAAAAACGCTCTCTCGTTATCTTTTCGTTTTCTTCTCGAAATCAGTTTTGCTCACCCGCCGTTTTCGACAATCCATCCGGACTGTAAACCGCCGCTTTCCTCTCCTCCGCGCTGAATCCCGTGAGCAAGGTGACGACCGGTGGTTCCTTGTCACCGTTGAGACCGACCTTAGTCTGTTGTGTCAGATAGTGGCAGCACTCGATAATTTGAAAGAAGAGCCAGGCCTCCTTGTCCTTGGAGCGGGGGCCTTTGATCAATGGCAGTGGCAGTTTCTCGTGGGGCCTCTGGGCGCGAAGAAACCGTGATCCTTTGCGGAACTGAGCCTCGAGCCAGCGGGTGGCCTCGCGCGCTTTGCTGCTCGTTCGTTTCATCTCGTCGAGAGCGGAGACGACTGCCGATCGAGACATAATAACAGATCAAAGGGTTCAGGGATACGTTTGTTTATATCGCTTTCGGGGCTTCCAAAACGCCAGAGCGAAGAAAAATAACTGGTTGAGGAAATACGTACCGACCGAGGGAATAATGACGATGAATTTTTTCGCGTAAACCAAACGCTTGAGAGCGGGCGTGTGTTTGGCAAGAGCCTCATGATCGGGCACCAAGTAAGGTGAGATGAGTTTCGAGCGCAGGCGAGTCTCGAGTGCTCGAACCTCGGCCTTGAGCCACAAGCGACCCATGTGCCTCATCAGTTTGCCCCGCGAATGTTCGTTTTCCTCGCGTCCGTTGATCTTCTTCGGCTGGTCATCGTTTGTCGCATTCGTCAGCTCGCTCGTCACGAATATTCGCTTCTCCTCGTCCAACTTTATACCGGACTCCGGTATCGTGCACACGTAATTGCCGAACTCGACGAATTTCCGGGCGCGCAACAATGTCTCCTCGTCTTTGGACATTCTCGCGTGTCTAAGCAAACGCCAGTCCAGCCGCGCGTGCGACTCCTCGAGGAGCTTAAATCCCCGCAAATCAATGTCCTCGGGCAGCGGGACGCGTTCGGTCGAATCGCGCAACTTTTCCGGGCTCGAGATCAAACCGCAATCGCGCTCCCAATCGGCGAAGGGTAATTCAAGATCGTCGAGGCTGACGAGATTCAACAGGCATACGAGGCGCTTCAACGAGGCGCCCGAGCTCTTTGCGAACATGCGAAATATATCAGGATTTCCGCGTAACCAATCGAAGCAAATTTTAATGGCGCGTAAGGTTCCCTCGCCGCCGAGAATTTCGAGGATCGCCTTTGTGCCGAGGGTACGTTTTCTCAGTTGTACCAGTAGAGCGAGAGCCCCCGAGGTGTCTGTCTCCTCCCCGTGACAAGTGCCGTTTGACGTTAGGACGCTCTCCGAATTCGTTGTGTTCCTTTCCTCCTCGGCTGAATCGACTTTGTCGTCCATGCTCACCTTTGATCTCGTCTCCGACGGCTCTTTTCGCTTCTTGGTATCGAGGTCGTGACCGTTGGCCCTTGGGGTGGCGCTGTTGCGTCGGCTGCTCGAACGAGAATCGCGTTATGAAAACATTCGATGCAAACAAACCCAAACGGAAGGAGTCCTTAATTTTTCACGAATTACGAGTACAATGTTGGCGATAAATTGCGGTATTTCTTTCACGAACTCGAATATTTAACAATTCACTGATCTTTGTATGCAAGTAAATAAAAATACATCCCGGTATACTGGTAAAATTTCGAACCAAGTTACCGAACTTTTAACAAAAAATTACGGCTTTAAGGCCGTACTCTATTGTGAGCAACCATTATTAAGGTGATTTTTTGGGAATTAAATTTAGAGAAACGGTTAAATATACAATGTTAGTATTTCACAGTTATATTTATACATGTTTGTAGTAACATTTAAAAAAATTTCAAGACATTTTTTTCGAAATTGTACATGATATTTGATGCTGTGCAGGTCATGTCACGACATTTTTTTAAACATGAGCGGTGTATTTTTCTCAGAAACGACTGGGTCAATCGCTTTATAATTATTTATAAAGCATTATAGCAATCTTCCGGTTGCTTTATAATTACTATTTTTCCGGGCCGCGAGGAGTGAACATTTTGTTGTAAAAATCAGAGTTCTGTTTTTTTAAACGTCTCCATTTCGTAATTTTTTCCTACATTTTTTTATTATTGAGCCGAACGATAACCACATTCGTAAAGAACAGAATTTAAAAAAATCGTTTGTTTCAGATGACAAGGACAGCCGTTACCACGACCCCCGACCATAAAAAAATTACGCGTCATGACCTGCGCAACATCGAATATCATGTACAATTTCGAAAAAAATGCTTTGGAAAAATTTAAGATGTTTCTTCAAACATGTATAAATATAACTGTGAAATACTAACACTGTAAATTTAACCGTTTTTCTAAATTTAATTTCCAAAACATCACCTTGAAAATGGGTGTTCACTCTATAATACGGCTTTAAAAATCGACTATTTATGCAGCACTTTATGAACATGACGTGCTGGCCACATTTCTATCTAATAATTTATATAATCAATAACTCTAGATGTTTGGTATAAACTGCTCTAAATATCTAAAAAAAATCTGAAATCTGAAAAATAAACACAGAGCTCAGCGAATGTTTAAAGAAAATATTAATCGTGAGACTTAGAAAAATTTGACTAGCGAAAGAATTTTCGTCACTGCGACTTTACAGAGAAAATGCAAAAATGTCTAAATCTACAAAATGTATGCAAAATTTTGTATTCTAGTCCATCGTTGAATATAATAATTGATTGTAACTTATTTTTATTAAGTGCCAGTGTAATCTACTAATGATTAAAAATAGGCCTTATGCGCCTACAAAATACGGCCCTCCGCGAAAGGAATACCTTAAAAGATTTTAAAATAATAAATTGTATTGATCGTTCGTACCTTGATTTCGTCGTCTCATCGTCCGTTATATCCTCGGACTGCGGATCATCGGACACACCGTTGCAGTCGCTCAGAGCGGCATCTTCTTCCTCCTCCTCCTCGTCGGTCTCCGAAATGTCAGAATTCATCTCGTCGCTGGACGATCCCATACGTGTTCCGTCCACGTCGCTTGCCTCCGAATCCGAGCTATTCAAACGTTTCCGGGGTCTGCGAAGTTTCGTGAGAAGATTCTTCGATTTGTCGCGAAACTTTTTTTCCCGTGGTAACAAGACAACGACGCCGTTTCTCTTCTCGTCATTAGCGACGTTGCGCTCTCTTCTTTCGTTATCGTTCAGATCAACACGATCCTCGTCGGACGATCTCGTCGATACGCGGACAATGCCATTGACGACGACGCAATCGTCGGTCTTCGTTTCGAGTTCGGGACTCTCGTTATTCTCTAAAAACGGTGAATCGGACTGAATCGCGCTCGCTGCTACGTCGTCCCCCACGAGGACTCGTTGCAAACGCGTTACGGTAACTTGTACGAGCTGCGAGAGTATCGTCAGGGCAAAAGCGATCGCGCCTTGAACCTCGCCGGAATCGCGCGACTTCAGTTTGCTTATCGACATCAGACATATAGCGACTATTTTGAAGATCATGTCGTCCGTTAGATCGCACGTCTGCTCATTTCGGCAATTCTGGAGATAAGTCTCGATGTCGTCCTCGTCATTGATACTAGCCGACACCCCGTTCATGTCAGTTCTTGCGCTGTGGAACAATCAAGGCCAATAAATACAAGCGGATCCTTTTTGTTCCGTAACCATGAAAAGTAACTAGGCGTTACCAAAAAGTTACTAAGCGTCATCAAAAATCAACTGGGCGTTGCCAAAAACGTAACAAGTTAATAAAAAAGTAATCAGAAGTTAGTAAAAAAAAGTAACGAGAAGTTAGTGAAAAGTAACTAGAAGTTGATGAAAATAAAGTTAGAAAAAAGTAACGGAAAGTTAGTTGAAAAGTAACTAGAAGTTGCCCTAAAGTAACTACAAGTTACCGAAAATAACTAACGGTGCACCAAAATAACTAGGGAGGCGACAAATGATATTATATTAGATTCTATTCGATTTTGATTATATTTTAATCGTTCGTATTCTATGAGAATTACAATTTCATCATTAGATTTTTTAAATATTATAATTAGAGAAATATTAGACGGTAGATTGTATCCAATTTAAATTATATTTGATTCGATGTCTATAAGAATTTGAATTTGATAATTACATTAGATTTGACAGGAATGTTATAATTAGAAAAATATTTGATATATTTATATTAGATTTGATATTATATTATCATCTATTTTAATTATATTTGATTTGTTTGTATCCTATAATAAGAACTATAAAAGACTGATAATTTCATAATTGAATTAGATTCGAGTCGAATATTAGAATTAAAAAAATATTAAATGGATTTTTCATAGACTATGTGTTATTCCGATTAAATCTCTGCATGGGTGCCAAATTTAATCGAAATAGGTGCAGCCGTTTAGGCAGGCATTCAGATTAGAAAAATATTAGATATTAGAATTAGATTGAATAGTATCCTATGTGTCATAAGCTATCGACATTTTAAATTTCATTGATTATATAATAATTTGAATTTCATGATTACATTAGATTAGAATATATAATATTATAATTAGGAAAATATTAGATATTAGAATGAAAAGTATCCTATGTATTAACCCAGGCCATAAGCTATCTACATGTTAAATTTCATTGAAATCGATCAAGCCGTTTTGACGTGAATGAGTAACAAACCGACAGACAGAAAGTCAGATTTATAATATTAGTTAGGATTGACGAAAAGTAACTAGAAGTCAACGAAAGTAACTTGGGGTACACCAAAAGCAACAAGGGGCATAAGAAAAGCAACTAGGGTTATACCAAAAGTAATTAGGGGCGTACCTAAACGTAACCAAAGATTCACGAAAAATATCTAAGGAATCTTCAGAAAGTTAACAATAAAAATTATCAATATTTCGATTACGTTAGCATCCATTCGTACCTACCTCGCGCTCAAGCACTTCTCCAATTCAACGAGTAAATCCTGACAGTGACGATTGATGCGCTCCGAATCCGTCGTCTCGCTGTCCCACATTTGCAACAGCGAGAACAACCTTCCTGCGCACTTCTGATACGGATACTTCTCCCTTCCGGTGTAGGTATGCGCCGCGACGATTCTTTTGAGATTGCCATCGGCGCCCTCGAACGATTCGGTGGAGAGAATACAACGGGTATAATGATAAACGGCGTCGATCCCATGATTTCGATTTCCCGCCATAGTGCCCAATTGATTGTGCGGCATTCCGATATTGGGATCAACGCTCACGGCAATTTTGTAGTATCTCGTCGCGATCGCGGGATCCCAAGCGGGATCGAAGTCGAGCTTGTAACGCGCCAAATCTCCCAGGCATATCATACTGCGGTGTATGATCTTTACGGCGCACAGTCGTACTTCGTCGGATGTCAGCTTGTTCTGGGAAACCTTGGCCTTTCGATCGGAAAGGCCGGCGCTTTTGTGCCTCGGATAAGCAAAGTCTATTACCCCCGAAAGATCCAGATCGCACTCTGATTGCAATTTGAGTACGAGGTGGTGATAAAATCCCACCCCCACCGCCAAATGCGACGAGAGCAAAGCTTTCTCCTCCTCGGTCCATGCGTTACCCTGTAGAAAAGAGAGTATCGGATATGACGTCGAAACTCGCGACGTTGGAGTAGAAATGGAAATTAAGGAGTTTCGATACCGTTCCTTGGCTGTAAGAGCTGGGATGAAAATACAATGAGTTTTCGGCAGACTGCTAACTTCTTGCGAATAAAATTTTATGTAAAAATTAATTATTATTGGGCCATTTTTAACTCACAATATTCTTGAAAAATATTTCCACGCTCGGAAATGATATTAATATTTACAGTGAAACTTCAGTTATACGTTTTTCAAGCTGTACAGCGAGTATGACGTATAAATGAGAATAACGTAGAAATGAAATACAGTAGGTATCTGAAACTCTTTAGCATTTGAAAATGAAAATTGGTGCATAATTTCCAATGTTTCTTTAATAGCAATACGTCTATCATGCTAATATTTGATTTTCCAATTGAAAATTTGATTGGTAATAATGAAGTAATGAGCCAACTCAAATTTTTTAATTTTCGTTAAGAATTTTTGTTTAATGCAAGTTTGTAACATTGACGTTTGTAGGAAGTTTGTAGCTTTGATGTTTTAGATTAGCAAATAACAGATATATTCCTATTAATAAGAGATATGTAATCACAGTTAAGTGCATACATACATAGTACTGTCCCAGAGTTTTAAAGCGGAAAAAATCAAGGTATAGGTTGTAAAAATTGTTTTATACTAGTCTGTTTTTTTTTTGTGTCCCAGAACACTGATTAAGGAGTTTCGGGACAATTGGTGAAGTGTTACCATTTGATTCAAATTTATACAGTAAATTCTTTTTCATATACTGAATGCACCTTCCAACTTTTAAATCGATCGTCGACACTGTTCCTATAATATTTACAACAAAAAAAACCCGGTGTGTGTACCTCGATACTTGTGTACCTCGGTACACAAGTATCGAGCGATTGTTGGAGATCGCTACTTTTGTAGCGAAGTATCGATCGAATACTTGTTGCTCGCTACATTTGTATAGAGTATGTTCAACCGAATTCCATACTGAAGGAACTAATTACTGCCAACTCTGGCTAGATATAGTCGTGACGTCATACTTGGCCAATATTGCCCAGGATTGAGCAATTTTAGTTGCCCGTGTTAGCGCACCTTCATGGAGTTGTAATACTACGTATGTTTTAAACACCCGCTGATTTTGCAATACCCGTCAATTAATGCTTGACTGTGAGGGGCTTACTCGACAAAGCCAGTCAGCGCAGTATCGCCACATTTAACCTACAAGTTTCGTTAATGTCTGAAAACAAGCCGTTCAAACTCAAAATTTAAATAGTTTTTCAAGTATTATTAAAGAACGAAGTAGAGAAACTACTTAATTATTTAACACGATATTCCTAACGCTATAATCATGGTCTGCTCAGTTTTTTTTTATCTAAATTTTGATATTATTTTTTGTCCCTACAGCCATAAAACTGGTGTTTGACAAGTAGCATTTGCATTACCAAACGGATGATGCTTTAACTTGAATATTTAAAATCTCTACAACTATGTCGTGAAACTGATTGATTTTTGGACATAAAACGTCAGAAATTAATCTGTCGGTGATATCAATTTCGATCGTCTACAAGCATTTTGAATTTAGTGTCGAAACTCCTTAAGCCTTTTTTTTTTTTGCAATCGCTCCACATTTTTGTCAGTCAGATTCTCAATGGAAATATCGCTAAACGATGAATTATAATTACCTTGCGCAATTTTTTGGAAGCCGAGACCGCGTCGTAGAAACCCTTTCTCCAGAGCAATTCTTCGGTTTTGCATGCGTGACCCACTGGATCCTTGAAGAGCAATCTTTCGCAGTAATCTTTGAGTTTGGCTCTGAGCACTTCGCCAGAGGGTGTGAATATATCCGTGACATTGAGAGCGCAACCTTTCTGCTCGTCTAGCCTTTTAGCGATATCCGTTATTACCCTGAAAACGAGAAAACAAATGAACAACGGAAGACAACACAGAGAGAAGAAGAGATCGTCGATGAACGTCGCAAAGTGACGGTGGGCATATTAAAGAAATGAATATTTGAAAACCTGTACAAACGCCTCGTGACCTCGAGACAATCGTTCGCCCGCGTGTCCGGAACTTTTGGATTGTAAGCGCGCCTCATTTTGCTTCACTCATTGTTCTTCCTTTTCTTTCCATACGTGTATTGTCACGTCATATTATTATTCATTTCCCCGCGGTCTCCTGACACGCGTATCTCCTACCTACGATGTGAAAAATCGTCGACATTCGCCCACACACGCGCGCGCTTTGCTTCCTCACGGATCGAAGGCACTCTCTCTCTCTCTCTCTCTCTCTCTATCTTTCTCTATCCGTTGTGTGTCTGAGCACGCACGTCTCGCTCCCGCCTCCCACACAACTCTACGTTATCGCGGTTCTCTTCGTCCTTGAAGCATCAACCCCACTGTACGTGAAACACCACTGCGATTTATCATTAAAACGGATTATAAAAAAACGGGAAGAAAAAAAATCATCGTACCAAGTGCGAAAAAGGTTTGTAGACGCGCATAGTGCGACGGAAAATATATATCAAAATGCTGGACGGTCGACTTAGAGTACGGCTCCATCTGGCGAAGCCTTCGCGAAACCTTGATTACTCGCTCGACAAGTACGAGCCCAAGTTCTCGCATTCATAAGACGACAGTTCGATATATATAATTATATTCGTTCGAATTTACCATTGGAATTATTTGAAGTGTGCAGTTTTTAATTTACAGCATTCAGCTACTATCGTCTTATCAATATTGCATCTCACGCAGCAGCTATTTTCTTCCAGCGCTGATAACATTCGTAATCTAAATCACGATCTCATTCGACGAGCATGCGCGAGCGAATCGCAACGTTCCATAGAACGACGCTGCCTCTCGCAGTCATGGCGTAAACATAAATGCTCGAGTTTCCCCTCAAGGTCATACGTAAAGTTCTCGTACAGTTTGGTGGATCGCGTTCAGGCCCCTCTACACTACTCGCGAAGTTAATCGAAGTTGGGCGAGGACGAAAGTGTAGAGAGGCACTTCGTACTTCTTCGCCTCGCTTTGCTTCGCTTCGGGCGACTTCCGGTCGGTGTCGGTATTTTGGCCGAGTCAAAGGGCCGAAGTCGCGAGCACGAGTTCTCGCGAAGTTAAGCGACGTAGTTCTCGCGAAGTTGAGCGAGTAGTGTGGTGACGCTCCTCGTACTCGGCTAGCTTCGGCGAGTACTTCGGCGAGGAACTTCAAACGAGTAGTGTAGAGGGGCCTTAAGGTCATGTGTCACATGTCCAGTCGGTAAAAATCCTACTGCCAAGTTTTCTCCCAGACGGAACCTATTTCGGGCAAAAGGAGAGATAGCCGTTGTTCGTCTTTCAACAGAGCGGAACGTGTTTCTTTTCTTTTTTCCCAAAAATCAACCGTTGATTTTTGGGAAAAAAGAAAAGAAACACGTTCCGCTCTGTTGAACGACGAACAACCGTTTTCTCTTCTTTTGCCCGAAATATGATCCGTCTAGGAGAAAACTTGGCAGTAGGATTTTTACCGACTGGACGTGTGACACATGGCCTTAAGGATATTTCGCAATATTTCGAAGCTTTCATCGATTGAGCGGAGAATAAACTTTTCAACGTGACTGTGGCGAGACTACTACCTTAAATCAATAGCAATAATCTGATCTATAAGTTGGAACTGCAGGCAACGGAGGATGTCTTCATAATCAATGCTATCTATCCGAATAATGCTGACCGTCGTATTGGGATCTGTCAAATGGCGATATGATATCTGGTGGCGGAAAATCAAATTACACTTAGGGCAAAGCCTCCATTAGAAAGTATACGTAACCCGTTATTGTTACCACACGGCAACCAATGAAAGGCGCTTTTTCTGCTGTAATCGTCCATGCGATTGGCTGTTCCGATTTATCGACAACGGAAAACGCCGCTACCGAGTTACAGAATCGGGCTATAGCACCGGTATGGGAAACGCCACTAACATTACCACTTTTTAAAATGTGCACAACCTTTTGCCCAACCATGTGCCCAGGTAGTAGTCTCGCCAAGGCGTTTTTCTATAGATTTTTAAATTTATTTTGAGGACTCATTCAGGACACTAAATGATTACCTGCAAAATTTCAAAATTATTCACCGTTTCGTTTTCGAAATATTGGCAATCAAAGATTTCATGATTTTACACGTGTTCTTATGGGGAGCAGTGGAAAAATTCACATTTCACGCAACAACTTCGAAACTTTTCTACAGATTTTTTTTTATCTTCAATTACAGAGGAACATATGACGAAGTGGGTGAAAAAATCATGAATTTGGACCGTCTAGTTTGAGACATATAGCGATTTAAATTAAGCAATATCTAGCGACGCTAGCGCCACGAAGCGACTGGAGCAACTAGAACTAGATTACAGTACTGTGTGCATATCCGTATACGCAGAGTATTACGCAGTAGTCTGAATGGATAGTCTGATACAAAAGTGAAGGTTAGGTAAACATTATATTAGGGGTTTTCGATTTTTCGAAGAATAGAAAATTACCAAACGATTACAATGCGCTACCATACGCTACCAAATGACTACCAAACGATTGGTAAAAAAAAGTTCAATAGTAAAGTTGGTGCAAGAGGGCTAACTTTGGCAAGGTGTACACTTCTATATTTCGCGGGCGGCAAATGCGAAGGAGTTCCGTTTCACGGAATATCTTTATGCTCTTTGTGGTCTATGGTGGCTACAGATGAAGTGAAAAAGTGGCGGTAAAGTTGTCGGTTCTATGCGACGCGTGCTTAGGCGATTTCGTATTCTCGCCAAAGTCGAGCAATCATTCCACTTTTCGAGGTTTTCAATAATAGCGTTTTGAATTTATTTTTCATAAAAGCGAATCGTTCAGTCCTCAAATATGGGTATTCTTGGTTTATCGAAAATCATCGCCGATCTGGCACCGGGCGCTATCAAGGAAAAGGAGCTCAAACATTATTTCGGTAAAATCACTTCGTTACTCGTTTCTCAACGACATTATTCAACAGACAATACTTTTGTTTATTCCACGGTTTTCATTTAATTTTCGTTCGTTATTTCAGGACGCAAAATAGCCATAGATGCGTCTATGTGTCTTTATCAGTTTCTCATTGCGGTGCGCTCCGAAGGAGCACAACTGACGTCTGCGGATGGCGAAACTACAAGGTAGATTGCACACTTGCTTTTCGCTTGTTTCCCATTCTATTCACTCGTGATGAAATCGTTTTCGAACAATTGCTAATAATTATCTTGAAAATCAATATATATATATATATAGCGGAAAGCGGGCAACTTTCATTCGGGGTAAATGACAATAAAATGCGATTCTGTCGTATCAACTCGCTGCAAGATAGTTATGTTTGATTTTTTAAGAGGTACTTTTAAAATCACTTTACTTTTTCATAAATCACAATCAACAATTTTATTTGCTTGAGTATCAAGGTGATATATCCATAATTTGCGGACAATTAGTTTACCCAGGATTTGATGTTTAACATTCTTATACATTGGCGTAACAAAAAAGGAAGCATCGCTATAGCTGGGAAACTGATTCGGACGAGGCTTTTACCTATTATAGTACTCCACTATAACTATGATAAAGCAAAGCCATATGATGCAACGCTTAGCTGTTTACGAAAAAAATTACAGTAAAAAATTTAGTGCAGCTCATGTACCATTTCAATTATTCATTTCACGCTAAGGCGCATGGCCGAGTGGTTGGTATTTACGCCTGTTGCGCGGGCCGTGTTCAAGTCTGAACCAAAATATATATTTTTTTTCTTTGAATATAAAATAGAGATAGGTTGATTTTTATTGAAAAATCGTAGTTTATATTGATAGAATACGTCTTTTTTTATTGGAAATAAAAAAAAAAAACCACGTTCCTCATAATAATCATATTCTTTGCTATTAATGTCATCATTATAAATCGTCACAATACTGTTAATATCAATAGTTAGATTCATCATCAGTATTGTTTTGCGGAGTTTTTTTGACAGATTTTTGGGCAATATTCATCATAAAAACATTTAAAACACTCGTATGCCCCATACCAGACGCTCCGCAGAACGATACTGATAATGTATCCGATTATTAATATTAGCAATATTGTGACGAAAAAATGCAGAATTGGCAAAATATTGGGAGGTAAAAGTGCTCAGAGGGGAAATGAAGCAATTATGGGCAAGGATAAGGTGCGGGAAAGCAGGGTAAAAAGGGAATAAGGGTAATAGAGATAGCTGCCGAATATGCAGGGGAGGGGAGGAGAGTTTGGAACACATTTGTGAGGCTGTGAGGCGGTAAAGGCAGAAATAAGAGCAGAAGTAGTGGAAAACTAGACGAGGTGTTCGAATACAGGGCAAAGGGGGAGGGGAGAAATATTGCAAAAAATAGAGGAGCTGGTTAGGAATTATCTAGTCAAAGAGCTCTGTGTGCGTACATAAAAGAATTCGAGGCATTGGTAAAACATGTAGTGCGAAGAGATGGAAATTACTGTGTACAAAATATTGGGAAAATGGAGGCTTGTATACATAAAGATTAAAAACAATGGTAAAGGGAAATAGCATGTGAGGCAGCACTATGTGTAAACACCCTTAAAGGTGTAGAAGTTGGAAAATAAAAACAACTACGACTAGTTAGAAAATGATTGTAAGGATGAATACAATTGGAAGATAAATAAAATTACCAAATTCTTGCAAGATAGCTCAAAATATACAGTAATTCCTTAAGAGGGTCTAAAAGCTGTTTAGTCAGTGAAAATCTTGTCGCATACGTTTCTCCAGGATACTTCATATTTTGGCAAAAAGAAGGGTGTCGCTTGTTCTCCTTTCATAGAGCTCAAAATGAGACTTTCAAAATATCAGTCTTGAAGGAAAGTGAGAAATGAAATCTCACATGGTAAATCTTTCAATTTACCTTAAGCCTAAAGAACTAAAACTTCACAAAATTGGCTTTGTCCTTCCGGAGAGTTCAAATTACGATTAATACGTTTTTTTAAATTAAAATTTGCGTATTGTTGCGATGATTGTATTCAGGAGCACTTGAGACGATTATTGCATTGAGGAAAAAATAGTATAAGGCACAGTAATGAGAATGAGAAGAAGATGCTTCAAACGTAGTGTACCATAAATGAGAGCAATCTTTAATAGAATGCATAAATGAGTCAAGCCTAAAGTTAATATGATATTTTTTCTTTATACTGTACAAAAAACAATTTAGCACAAACATGAATATAAACATACGTTAAATATAGCTACGTTTATCAGCACAGGTTTTCAGGATAAGGGTCTTCGCACAAACATACCGACCATTCTGGGGTGGAGGGAAAACAGGCGTGAATAAAACGTGAAAACTATTTCAACTCATGTTTCACCATTTCATCGAAACGCAAATAAATTTAATGAATTGTTGTCATTTTCCAGCCATCTCATGGGTACTTTCTACAGAACCATAAGACTGGTGGAAAATGGTATAAAACCGGTTTACGTTTTTGACGGTAAACCGCCGAATTTGAAAGGCGGCGAGTTGGCTAAACGCGCAGAGAGAAGAGACGAGGCTCAGAAGGCACTGCAGGTCGCTGAAGAAGCCGGTAAAGATATGCCCAAAGAGCATATACAGCAGACCTGTATAAACTCCTGCATAAATTTACAACGGTCGATGTTGAATTGCAGGCAACGTCGAGGATATTGAGAAGTTCAACAGGCGGCTCGTAAAAGTGTCGAGCAACCACGTGGAGGAGGCCAAACAGCTTCTATCTCTCATGGGCATTCCATATGTAAATGTAAGCGGTGCTCTCTTATATTTTTGGTGAAGACTCGCCGGGACGGAAATCCATTCCTGTGAAGCGTACAATAACGTTTCTTCATTTGAATTATCAAGGCGCCTTGCGAGGCGGAAGCTCAGTGCGCGTCTCTCGTAAAAGCGGGCAAAGTATTCGCCGTAGCCACGGAGGACATGGACGCTTTGACTTTCGGTAGTAACGTCTTGCTGAGACACCTCACCTTCAGCGAAGCGAGAAAAATGCCCGTTCAAGAGTTCCACTACGACAAGGTCCTCCAGGAAATGGAACTCAACAGGGACGAGGTGCGCATCAATTTTTACCCCACTTGAACCCGTTTACAATCGATCGCATTCTTTTGTTGTAAATTCAAATTGTTCTTTTTTTTTTTCGTTAGTTCATCGACTTGTGTATCATGCTGGGATGTGATTATACAAATTCGATCAGGGGTATCGGCCCAAAGAGGGCAATAGAGTTGATCAAGGCTCACAGATCGCTGGAGAAAATAATCGAAAATTTGGACACGAAAAAGTATCCTGTGCCTGAGGATTGGAACTACAAGCAAGCGAGATTGCTCTTCAGCAATCCAGACATAGCGGATCCCGAAGGAATCGAGGTACTGATCGATTATTCTAAAATCTATCGATCTCCTGCTTATAATATTGGCTCTATACATAATTCCGTAACGAAAATCGAGTAAATTTCAAACGCAAAATATTCACAAAAGAAAAAACGATTTTAATCAATTAAATATGTTCCCTTCTGTTCAATGACTTTTCGTCATCTTTCGACGAGCTTTATTGCCCCTCTTTCATAGAAATCCTGAGTTCTTTGGGTAAAGAAGTCATCCAAGTGGTTTTTGAGGACGTCGTGGGAACTGAAAGTTTTATTATTAAAATTGTTCTGTAGTGCCTGGAATAAATGATAGTCTGAATGTGCAAAGTCCGGACTATACGGTGGGTGCACCAAAACATCCCACCTAAGTAGCAATAATTTTTGCCGGATCATCAGAGTAACGTGTGGTCTAGCGTTGTCCTGGTGGAGCACTACGCTCTTTCTTTTCGCCAATTCGGGCCGCTACTTATCGATTGCTCACTTTAATTTGGCCTGTTGTGAGCAGTATTTGGTCGAATCATTCATTTTGTTGGGTCGCAGCAACTCATAATAGACGATTCCTTTCCAATCTCATCAGATACAGAACATAACCTTTGGGTGTACTCCAGCCTTTGCGACCGTCTGAGCCTCCCAGAGCTTTGACCATGATCTTTTTCGACTGATAGTGTAGACAATCCACTTTTCATCGCCAATAATCATTCGCTGTAAATATGGATCGTTTTGATGACATTTGAGCAGCAAATCGCAAGCTGAAATTCGGTCCGTTAAATTTTTTCGCTCATTTCATTCGGTACCCTAACATTAAGCTTGTTTATCATCTCCAAAGCCTCCGTAAATATCTCGAAACACTTGATTGGTCAATGTTGAGGGTATTTTCGATCCCTGGAATTATCAAATGCCGGCCGGAGTCGATTATAGCCTTGTTTTTATCGACATCAGTAGTGACTGGCCGACCAAAGCGGGGAACATCATGGAGATAAAAATCTCCACAACAAAATTTCGCAAACCACTTTCGCTTACGGCATTCTCTCCGTACACGGCGCATATCTTTTTGTGAGTTTGCGACGTGTTTTTGCTTTTTCGGAAATAAAAAATCAAAATGCATCGAAAATACACGTTTTTTCCGTCCATGTTCAAAATATAATGAAACTCCCTATACGTCACGGATCTCGATGAATTCTTTTTACAATGTCAGCACAAGTTTTGGCTTCCACTTAATATACGACACTTCATGTGGTTGACGCATGTGCGAGCGGAGAAACAACTGCGAACGACATATGTCGAAATTTCGCTACGGAATTATGCATAGAACCAATAAAACAATTGTTATTCTTGTTCTTCGAGCGGGCTTTGCAAAAGCTTTTGAAAATACATACATTTATTTGTTCGTATCCTTTGATACTCTGTTATTTACAGTTAAAATGGACCGAGCCCGATGAAGAGGGCTTGGTGAAGTACTTGTGCGGTGAAAAGCAATTTGCCGAAGACAGAATCAGGAACGGTGCAAAGAAATTGCTCAAGGCACGCAACACCTCGACGCAAGGTCGCCTCGACACATTCTTCAAAGTTTTGCCCAGTACGACACCAACCAAACGCAAAGTGAGTTTTCTTTTACTAGATTTTTTTCGGTAATTATTTACAAAGCCGTAATCAACTGCGATTTTCATGAACTTGGGGTATGTTGTAGCGCTCACCGGCAATTATATATGGACATATATATGTGTGTGTGTGTCGTTAGGTCGCATGCTTATAATTGCAGAGCTAATAGAAGGTAAAGTAATGACACGAACTAACTCAAACAAACCTAAACGGATTATGCAAATACAGTTAGACGGAATAGTGACGTGTTCGTTTGGGTTTGTTTCAATTAATATACCTTTACGAGCACTTTGGGTGCCTTCGATTTACAAGGAATATCACTTAAGTGTCCGCCTTCGATTTTATTGAAACTCATATATGTGTTAAGGCATTGAAAATGCCTTAACCTGGAATTGCCACTATTAGACACGTATTTTTTTTTATCGGCGGATAAACGGTTTTAAGAGGGCAAACCACCCGTAAAAGAAAGGCGTGACGAGGAGTGGTTTTTGCAATTTCACCCAATAGCAGTCCGCAGATCGTAATTAAACAAAAACCAAAATTTTTTAAATGTAAAGCGATGTAATCGCTTTGCCTCCATTTGCCTTTTTCTCACCCCACACTCAAGAGGGCTGCATGAAAATGAATAAAGCAGGTATCATTTTGAAGGGTGTTTTTGCATTTTTGCCGGACAGCGAACCTAAGGGTGTGAATTACTCTTTACATGAATTTATTCGTCAAAGTTGTATTTTCTGTATTTAAAATCTATCTGCTTATTGAAAATGTTCCTCTAAACGACAATTTAATGTTTTCTCATGTTACGAAATTATAACGTTTTTCTTAAGGGGTAATTTATCGATCTCCTCTAGTTTCATTTCATTTGCAGTTTGAGTGGGGTTTTCCTCCTTTAAGGGGGGGAAACCCCGTTAGACGCCCGAAAATGAGTCATTTTTCATGAATTTTTTGGAGGTGATCAAATAATCGCATCATTTAAAAATGTTGACATTATCTTAATACAACTTTTAAGTGTTAATTTTTTTTCTTAAAAAAACAAAATGGCGGCGGTATAAGGTATTCCTTTAGGCGTCTTTTACGTGATATCGAAAAGTGCTCTGTCTGATTTTTTCTATTGATCTGAAACAGTAATCTAAAATATTTTTCGATTATTGACATGTGTAGGGGAAGGATATACTGATAAAAATATAAAAAAGTATAAAATTAAAATTTAATTAGGCTTTTTAATCAAATTTTCATATTTTTTACCATTTTTACCCCAAAAAAGTAATTTATTTACGCTATAACCTTAAAACTTTAGGTATATCCTTCCGATAATGTTATAGTCCGAAACCTCCCAAAATTTCAGCCAGATCAATCAATAACTTTTTGAGCTATAACATGAGCAGTTTCGAGATAATCGCGTTTAAAGTTTCAATACGATAATGTGCTATACCACTATGCTATACGACTATGTGCTATAACTTCGTAAATATTTTAATCCTTATAATTCTGAATTAATTCTGAATTAAGCTGAATTTCCTCTTGCAACTGGTAATGTCGAGCCCCCGCCCCGCCCAAAGAATTTTGTAATCCTTTGGGCGGGGGGGGCTCGACATCTCACCAAATCTCACCAGAGGGGGAGGGATCCAAATTAAAGAAAAAACACCTCAAGTAATTAAGGGACGTCCCCTAAGCGCCCAACTCGAACGCGCACCCTATCCGTGATGAATCTTGTGATTATAGTATTTTTTGCATACAGCTTTTGGACTATGACAGTTTCACCACAACACATGCATATAAAACTGCTCGCGACAATGGGCTCTACAATATATTTCAAAATAATCAAAATCATATTGTTTTCAAAATCCGGAATGTAAATAATGCATTTGCAAGTAATTACCGATGTTGTCGCGTTTATACGATAATAAAATATTTTATGCTTTGAATGAAACAGGCGGACGACAACAAAAAGGCACCGGCGAAGAGAGGAAAGGTAGCTGGAAAAACGCGCGGAAAACCAAGAAAGTGATAATTTACAAATTCCACGATATTTCCGGTCCTCAAATACGTGCATTCATCAAATTTCCAATGTTGAAGATTCACTCGCCCATTATACAACGAGAGACTTTTCGCCACGTATTTATTTAGTAAAATAGGAGATTAACATTTTTTTTCGTTTCTTATTGTTATTTTTTTTAATAAACTTAACAACGCCAATTACGTTCGAAGGCCCGTCAACTACTTTATAATACAACTGTCGGCGCTCTTCACGATCCATCGCGCGAAATCCTTCGGCGTCTTTCTCTCAAAAATTCATTATATACTAAGCGGACTTTGAACATCGTGGCTGGAAAAAATTTGGCTGTACTTTTTTCTTCGTTGTTTACCCGTTATACGATACGTCGGCCGTTTAGCCCTGACTCCAAATTGCAGTTTTCTTTTTCAGTTGTGCTTCTCACCTCTACTAATTGAAACTTCGATTTTTCCCTTTCGTCCGGAGAATTCGGTGAAAAAAAATATTTGAAAACTTTGTCTCAACGAGCATGCATAAGTATATCGTATTGATTTTACCTCTCTCCGTTGAGAGAGAAAAATAAACTCATATTTGTGACAATTTGGTACAGTGTGTCAGTCTTCATTTCGGCACCAATGGTTACGTTCTTTTTTTTTTAATCGTGTTACGAACCTCTACGCGACTCGATACCGTCGTAGGTTAGACAAAAAATGAGTTTTCGTCATTGAAACTTAATTATCGTAGCGCCTATCGCGTTCGGGCTTAACACGTGATGCAACGCTTGCTCGATTTGACTCGGTCGAAAAACGGCTCCGACGACGCTTTGCAATTGGTCCGCGTCGACGAGTTCCCGCAACGTTTCCAAACAACCGCTGTTTATTCTCGATCCTTCTACCCATTGGTGACCACTACGACCGAAAAGATACTGAAACAACAGAATAGATAGAATGTAAAATACTGACTTAAAATTCGCTTTGGGGACGTATGGGAGATAAGATCTCAGGTAAAAGAAGTCGAAATTTAAAATTCTTGAACGTATGCCCCAGGTGGAAAATAAAATCAGTCGTAAGTGGCATAAAATGTAGACCAAGCCTTAAATTTCCTCGTAAAAGTGTTTTTTTTTTAAGTTTATCTGTATACTCCTCCATTATTTGAAGCGGTGCTATACTGTTTGGTAATGTATGGGAGAATTGAACGACGAAATAAGCAGAATTTCAGTGCACTACAATTGATTAAACTGCAATTATTTAGCATACGATTGTGGAATTTTCCAAAAAATGTATTTCACACATAAATTAATCGCACCAAAAATCTAAACCATCCTATATCATTTCTTCATTGTGCTTTTTTTGTTATCATATCTATAATATGATACAGGAAATAAGATAATGAATATTTGAGTGTTAAACAACGTCACATAAGAACGCATGCCAAATTAGTGCGAGTTAAAGCGGACATAATTCTTCAACGTGTTTTTGGATCGATCCCAAATGTTGCATACAGGCTTAAGGAGTTTCAATACCGTTCCTTGGCTGTAAGAGCGGGGATGAAAATACAATGACTTTTCGGCAGGCTGCTAACTTCTTGCGAATGAAATTTCCCGTACAAATGAATTATTATTAGGCTATTTCCAACTTATAATATTATTGAAAATTATTTCCAAGCCGGGAAATTATATTAATAGTTATCACTTTTGCAATTACATATAAATTTGTAGCAATTTTATTCAAGAAAAAATAACCGATAGACTCGGCAACGGCGGCAGATTTTTTCCATTGATACGACTGACTATCGTTAAAGCCGCGTGACAAACACGCAAGGCCAGACCAACGCTGCTTGACATAGGAGATCGCCGAAGCCACTCACCGACTTCACGTGGTTATTAATTTCCCAATATTTACTCGAATTCAAATTTCGCGCCCTCGTTCGTGCATACGTACCTGTATCAAGAGCTTGAGACGAACGCAACCCGAAAATACACTACCAAGGATTAAGCCCAACGAATCGGAAGCTAAGTGTTCGGGTATCGTCGATACGAGTGAACCGTTTGGCAGTAAATGTCTCTTCAATATAAAATCACTGCTCAGTCGACCGCCTGTATAAAAAATAGCGTGATATCTAAAAGAAAAAGAAATGGATCAATCGAGGAATACAAAAAAAACTGTTCGCATAAACAGTAGAATTGACGCAGAAGTTGACAGCGATTCAGAGTTGTCCAAAATCTGTATCGAGCGTTACTTTTTGCTCGATACAAATGTATCGAGTATTCAAAAACTTTTCATTACTCGATACAAATGTATCGAGTATTCAAAAACTTTTCGTTACTCGATACAAAAGTATCAAACGATTGTTTCAGATCGCGACTTTTGTATCGAGTAGCGAAAATTTATTCGATACTCGATACCTTTATAATATTGTTATTTGTTTAAATCTGTATAAAATTGTTTTTTGTTATTTGAAATGAAATAGTTAAGTTTTCCGAACGCATATAAATTTTTCAAAAGTTTTTTCATCGTTTTGAAATTTTTTTGGCAATTTTGAAAAATTGACAATAAGTCGGAAATTCTTTACCTTCCCTCGAGTACAAGGGTTCTGTATCTATCGTGAGAAATTTCAAAACTGTTAACAGAATAGCTTCGTATTTTGAGGCTTTGGAATGGCACAAGTATCAAGTAACGAAAAGCGTTTCGTTACTCGATACTTGTGTAACGAGTAACGAGTATCAAAGGATTTTTCGTTACTCGATACAAAAGTATCGAGCGATTGTTGGAGATCGCTACTTTCGTAGCGAAATATCGATCGAATTCTTGTGGCTCGATACATTTGTATCGAGTATCTTTAATCGAATTCGATACTGAAGTAACTAGTTTCTGCCAATTCTGCAGCGATTCATCAAATTCATTCCTTCTGGCTGTGCCGAGAAGGTAGACTCGTTGAAATAACGCCGAGATCAGAACTTTCAAGTGCGGCGACGCTTTTCTTTTCACTGACAACGGTGAATTATCGTATTAAGGGGGGAAATACATGTAACGGCGTCGAAATCAGTTGCAAGAGCAAAATCAGCTTCATGAAGAAGCTGCAGGACTATTGTACGGTCCTGGACTCACTCATTAGGCGGTAAGTCATTGAAATCATTGAGTTTTCGTAGTTCGAAACTTTAAACACGTTTTTCTCGAAACTACATTTTTTAAGTTTGTGGAAAACATAACTGTAAAACGAGTCGATCGATCGTGCTAAAATTTTACACACAACTCAATAACAATATTACCTTGAATTTATACCTACTTGTTCATGAAAATCATTTTTAAAAAGTACTTTTTATTGAAAAAAAAAAACGAAAATTTTATGCAAAATGTCATTATTCTTCCGGAAGTGCACCATCTACAAAATGTTCTACTTTTTAAATGTTCTTTAGGTATGAGTTCAGCATTTAGATGTCAACATATTGAAAACTTTTGGTTCACGTTTTTCAGATCAATATTGAAGGCGTTGGATGTTCCACAAACGGACAACTGCCGCTAAAACCTTCTTGGAAGACCATGCCATAGCGTCGCCATTTTGCAATATGTTTAATGAAAAAAATTTGTTTAAACGGTTCAATTATGTAATAAATTTTACCGAAAGTTCCATAAATGTAAAATGTTTTGTTCCTTTCCGAAAAAATAAATCAAAATTCGCTATTTTTTCGTCGTCTTCGTGTATTTCCCCCTCTTAAAGCAACACTGGCAATTTCGATCAGTTGAATATAACGTGTACATCTGTAAATTCACTATACTTGTCGTGGAGGGCGAGCTCTTTTTCGATAGTCCTTTCGTCCCATGATATTATATCGTCAGCACCCAATGCATTCACCATTCTACCAAGATCTACTTGGCAAACAGCCGTCACGTGAGCTCCCCACAATTTTCCTAACTGGATGAGAATACAGCCAACTGGAGAACAACCGCCGTAAACCAGAATCCTACGATACGGAACAGGAATATTAAAATGTTTTTAATTTACAAATTGCATTGTGCCGAAAATAGTTCACATTCAATTCTTTATTCATTGAAAGTTCGAGTAGTCCAGAGGTTCCGAAAAAGCAATTCTCATAAGTTTTGAATTGTACTCAGTCTTTATGAAAAACGTGCAATTGGTACGATACCGAAAAGTTGCCATGTTAACTACTCAATGTTCATTGTCAAACTTCAAATCATGCGGCGGAGAACTTTGGAGGCGTTTTTCCCCAAAACAACGTTTTGCAAATTGGCTTGTAGCATAACTTGAAATAATGATATCTAATTCGCATAAAATATTCACAGTATCTTCTACTTTAAATTCTTCGTGTTTGATCTGTTGAATATCTTCACGTTATAATTGATTTATCTTTTTTTGTCTTCTCAAAATGAAATTTGATCTACTTCGCTTATGACCTTGAACCTGATAAACGTTATAGGCATCATCCGAAGCAACCTTGAGCTTGCATTTTACGGTGCTTACGCTCGGTCTGAAGGTTACGAAGCATTTAACTTTTAGAAAAGATACAGCTACACGTGTATGCAGAATTATTCCAGTGTCTAACCTGAATAACCAAACAGCGCCCACATTAAATAAATGGGAAACTCATACTGAACAACGTTATCATCTATTTTGTCGATAATTAAAGGCGAATAGCGCACATTTGCAGGGCTTTTCAAGCACGTCCATGGGAATGTCATTCTTACATTTAGAAACTTTTAGGTTTTGTCACTTTTGAACGGATCGTGATGGCCATAAAACTTTATGTCAGTGTTACTCAAACTGATGTGTCCTACAATGTATATCACTGTCGTCGACGAAGAGGCTTATGCCCTTGAATCATTCATACCGAGAGTCCTCAGGTTACGTCGTTTCGACTTAAATCGTTTCGAGTTGCATCAAGTAACATTCAACACCATTCCTCGGTAAAGCGTCAATTTTTTCCAGTTATGTAACAGCGTGGCCAGAAGCCTTTGCCAGTTTGCCGAATGCGATGAATATTTTTAAGGTAAATGAGCGAAATTTTGAAAGAAGTTTTAATAATAACAAAAAAATTATTGCTACCATCGTTATTGAGATATGTATGAAAACAAGAAAAAAGAAGTGACATAACTCGAATTGTTATATTTTTCAAACCAAAAGCTTAGTTTTTATTGTGCTTCTTGCATTTTTTTAAATTTTCAATAATTTTTCAATTACATATATATGTGATAATTAAGTAAATAATACCAAAAATATATAATTATCAAATTTGTAATAAATATACATGTACGTATACTTATTGTTTATAATAAAACATGATTAAATGATATAAAACGGAGTTTTTAAAATTTATATTGAAAGTCGACGTAGAACCTTACTCCTTCATTTTAAGTGGAAATGTACGAGAAAAATTGTTCCGACTTACGTCGCATATTTTGAGAATCTAACTTGCCGTAAGAATAGCAGAACCTCGATTATTCGGAACGGATCTAGTTCGGATTATCGAAAGTTCGGACAATAGAAACGCGTAGTCGTGGGGAGTGGTTTTACATATTGGTATTGGACAGGTATTTTTAGCGTTGTTACGTTAGGCTTGTGTATTTCTAATATATGTTTAAATGCCAAAATCGTATATACAGGGTAGACCACGCAACGTGTGCACCTCTTTTACGACCAACATATGCGTTGCACAAAAAAATGTTTTATACAAAAGTTACATGGTTTTTAAGGCTACACTATGTGGTGCATTTATTTTTTTTATAGGTGGAGGCACTTCGAAGATTTGAAGGTCAACTTTATTTTTTCAAATGGAATGCTATATTTTTTATAGCGTAATATGATAGAGTATCGAATTCTGAGTAAAAAAGTATAGACCTTTATTAGCCCTAGAGTTAATAGCTAACGAGTAATTTCACTTTATTAATTTAAAATTTTCTTCACGTAATATCAAGTTGGAGATTCAAATCTACTACAAATTTCTCAATGGCAGTGTTTACATCACAGTGTTTATCAATATGAACACATTTACCACATCACACACACTTATCATGATTCACAATCTTCTCAATGATTGTAATCCAGTATTAAAGTATCCTTCGGTGATTGTGCGTGATTATTATCAGAAAGATAAAAGTGAAAATGAATTTTTCTAATAGTGAAAAACTTGATATGCTATTAGAAAAATTCATTTTCACTTTTATCTTTCTACAGTGTAAGGCTACATAGTGTAGCCTTATAAACCATGTAACTTTTGTATAAAACATTTTTTTGTGCAACGCATATTTTGGTCGTAAAAGAGGTGCACACGTTGCGTGGGCCACCCTGTATACTTTTAATATAAATATTTAACATCTACTTTAAGGCGTTTTTTGAAATCAGACACTGCTCAACATTTGGTTGCCGTATGTATGCTACACGTTTCTTAGCGACCAAATCGCGTATAAGCGCTTGAGCAAAAGAAGCTGGATAGGGCAGCACTCTTCTTGTTTCTCGTATCACTCGACACCGATCTCGACGGCCGAAACCGGCTCGGCATGCGAAATTTTCGTGCTCGGACTTGCAAATCGACGCTCGACCGAGGCGTACGAGCTCGAGCGGGCATATTGTTAGCAAAAATGTAGCTCAAGTTGATAGAAATGTATTAAAATTCGTGGCATGGATTCGGATAATGGAATGTTCGGATGAAGCAAATCACCGTTCGAATAACGGAGGTTTCTGATGATAAGAGTTCGGATAATCGAGGTTCTACTGTACGAGATCTACATGTATTCACTGTATACCGTATATCTACCGTTTTCCTTTGGCATTTCCCTCCGCGATGATCGATCTGTTGACGAGAGCGTCCCAGGCTAAGCAACCGCTGTACGGCAAACTCGCCGAAGCTTCGAAACCAATGTGACTGGGTTTCTTGGCAATTTGACTCTCCGCGACAACTATGTACTCGGCCATAGTGCCAGGCGCCCAAGAAGGCAGCGCCAGAATGACCTCGTCACCGATGTCGAAGTTTACGACACCCTGACTAATTTCAATCACGACGCCGGAGCACTCTCTTCCCAGCACGACGGGCAATTCCTTCTGTTGCTGAATCGAATGTAATGTTTGAGCTTGAATGTGAATAATCAATTGAATCAATAGAATTCAATAAAAAAGACAAAAGAAAAGGCATCGTCAACTCACTCCAGAATTCAATAGCCTTCTGTAGAGTCTGGAATAACCGTTGGATATTTTGGTGTCTACGATGTTTAGCGAGGATACCTTCACTTGGATCAAGACTTCGTTCGGTCTCTGAATTATTGGGACTTCCGCATCTTCTACCATTGAAACACCCTGATAGCGATACGTTTTTGTTGTTGTTTTAATCGAGTTACTTTTGATCTGTTCTCTTAATAGATCGCAGTAACAATTACTTTTTTTTCTTTTGTTTTATTGGATGCACTATTCCGTCGTGATAATTATTTGGCGACGCTATATACTCGTTGGGGCAACTTTCGGGGATGTTGGGGTTGCGGGCATTTGCAAAGCGAAAAACCCACGTATGGTGACACATGGAAAATAAGTTGGAGACGGGAATTTCATTCTTAGTTACCTCTGTGCCGATGTAATGATGACACATGATCGCTTTCATATATTGAACTCGACCACGCGATTGTCTCCAGTGTAATCCAATATTATATCCTATGAGTGTACCGATACTTAGTCCAGCGAGGCAAA
Source organism: Ophion ventricosus (assembly GCA_963932345.1). Classification (NCBI taxonomy): domain Eukaryota; kingdom Metazoa; phylum Arthropoda; class Insecta; order Hymenoptera; family Ichneumonidae; genus Ophion; species Ophion ventricosus. Next base: position 16,104,938 of record OZ010717.1, read on the forward strand.
AAGCTATCTCTCTTCGCGACACTGTAATAAATTCGTTGGAGTTATCCATCAAGTAATTGATATTTTCCTTGCAGAAAAATAACTATATTAAAAAATGGTTCGGTTTTCGTTGTATCATTTATTGTTGAATAAAAACTGATTTACTTTTCTAACGTTTGTGGATTAATCTGTTGCTCATTAGCCCCTCATTGTCACACGTTTCAAAAGTTTTGCGCTTGTTTTATTGAGTCAATTTGACCCTGTGTGACAACGAAGGGTACAACAGTATTTTACATACACTTACAATTATCAAAAACTTTGTCATCTTAAAGATTTTCCTTATTTGCTTTTCTTCAAAGGAGTTCTTTTCAAGAATTAATTTTACTCATAAGTTTTCATAAAATTCTATCTTCATAAATGATTCCAGATTTTCAAAACAAAGGGTTTTTTTTACAACGTAGGGTACGACTCGTGAGGTCTTTTTTGCAAGAAAAAATGGAAGGGAGCCCCTGTCAATGTGACCGACGGATACGAAAAAATTATAAGAGCTCTTAATGGTTAAATGGAACCCAGAGAACTGTATTAGACATTTAAATTTCTTTTTTCGTAGGGTGAAAATATCTTTAAAAATAAAAACGATTTTTTTTGTAGATTTACTTTGTAGATCTTGAACAAGGATCCGTAAAAACCTTCGAGTGACTTTTGCAGTGCAAAACTGCCACAAAAATTAGGCAATTCGGATAAAAATCTTTTTACTCACAGCCTAACAACTTCTAATTTCACTTCTAATTTCTAATTTCAGTCTAACTTCAACACCATAGAATTAATTGAGTGCGCATCGGACTGTATCTTCCGCACAGATTTATGGTATCGAATATTATTGAAACTTCATGATACTGTGAAAGACCAAAGGTATCTAATTAGCGGATTTAACTCTTCGTGGTCACTCTGGGTAGAGTCGACCCGTCGATCAATTTTTGGCTTAAATATATCAAGTGTCTTTTTTGCGTTTTCAACTCTTTACGATTTTTTTTTTAACATGTCGCCATTTGTTTTCTTATAAATAAATTTTTCGTACATCATCTAGAAAGTTCAAAGCATGTTCCATAATTTTTTTAACCACTTCGGACGGATAGTTTCGTCACAATACTTTTTTGAAAACTGACTGGGTAGAATCGACCCAAGTGTGACCACTGCGATTGTATTTGGAAGTGTGACCACGAAGGGTTAATAATAATCCCACTATCCAATTCACTATAAATGCAAGCATGTCGAAATTTTTTTTTTTTTTAGTCTTACCTCGTCAAACCATAGTTTGAGATATAGAAAAAAAATCGCATCAAATTTGAGCTCTCCAGTTCAAATCTGAGTGGCAGTGCTCAATAATTTCTCATTTGATTTGGAAAGAAAATTCGGTCTCTACATTTATACCTTGATAACTCTTAAACTAGTTAATATTTCTCAATTTTGTTTGAAGATTCTCGAAGCTAATCTTTACAGCATAAAAAAATTATTTTTTCAAAATGTCGCGACAATAATTTTAAAACAATTCCTAGGTATTTTAAAAATGGTTGTTTTCCTGTCGAAAATAGAAAAAGGGTTTTTACAGATAGTTTCCAGTTCTATAAAACATTATAAATCTCTAAAAGTCATCCTTAGGAATTTTCAGTCGGATTTGACAAAAATGAATTAGTTGTTGAGGTATCCAAGTTTCAACGTAAAGAGCAAACTTTCCATGTAAATAACATGGGCAAAAACTATTATCCAGCGCTACCACTCCATTTAGAGAGCGGAAATTTCGTATAAACTTTTCATATGTGATATCATTTAAGCGTTGGCAAATTTTTGGCAAAACTTATACTTTACTTCGTACTCTATTGAAGTGACCATGCTTTACAAAGACATTAAGGGGTTACGTGGGTTTGAAAATTTCAAAAAATCCATTTTTTTAAATTTTATTATCTAGTAGTACAATATGTCTAGAATATTCTCCCAAAGTTTTAAGTCAATCGGAGTAAAAGTCTAAGAGAGAGAGAGCCTTTGGGAATTCCCCCCATTGGGAAAGACCGGCCAGGAGCGACGCAGGTATACGCATTTTTCTCAAAACACTATTTTTGAAGTGGTCGACACGATTTCTCAAAAACTAATGCACCGATCTTATTGAAATTTTGCACACTTCTTCAGAATAGCATTGACGAGTGATTGAACGAAGTATTTTTTTTCTATTACAACTAATTTTACAAGGCTATACGTAATGTAAATTTTACCAAAAATTAAACTATTTGGCATACAACTCTGCCAAAAATTCAAATTTAAATTTAAAAAAAAATTCTTCGTTCACTCGCGAGCTATACTTATCTACTAACAGAAAAAAATTGGTTTTTTAATTTCAGACAAAGCTATCATGAGTTATCTTGACCACTACGAGGACACTTTTTTTTTGAGGGGTCTCCGGCAACCAGGTCCCACCGGCTGAATGTCCCGAATTGTTTGATGAAATTTTTTTCAAATTTTGTTGAAATGTTGCTCTTTTACGTGCTTAACATTTTGACTGAAATAATTTATATATTTTAAAAAATAGAGAAAATATGCTTTTTTTGGATTTAAAACCCACATAATCCCTTAAAGAAAAAATCAACCCTTCTAAACCCAGGGATTCCTCCGATGCAATCTCTGTTCCGACGATGGTATACTAAAACATAAAAATCCGATGTACCGTTTCCGAAGCAGAGATTGCCCACGTGCTGATAGAGAGCTCTGGAGTTGAACTGCACCGAATAATAATGGAATTGCACCTGTTCCCATAATTTCTGAATCCAAGAACCAACGTGATGAGCCAAATCCTTGATTTGCCTGCTGTACTCTTCGCTGCACGCGTTCTTGAGTAATTGACGAAGTTGTTCTAGTATGCAAGATATCCATTGTTGTCCTTGTTGCAAAGCCACTGTTCCCTCGACCTGTCATCGACATAGAAATATCTTCTTGAAACATCGTTCGTTGGCGGCCCATGATTGTCGTTCTTGTTTTTCTTTTGTTTCTCCCGTTACGTAAAGGCTGGTTGGACGGTGTTGTCAATTGCAAGCTCCGTGAATAAAAGAATCGGTGAAGTAGAAAAAGTATAAATACCTGGATTACTTCGAGTTGATTGGTCAGACGAAACCAAAATTCATCCATGATTCGTTGGTTCGCGGGACGAAGGGTGGTAAGGGGCACAGTTTAACAATTATAAGTTAGGCATTGTCAATATAAGATTGGAATACTTTTGAGTACGAGAGATTGTTTTGGGTCGAGGCACGGAGAGGGGGGGGGTATGTCTAAAGAAGTGCACCGAGAAACAGCTGGAAGAACAGCGTACTCAACGTTTATAAATAAACCGATTAACACATCAACTAAGAACCGCAAATAGATACCAATGAAAAAGCTTTTCTAGGAATTCTTTCACGACCCGAAAGCATTTTGTATTTTTGCCCTTTTTATTTTGGAACGTAACGGTTCGCGAAAAATAAACAGATAAAGATTTTTCAATTTTTTCCCTTGGTTGCCCTTTATTTTATCGTCATCGCGCGAATCGCGATGTGGAGGTTATAGTTCGCGCCGAAATACGGCACAAAACTTGTTTGATTCTTCGTAATGTGTGGTGTGACGTAACGTTCATCGTTACGAGCTAGTCAAAATGACACTAAATACGGGTAAAGTAGTTTTATGTTACGTTCGTATATCAATCGTGACGTATATACCTCTACGAATAATAAAAATGTCACTAAATACGGTTAAAATGATTCCATTCCATTTTTTTAAATATATACCGGCAGTAAGCTTCTTCTTACAACGATAAACCTATTAAAGTAGTAGTCTCGCCAAGGTGTTTTTTTTATAGATTTTTTTTTAATTTTGAGGACTCATTCAGGACACTATTAAATGATTACTTGCAAAATTTCAAAAGGATTCACCGTTCCGTTTTCGAGATATTGGCAATCAGAGTTTTACACGTGGTCTTATGCGGAGCAGTGGAAAATTTCACATTTCACGCAATAACTTCGAAACGTTTGTACAGATTTTTTTTTCAAATTCTTAATTGCAGAGGAACATATGACGAAGTGGTTAAAAAAAAATCATGAATTTTGACCGTCTAGTTTCAGAGATATAGCGATTTAAGCAACGTCCAGCGACGCTGGCGCCACGAAGCGACTGGAGTAGACTAGAACTAGATTACAGTAGCGTGTACATATCCGTATACGCAGAGTATCTACGTACATTAGGCGTTTTCATAATTATTTTATAAGTTTTTACATCCCGATACGATGTACAGCCTACATTATAAGGATATTTCGCAATATTTCGAAGCTTTCATCGATTCAGCGGAGAATAAACTTTTCAACGTGACTGTGGCGAGACTACTACCTTAAATGATATCTCGTGCAAGGTATTTTTCAACACTTCTTTACAACACGTTCGTGCGTTTTTTAATAACTTATTATATTCTTAAAGGGTACTATAATGTCATCATTCCATCGATGGGTAACAATCGTTCGATTATCGTAGCTTATCAATTAATCTTTGAAATGTAGGATTTTATTGCAAAATTTATGGAATTGCTTTTGGACAGAAGCCTACAGAAGTCGAGGCAAATCATTATAATTGTTTTTCTGTTTCAGGACAAGCGTATGTGTTAAGTGACACACAGTTTATTACAAATTGTGTAAGTGTCACTTACACACTGTGTAAGTGACACACAGTTTATTACAAATTGTCTTTTACTTGAGGAATGTTTTTACATGATGGTTTTTCGAATACAGTGCTCGTTTGACTAGCCAGTAGACCGTGCATGCAGTCACGTGGCCCAAAATGTGTAGGTTGGGCAATCTTCGGTCCCGTTGAGGCGAAAATCGTGGCCATCTTGATCAATAGTCGATATGACAGGTTTCACTTATGCCGATGATCGATTATTCGTTACCGTGTGCTCAATCCGTTCTAAAGGTCTCTGAGCTTCGTGAACTTGGCAATCCGACTTTGCTTTTTCGATGTTTTTTTTTGTAAATTTAAATCGTTTGTGGTTGATTTTGAGATCAATTAAACCGTTTGTCAGACCGTTATTTACTCGAAAAATTAGGGGTAAGTTGGCAGATTGATTTTGACTTTTCGATGTTTTTTTTATTTATTTTTTACTGGTTGTGGGTCGTTTGTGGTTGATTGTGTGATCAATTAAAACGTTTGTGAGACTATTATTTGATCGAAAAATGAGAGGTGGAAATTGTCGGTAAGTTACCGACCCGACTACCGGTGAACGAGTCGATAATTATTTTAACCACCGGTTTTAATTGCTCTCACAATCAACCACAAATGTCCCATAAATGATGCAAATAAAAAAAAACATCGAAAAGGCAAAGTCGAGTCGCTAATTCACCGATAGTCTGGCCGGTAACTTACCGACAATTGTCAATTCTCATTTTTCAAGTAAATAACGCTCTCACAGACGTTCTAATTGATCTAACAATCAAGCACAAACGATCCACAATCGATTAAAAAAAAACATCGAAAAGTCAAAGTGAACCTGCAGCTTACCACTAATTTTCAATTCTCATTTTTCAAGTAAATAACGATCTGACAAACGTTTTAATTGATCTCACAATCAATCACGAACGATCCACAAACGATTAAAAATTTAAAAAACCATCGAAACGTCAAAGTCGAATCGCCAAGTTCACGAAGCTCGAGTACTGCTCTCAAGAGTTTTTCTCTCACGTGGACAGTCACTCTGACCGCGCGCATGATCGTGTTCTCTGCACTTCCAACAGATGGCGACGCTTGCCAATCGCGCGCTGTGCTTTTAATATTCAAACCGCTCACTATGGGAATTGTACTCATTCTGCACTCTCGTGAAAATATCTTCGGACGTCATCGAAACGGGGACAACATTTGGCCTCAAGGGATGACTTTATCTATCGCATATTTTCACGTAAAGAGTATTCGCCTAGGTGAAGCGTTCGAGATCCGTACAGTTTCGAAAGTGGTGTTGAAGGGTTTTCGACTTTCGTAATCATTGGAAATCCTTATAATTCCATCATGTCCCTTCGTCTATAACAACTTTGCGGCTGCTTCAATTTTTTACCTTTGGTGCCAAAATTTCGTAGGTTGGGCCTTCAAATAGACTTCTTCCAGACCTTTCAGACCGTGAAAAATGCCGATGTAAAAGATTCAATGGGCCCATCGAGTAGGGTAACGCTGGATAACTTATTCAAAATTCCACTCAACGCTATATGAATAAAATCCGGTGGCTCTATCGCGCACCGTGAGAGTTCAAAATCGGTAGTCGAGCCCCAGACCTCCCATTAGCCTTTGACTTAAAGATTTGAAATGATTCATGAAATCAGCATTCATGGAGTACTTTCAATTAAAGATATTTCGGTTACTGTAAAGCAAGCAGTTTGGAGAAAAAATAATTAAAATTAATTTTATTAAGGTGTTACAACAACCTGAGAGGCTAGAATAAGACTCGATATTCATGAATATTTTGTAGCTAAGCTAAGGCATATTTTTTATTTCTAGCTTTACACTCTTTTGGTACATGTTTTCAGCTTCTTAAATGTATTTTTTCAATATTAAAATATTGATAATTAGCCGAGATACAAGCCTCCGCGTGCGTCAAATTTTTTTTCCACCTTCAATCTGCGGGAATCTTAATGGCCTCACGGTCCATCTGAAACATAAAAGAATGAAAATATTTTGTTGAGTCAGGTTAAATACGCGGCGCTACATAGGATTTTCTAACGAAAAAAATGGATTTTTGGTATCACGCAGAAATTTATGTTTGTTTTGCATATAAAATTTCTACTTAAAAACATTGATTAAACAAAAACGGTTAACATTAGAAAAAAAAAATCCTACGTACGCATTGAGCAAATGTGTTACAAATGTGTGACATAAATTTCAAATCGCGTTTAAAGTTTTGACGCCGCTTCAACAGTAAAAAATATTGAAACATGTGGCATACCTTGTATAGTTAATCGGTAATTCCTGCTCCATATTGCGGTCCTTCGTCAGCAAGTCGCTGGTCCTCGAGAGATAATCTTGACCTCCTCCGAGCTGCTCTAGCCTCGTTTGTAGTTTCTTGCGCGCGTTTGTCAGCAAGCGATATACGGTGCTCGGCTTCGTCATTACACATGTTATAACAATTACTTCCGATGGTTATGTTTAATCCGTGTAGTATTAATAAAATATTACTATAGCCATCATTATAAATACATGTAGCGATGTAAGTCGCTATTTCAATTACTTTCATACTACTGAAACTTATTTTCGGCTCGATTTTCCATATCATAGCGTTTCTGCTTTCGTTAGTTTTGATTATCTTCTCCTAAACCTTCACATGACAGTGGAATCGGACCTTCCAAGAAGAAATTTATGCTCGGGTATAGGGATCGTGTACCAAAAGACCCATATTCAATTACAATTATCTCGTAAACTAAACGGTGAGTCGAATTGAAAAATTGCGCATCAGTCCATGAAGTTCATGTTTATACCATACTTAAATTTCCGGCAATTCCGAAGATTTGAACAAAACTACAGAACTACCTTAAGTCGAGAGAATTCGAGCTTCGCGAGTTATCTGGATTTTGCATAAAACGTCCTATGCGTTAGTGTGAGATAGTGTTTCGGCTGGGACACAGGGATGTGTATGGTTAAGAGAGAAAGGGATAGGACGAAAAAGCGAAAAGAAGGAGAGAGTAGATCGTATAGGACATTAGCGAGTTGGTATCCGTCCAGACACGTCTTTCCGGGTTTGGCCTGGCTCCTTCCCAAATGTGAACCTCGCCCTTGTCGGGGTGGTATTATTGCGCTCGACACCCTTCTACTTCAACCTCTCCCCAGTGCACCCCGAAAATATCTACAACAGCTCATAGTTAGGCTTGGTACCGAGCGAGATTTTCTTTTTCCTTCGCCCCTCTCTCTCTCTCTCTGTATCCGCATATCGTGCAACATAACTGCCGAAAATCATATAAAGCGTAATATTGCCGTGTATATGTACGACGCCGTAAAATTGCTCGCTTCGCTTCCGAGCCACAGCACTATTGTGTACGTTGCCCAAGGTCGTAATGCGAACGTCTCGATGTACGATTCGCGCTTTATCGTCGAATGCGTTGAACCAGCGATGAATTTACTTTTCGTTTTTCTTCCGTCTCATTTTTGTTTGTTTTTTTTTCTCTCTTCATCTCTTTCTTCATCGATACAACGAAACGCGCAGAGTTGAAGAAGGAAAAAGACGAAAAAAATAGAGAAATATACAAATTGCCTCCGTTCACGTTTGCCAAAAGCCGGATGACCTGGAACCCACAGGCTTTTCGATGAATCTGTTATTTAAAGAAAAATCAAATTTCATTGCTCATTTAAGCCACCGGAAACAGGGGAGAGATAGAATCTCAGGTCTTCTCAGGTCTTCGCTTGTTGTCGCCATTAATTTTGCACAATTTCCCATTCGCCGTTCTTTAATTGCATTTATTGATTTAGTGTCTCCTATGAGATCACATCCGGATGTATCCGGCTAGAATCCATATTTGGCCGAATTTCGACTTTCTGGCAGTACAGATGAAGTCGGATTTCCTGGTTTCCGGGAGAAATACATATACTGGAGGATGAATTGAGACGGGCGCTTTGCTGATTTATGTTTCCGGCGACATTTTTTTTTCTAACTAGAGTTCATTAAAAGGTCGCTTTCGAAATTTTCATGAGTTTTACTACATTGTTTTGGGGCGAAAGAATCAAAATCTGGGTGATTCAAATCGTAAATTGCGCTGGAATTTAAACTTTAACTTTAATAACCGCAGTCTTTGATAGACATAATGTATTTGATAGATATAAACTGCGACTAAATTTATGGCTCTTTATAAGAAACTTTGATTAGTAATTGTCCATATTCTAGTATCGTTCTTTCCGCGGAAATGGCTTCAGAAAACTTCGAAGATAAACTTCAACCGCATATTTGTGCGTCCAAAAAAAAAAATCAATATCCTTAACATATATCGGTGTAACATGTAAACCCGTTCACTGGCGCGTGTAGGGGAGAGTGGGAACCATCGGGCACTTTTCTACTTAAGTGGCAATAAAACAGTAGTTTTAACGCATAAACAAATTTTTATTTCTCATGTCAGTAGCACATATATTTGGCTATAGTTATTACAAAGAACAGTTCTCCAATTATAATCAGTCCGAAGGTCATAAGCGATCTAATAAACCCTTACAATAGTGCCCAAACCTCCCTGTGGTCGGGTGGCTCGGGCACCGCTGCGGGAGGTTTGTGCATGGCGTTTAAAACGCCTCAAATCAACATCTTACATGGAAATCAATATTTTGCTCTTAAATAAGTAGTTTTGATTTTGTCTCCCTTTGAAACCTCCTCTATGATGCACAAAATAATAGCATTAGGCATTTCACGCCGTTTATTCTTCTTCTTGAACGTAAATGGCATTTTGCTGAAATTAAATAATTGAAATGAATAGTAAACATATAACACAAAAGCACAAAAATATCCCACCAATACACTATGCAGCGGAGGGAGCATTGGGCATGCCCAAGCCTTCCTTCAATAGCAGTGCCCAATGGTCCCCAGCCACTAATTTTCCAAACAATGTTCAATAAGTTTTTTTCATGGAATAGTTTATCTTGGTTTACATGTTAATATAATGTTTAATAAACATACAATTAGACGTGTACAAAGAAACTCTTACCTTATTACAAACTGCTCCGTTATTTACTTAGATATCACGATTTTTTCTTCACTTTTGCACGCACCAATCGGAAAACCGTCTGTTTCTTTGACAACTGGGACAAATGACAGATGAAATTTGGTTGAACTGTGTTGCCAGGCACTAAACTAAACTACATTGGTAGATATTTAAAAAAAAACGACCATGCACTTCGAGTTATGAGGGGGTGGACGCCTTTTCCAACTGCCCGATGGCCCCCACTCTCCCCTACTGCATCTCCTAATTGTTAGTGCCACTACGATAAATAATTGCAACAGTGTTCAGTATCTGTTTGAGTTAGAGTTTAGGGACAATCCAAAGTGCCTACATCGTACGAGGGCCGGAGAGGTTTTCGATTCCAGCAAAAAGAAATTGTTCCTAACGTTTTTTGCTCCGCGAATGTATAATGTGATTTCAGCTTTTGCAATTTGTCCTACTCTGGAATATCTAATGGAATATCGTACTCCTGGGAACAACAGGTAATTATCCGAACCTTTCCAAAAGGGAATTGTAACGAGTGTAAAACTGGCGAAGACAGGAAAAGGAGGATGAATCGCAGTGTTTCCACGATACTATTCAACTAAAGGGTGTCCCAAAATTCACGCAAGATTTGAATTTTGCGCTGTTTGTGTGGTAAAGTGTTGCCAACAAAAAAAAAGACAGTGTGACAGCTGACAGTTCAGGGTTATTAAAAATGGAGTGCTACACGAAAGAACAACGCGTTTTTATTATTGAGCAATTTTTTGAATATAATAAAGGTTTGACAGCTACAATTCGCAATTTTCGTGCACAATATGGTCGGAATAGTGATTTAATTTCATCAACCGTGAAGAGATTAATTTAAAAATTCAGGGAGACTGGATCAATTAGTGATCTTAAACACTCTGGCCGTCCTTCAACAGGTCGTTCAACACAAAATATCGAAGCAGTTCGTGAAAGTATTGCTGAGAGTCCAGGAACATCAATTCGGCACCATAATCTAGAATTGGACATTTCGAGAAGCACTCTATAGCGTATTCTCACGAAAGATTTGCATCTTCATGCTTACAAAGTTCAATTGACTCAAGAACTGAAGCCTACTGACCACGAACAGCGAAGAGATTTCATTGAATGGATTATGGAACAACAGCAAGTGGATGCTGATTTTTCGAACAAAATCATCTTCAGCGATGAGGCTCATTTTCATCTTGATTGCTTTGCAAAACAACAAAAGATTCGCATTTGCTGTTCAGAAAATCCACAAGTAATTATTGAGAAACAAATGCATATGCTATTCCTTTAATTAAAAATTTACTATTTTAAATTAAAAACCCGTGTTTTCTATCAGAATTACTTCTTGCGTGAATTTTGCGACACTCTTTACATATAAAACAGTTCCGTGACTGACTGACTGACATATAGACAACACACAGCCTGAACCCCTGAAGATAGAAACACGAAATTTGGAAGATATGTTGCTTAGAAAGTGTAGAGGTGCACGGGGAAAGGATTTTCCGAAAATTAACGCCTAAGGGGGTGAAATGGGGTATAAAAGCTTGTATGGAAAATTGTATTCCTTGCGTGTGTCAACTTGAAACTTGGTATAAATATTCTTTAAAACAAATAATAAAACGCTTATTTTAGAATTTTTCAAAACAACCCCTACATAGGGGTGCAACGGGGTGTTGAAGTTTGTATGGGAAAATCGCATTCTCTGCTTTTGTCTCAATGAAATTCCAAAGATATGTTTCTAGAGGTAGAGCGTAGAGGCGCACTAAGAAAGGATTAGCTTCTCGCATGGTCAGGTATGTGTGGGTTGTTCGTCAGTGTCGAGTGTCCAAAACTCGAATGTGCTTGTCGAAGACTATAAATCATACAATGTTGTCTGCAGAACTATATCGCAAAGCCACATAGTTCTATAGACACCAATGACATTGTATTGTACTGTAGTTGAAGGTTGACACTTTTATACTACTATTTTATTAATCACCAACCCTTACCTCACTCAGTCTACCATTGTACCTGAGAAATATGACACTCTACCTTCTTTCTTTATTTCTTACTTTTTTCTCTCTTCTCCTTGGATCAAATTCTAAAGTGTACACGGATGAAGTCGCGCGCAAAAGGTAGTAATCAAATAAACTAGGAAGCAGTGATGTAATACGTTTCTTTTTTCTCATATTTCTTTTGTGCGCGCTACATTTCTCCACGATTTCATTACTAGTACGAAACACTCTCTTTTCACTGTCGGGGTTTTGGGCATTGCCAATATTTTGTATCGCCGTAGATCAGTTCCAGTGTAATCAAGGAAATCCCGTGTTTCACGCGATCGTAAAATTCGATAAACTAAAGCTTCGGGATAAAAATAAAAAAAAGGCAAGCTTGCGAATCACACTCCCCCGGGCGTGAAAAATAAATGGAACGATGCACAGGAAATTGATATGCGAATGAAAAACACGAAAATTCCGGTGTGTTATAATTTTTATTTAAATGGAGCTTGTCCAGTCGTACATCGATATCGAATACTTTTTCCTCAGTTAGACTCCAGTATATAACGATATACGTAACCTACAATACATACCTGCGCATACAAATAATTATACATACGCGAAGAAATGTACATATACATATAAATATATATTGTGTAGAATTTTTACTCACTTTGTACACGAGCTGAATATATATATATACATACATATAGATAAATAGCCTAGACATTTTCCTACACTGTTGGGAGAAATATTCGATTTTCGCAATGTACGCCAGCGGGTAGAATGCATGCATGTGTGTTTGTGTGTGTAACGAACGTAGGACTTTCTCGCAGGACGAGGCCCTCAATCTTATATGCGTTATATGCTTCGCCTGGTTCCTCGGTGTATCGAGCGGATGAAATCTTTCACTTCGTGTAGGGGGGGATTTGTCCCTATCAAACGGCCCGACGATGAAATAGTCGCGGATGAAGAGTTGAATTACCGGGACAAAGGAAGCCGAATCGTTCACGTGTAACATTAAAAAAAAACTAAAAACTATATGCATTCAACCCTAGAACCCTGTTGTTATTTTCAGCAACCGTAAACCCTGAACATGGGTCGTTCGAGTCGGTCGCTTATTTGACTATGTTATTGCGTAAGGAAAAATCTGAAAAAATTCATGGATCTTCTTTGAACTCTTAACTATACGATAAAATTGTTGCCATCCCTGAAAATCACTTTTTCAATAAACATTTTTATCAAATTTCGGAGGTATGTACGTTGTTTACACTATAATGTTTGAAAATTCATATCTTTCGTTGTTTTTGGTATAAATACAAATTTCAAGCGCGAGTCATTTGTGGAAATGACATACTTGTTGAAAAAAAATGCGAAATTTCAGCCGTGAAAGCAAGATATTTATTTTGCAAATTGAAAAAGGCTAAATTTCAAGACCGGCATATATATTCCATATAGGTGGGGAACGATTGGAAAAATCAATACGTCTACAGAATAATATTATTTCAATTCATTTATTGTTTTTGACCACTTATAACCATCTTTGCCCCAAAAATACGGTCTTCGTCCTCGTACACCGATAGCTTCCTCGTCATGCTCCGGTTCAGGGTACGAATCAGTTTCATCGTTGTTAAAACTATCACATTCCTCTTCAGACTCGAAATGATCCTCCCCCTCGATATTCTCTTCCTCTTCCGAAGCTACGTAATCAAAATATTCGACCTGCTCTTCAGGCCGGAGCGAATACGTCAATTATCCGCTTGTACGAACCGCCACTTCGCTTAAAAAATTTTAACCTTTACAGATATGTTTTTTGTCCATTGCATGTATTTTTCATGAGAAAAAAACAATTTTTCAGAAATTACGTGTTGACCTATCTAAATCATGAACATAGGTCGTTCGTGTCCGTTGTAAAGTTGCTCGTTCCACTGTGTGTCAATAAATTGAGAGAAACTGGCGAAGCTCGCGGCTTATAATTTCCCTGGCCTAAACTTTTTTTACGCCAGGGTCGCAGGCCCGTACCTGCAAGGATATAGTAATTCTTGCCCTTGAAAGATTTGGCACGGACACAAACGACCCATGTTCACGGTTCTAGGGATATATATATATATTTATGTATTTCTTGATTTTCAACGTATACCCTCCGGGTTTTAACGTATTACCCTTCTCAGTTGAATTCTTTCCTATCACTTTCAACCCGCACTTCGCTAATCGTACCTAACTTGAATTGCGTCCACAGCCGTCTTGAGCTACGCTATACTGCATCTGCCGGAGGTACGGGAAAACTGTGGAAAACCCGTATCCATATAGATGGCCCCATATTCTTCTGATTCTCGGGTGCACAGAACTTTACTCAAGCATCTACATCAAGGTCTTAGAAAGTATTGGCCTTCCGCTCACTGATTGATGCGCCGGCCGGTGCCTTAACCAGTGACTGTAGCCTTCACTGCTCTGAGTATCGGCCATGGACAACGCTGCTTAACTCGAAGTACTGCATAAACCGAATCTCGATCGCCCATCTATCAGTATCTACGGTACTTCGAGCAAGCAGCGTTGTGCAGTGCAGTAAGCAGCGTTGTGCATGGCTGATAGTCGGATCGGTGACCACTCCGCGCACTGGTTGATACACGGGCTGCCGCATTAACCTGTGAGCGGAAGGCTACTAGTAGCACACGAGATAGGTGATTTTGGAAGTGGAAAAATATAATAACAGCTAAATTTTTCATTACCTCCAATACACATCCGGTTCCAGATCAACGTTATGACGATCCTCGTGCAATCAGTAATTTTCCAGTATTACGTATACATCAGCGTAATATTAGCGGAACAATTCCTAACGGGCACGAGATCTCGCGAGCGCGTTTGTCCCGTTTGTGACATATACACTCTGCTCTCGAGCTCTTACGTAAAATACAAAGTAGGTACGCGAGCACACACACGCACGAACTCATATCCACTCGCGCGCACATCCACGCCCAAACACACGCATGCACGCACGTACACCCACGCACACACACACACGCACACACACACACACACGCACACACACATATATTGAACCCGCAGCCTAGATAACGTTTGATATCAGCACATCTGGTTATTTCAAGGACGATCCTCTATATTGCATTTCTTAAAAAAAGGGTGACTTTTAGGAAATTAACGTAGAAGATCGTTCTTGAAATAACCAGATGTGCTGATAGGAAAACATTCCATAGACAAAGCGGGTTCAATATATGTGTGTGTGTGCGTGTGTCGTGTGTGAGTATATATATATATATAAATGCGTATGCCGGCATGAGCATACGGAGACGCGTTCACGGATTTTCGCGAAACATCGTCCCATGAATGCATTGCTTGCGTTAATGTGCCGCTGTGGAGGCAGTGCTTAATTGCTTTAATTAAAATTCACGCTGCATGTAGAGTTGGCCGGCCGCACCCTGCCAGTCTCGACTTCAATCCTCCGTGTTCAGTTCGCGGTATATGTACACATATAATATGAATATATATTTATGTATTTGTATATATATATATATATATATATATACGTAACTTGATTTAAAACATGTAGGAGGAAGAGAGACCGGGGTATATAGAACCAGCCCCATCCCTTGTTTGATCGCTGATGGGGAGGTTGCAGAAGAGAGATCTCGTCACCAGTCGAATCCGACGCGAGATTAAATATAAATTTGTGTATATACATGCACAGACGCACGCGCATATATATACGTATGTGTATATATGCCATGGCAGGAAATTTATATGAACGCATGTTCGCATAAAACGATGACACGAGCGTTAATTTCCAAAAGGTGCGATTTGCCGATCATTGAAAATATACTCGATTCATCAGCACATGATGATCGAGGGAATTCTTCCGATCAGGGACCTCATTCGTGTACCTACCTGTTATTGTTGGCGGATTTTTTTCCCCCTTCATCTGATGTTTCCTTGATTCGACGAGGAAAGTATTTATAGTAGAACCTCGATTATCCGAATCCATCCGGATCGGGTCTTGTTCGGATTATCGAAAGTTCGGATAATAGAAACGTGTAACCGTGGGGAGCGGCTGTACATATTTCAAACGGAAAAAATAAAAAAGCCCAGGGCTTTTTAGCGATGTTACGTTAGGCTTGTATATGTCTAATAAAGGTTGTCTCAAAATGACCTGACATTTTTATTTATTAATAAAATGTATTATTTATTTGAAAAGTACGAATATTTTTATTTTAATATAAGTTATAAACATGGAGGTTATGGGTGGAACACAATATCCGATTAAGGGCCGCCTGGTCCAAGTTTGCAAACGTTCACTATTTTGACGAAATTTTCAATAACATTTGGCATAATTGCGGACTAATTTCATTAATGGTGCGTTAAATCCTTGAGCTCTAGAATAGTCTATGGCTCATTGGCCTACACTTTTCCTTTTAGAAAATCCCAAAGAAAGAAGTCCAATGTCGTCAAAGCGCACAATCTTGGTTTCCAATTGGCATCGCCGCGGCGCGAGATAACACGACCGTGAAATTTCGTCTGCAATAACTGCATTGTTTCACATTCCATTTTCACAATTTCTATGCGTTGCTCGCTCGTATAATTTTTCATGACGAAACGTCAAGACTTCCTGATGCCAGTTATCAAAGATTAGTACTCTATGTTCGCCACAAAAAAAAATGGCGGATAATTTAAAATGTCAGATCATTTTGAGATACCCTTTATGTGTTTGAAGGCCAATATAGATTTTTAATATAAATATACAACTACTTTATGGCTTTTAAAATCAGAAACTGTTCAATCTTTGGTTGCCGTATGGACGCTACGCGTTTTTTAGTGGCCAAATCGCGCAGACGCTTGAGCAAAAATAAGCTGCATGGGCAGCACTCTCCTGTTCCTTGCACCATTTGAGACCGATCGCGAAGGGCGAAAACGCCTCGCATGTGCAAATCAACGCGTACGAGCGCTTACAAGCTCGAGCGCGCGTGTTGTCAGCAACAATGTGGCTCGAGGCGATGAAAAAGGTATAAAATTTCGTGCCATGATTCGGATAATGAAATGTTCGTATGAAGCAAATCACCGTTCGGATAACGGAGGGTTCGGATGGTCGGAGTTCGGATATAATCGAAGTTCTACTGTACTTTCGCGGGCACATTCGAACATATACGAATTCCAAAATTGCCATTGGAAATCACTGTTCGGCGATAGTTGTCTGATATATCCAATTATTAATAACCGTGCGATATAATTATTAAAACGGATCACAAACGCTGTTCAATTGGAAATTAACGTTAATCCGTCTGAATGAAATGTACATAAATTAAAGGGACTTTTTTTTCTGTGGAACGTAATAATTGGCGTGCGCTCCGAGCAGGTTGCTTCGTCGAATACACGTTTTTCTTATTCACACATGTATATGTAATACGGCCAATCACCGACCCGTACGTACAGCCGTCAATCCTTCAAACGGCTCGATATATATATATATATATATCCCCAGTGCGTCAAGTTTCGACGCTTGGGGGAGGAATGATTTTTTTTTCTTTTGCTCGCAGGATACAGCCTCGATACTGGCGGGCGCGAGAAAACGCGTCGAGAACGAACTATACCCTGGGCGCGGGGCAAGGACGCAACGACGAGGCGGGGGTTGCGGCTCGAGAAGGTGGAGGGTGCGAGCTAGCCACAAGTGTCTGCCCGAGCGCCCTCTCTCATTAATTCTCCACCCTTGTTGCTTGTTAAGGGAGAGACTGGCGCGGCGAGTAGGGGGGGAACGGGGGTCGATGCGCTCGTGCTCGGTCCTGGCGATGCTTTCTCCGCACTCTGAAAACGCTCGTTCCATCTCACCCTCTCTCACGCCCTTTTTATTCTTTGCCTCTTTTATTCTTCTCTCCCTCTTACTTTCTGAATCTTTTTGCTTTCTCTCTTGCACTTCATCCCTTCGCTAGTCAAATTACTCTTTCCCTGGGGTGCTGTTCCTCTCTGCTACCCTCGTCGACGATTCTCTTTCGTAACTCTGGAAGAGAGGGAGAGAGGGAGAGAGAGAGAGAGAGAGAGAGAGAGAGAGAGAGAGAGAGAGAGAGAGAGGGAGCAAACTCTGTGCGCACCCTCACAAGACCCAACGTACTGAATTATTTTGTAAAATAACTATTGTACTGAAAATACCGAGGAAAACCATGAAAAATAATTCGAATGTTTTACTAACAACAGAAGTTGTAGTTTATTAATTGTCCGAAATAAGGTCCTTCGGGTGAATGAAAGATGTTCGCGCTCCCAGACAGATAGCTCCTGCAACATTCACGTCGTTTGCATTGGCAGAGGCAGCGGGGGGCTGGGGTGGACACGCCCCCCCCCCAAAGTCCGGTGACCCCCGAGAAAAAAAGTCGATCCGAAATAATTGAAGTCAAATGATCGATTAATTTTATTTAAGTTTCACCCAAGCGAGCATAAAGAAATAATTTAATAAAAGTGGAACTGTTGCTTTCGTCGTAATTTCGTAATTTGTATGAAAGCTAGTTATTTTATTACGTTAATTAAATAGATATTTAAATTTCGCAATTAAGTCAAGTGTGAGCAAAAATAATACATTAGATTTGCCAGCTGATACACAAGTAGAAGAAGACTGGAAGATCAACATTTACTACCAAGTAGTAGATAATGCCATTGTAAATCTAAAACGCTGATATGAGAATCTACCGTTAGTTCATGCAGTTGACACACTTTTGCAATTGGATATGAAGAATGGAGAGGATTTTATCAATAATTAACGAAGTATCTTAACAATCAATGAGTCAGTCTTAGAAGATTAAGTGATGGTAATGAAAAACATACTTCAATTGGAAAATGGTGAAATAAATCCTGCAAATTTAAGAAAGCATACTAAAAAGCAGTACTGCCCTAACTTACATAAATATTTTCAAGCAGCAATAGTACACCCAGTGAGCTCCGCCGGCTGTGAGAGAAGTTTTTCTGCTATGAGACGGATAAAAATGTGGCTTAAAAGCACAGTGCTTCAGGAACGATTCTCTCATATGGCGCTGCTGAACATGGACAATGATATTTAAAAAAAAAAAAATCTAGCTGAAAAAGTGTTGGGCCGATTTGCAGGAAAAAATTAGAAAACTAATACTTATTTAATTGAGTTACTAAAGTAACACTACTAAAAGTAATGTTCAAAGATTAGTAACTGGGTTAAAGAACGATGAAAAATTAGATGATTATTGTTTAAGGTATTGCAAGAGTTTGATATTAATGTTAATATGAATGTGTGATTGAAGTAACTTTCATATTTTATCGTGTTACGTGATTATCGACTATCGTGTAAGTTTTATTGTAATAAAGATGCTTGTGAACATAACCCGTTCTTGTCAGGCCGACTCTTTCTGCCCCCCCCCCCAACCCCTCCAGAAAAGAATGTTGGCTACGCCTATGATCGTTTGCACTAACGAGCAATTTTTTTAAATTTATTTTTATCTTATATGAAACAATTATAACATCAGCAACCACTTCCATGTAAGTGAAATAATGATTTAGCAACCAGGAATATCCATTATTGTTAAACCGATATTTCACCCCCACAAAGGGTCCGATACTAACCTATCCTGAGCCGTCAAAGCCGCAGCGGCCAATGTCTCCCTCAAAACTCCAAATCCGCACATAAACTACTAAGCAAACTCGGGTCAATAATGTACACGTTTTTCACACTTGTCACGGACTCTCCTGAATTTATATTGATCGTATACGCGTATGCATGAGGTTCGATTCTTTGATAAACTAAGCGTCTAGCAGGCAGCAATCGGTGTCCTCTTTTCAAATAACGCGCCGCATAAACACGTGCATACGGAATTTACAACCGAGGGACATTGATAGCTGGAAATGTAATAAGTTTGTTCGTGCGTAAGACTGCTAAGCGCAGGGTCTAAGACTCACAACCTTTCAGTAAAACTCAAGTACTCAAGCAAATACGTGATAACAGTTTTTAATACCGACTGAGCTTGTCTCACAGTTTATGCCATGGCGTTGCGAAACAATTCTTTTTCGGTCCGTTTTGCTCAGTCGTCAGCACTACCATTGCTATCCCTTTTGCATCCACCCGTGCAAAAATGCGGCCGGGCATTTCTTACTTTGTATCGGCCCCTGGCCAGGCTTGCCTCAACTGATTCACCTACCCGGGCACTTTCATGCATCAGACCGGGAAGATTACCCAATCGTTTTTTACCGGAAGATTACCGGATTCCAGTTTTGGCTGCAATACATTGACATTTTCTGAAAAGTCGGGTCCGACTTTAAGAACTGTGTAAAGATGCTTTGCTTTTTTATCCCATCATAAATATTTATAATTCATTAGGTTAAAACTAATAAATCTGTTGTAATTCTATTCATCATTATAAGCATTTTTTTCATCAATGATAATCTACGAGAATAAAAATGCTTATCATAAACAATGGTATTAAAACAAGTATTAATATTAAACGCAACGAATAACCGAATTAATTAATAAGACAAAAAAGTAAAGCAGGTGGCTGGTGGTTTTTAAAATCAAGATCGCCTTGTCAGGAAATATCAATGTTTTGGCCCGGAAGGATCTTAATGTATTTCGCCAATAATCCACCAGGTGGGTTCAAGCGCAGCGCGTCGCGTAACCAAGGCACCATCATGCAGCGAGAAAACTTCGACCCGTTGTTGCATCACGTACAGAAGTGCTATTCTTACAGCGTGCACTTTCGCTTATGATTTTGAGACACCTGCGAGATAATAAGTATCAGTACGACCTGATAGTATTTTTTTTAATCGGGTATATCGCCAAAAGCCCTTTTCCAGTACCTGATCATTACTCTATCTGTCCGCCGGTTTATTTCTTATGCAGGGCTATGCCCAGTACACCATTACCTACGGCGCACCAGGGCCTGGCCTAAGATCTGTTACATGGCGAATCTGATCCATGTTAGCACGCCTGACCATGGTCTGACATTATCTAGGGAAGGCAGATAAGACATTCCAGGACGATAATTCCAAACTTGCTCAACATGCCCCTCCCTACTCTACTCGTCAGTTCCCGGCCAGTTCCTGATCAGTTCCTAAACATAGGAACGGCAAATCGGGGCCTGGCCTAAGACTTGTTAAATGGCGAACCTGATCCACTTTGGAAGGCCTGACGATGGCCTGATATTCTCTAGGGAAGGCAGATAAGAGGCATTATTTTTTCTCGATTCAAATTTTTACACGGCCATATCTGTTTAACATGGGCTTCAAGTGAGGTGACACGGCTTCAACTTGTAATTGATTATTTTCAAAGCTGTTTGAATTTTGAAGAATATTTTCGAAGTTGCTCCAAGTTTCAACGATGCCTGCAAGCCTGACACTAGAAAACGAATGAGGTTGTTCATACATACGTCTGTGGATAATAGACAATCCAAATCGTACCGCAGCGCGTAATTTCCATTCGCAAACGTTGTGAACAAAGCGTGTCCAGTTGACATTTCTTTTTCCTTTTCCTTTGAATGCACGAACAAAAAAAACGGCATTACCTGTACATGTTTGATCTACGTATACGTGCTTAACTTAAGAAGTTATTATTATTTATACAAATTGCTATCATTGCTGCATGGCCAATCGGCGAAGGTGGTTCTGGTAACGAGGGTGATCTGAAATGAAAAATAGAAGACGTGTGCTTTTGGCATATAATGATAACATTTTCGTATTACTGGATACTTTTGTGAAACTTTGAAAATGACGAAAATCAGTAGCTGTAAAAAAGTTCGGTTTTTTACAAGAAACGAGATTTGATAATTCGTTATTAACAAATGGATAAACTTATTAAAAAACTATATCGGTCATACGTTAAAACATGTTAAAAATTTTGCTTTTTTCGAATTTGAAGTGAATCGGACAAATAGAGTTTGGGATACGATTTACACCGTTTCATAAAACATAGTTTCAGGAAAAACGGAAGAAACGAAAGAGTTTATTGTAACGGGGCAGTTCGCGCGAAGCGCAATGGACGATCTGACTTTACAAGAATCGTCACTTCGGTCAATTTTTTAAATTTTTACAAAATTTTTGTTTCCAATTGAAGTTAAGACCCTCAGCTATAAAACTATGGAACGAAAGAATCATATTTTTTAAAGTTCAAGCTTACGTAGACACCTTAATAAATTACGTGTACGGGTAAACTGTGGTGTACACGCAGACACTGAAGTCCCAATATCCGAGCTAAGTACAGACCGCGAATACAGGCTCTTACAACGTGTCGTCCTCGTTCTCCTGCCCGATATAGCAAGGACCACCGATCACCCTTAAGCCCACGAAACGCCCTTAATAGCGTCTAATACTCGCTGGACCCGGAAATAAGCTAGTTGCCCTCTCGTCCTTCGTTGCTACGACATACGTATAAATGTGTGTGTGTGTGTGTATATATTAGGCATTCCACGCCATTTCATCTAGCCCGTGACCCCGACCATTTTTAATTTGCCTGATTTTTTTTTGTAAAATTGTACCCCATGAAAGGAATATCCACACCAATTTTTAGAGTTTTATCTCTTCTCTGTTAGGAGTTATCATTGTCCAAAAAATGTCGATTTCGGGACTTTTGCAAACGTTTAAACGCTGATAACTCCTGACCTAATTGAGATATCGACAAATGTCAGTATATATATATTTTTCATTTTGAAGCAGACATTCACGAAAAAATATGAAAAAATTATCATTTATACTGGAACACGTGTTTTTTGCTTTGAAAGTGGAAAGTATTTTTTTTAAAGATGATTGCCATTTTTTATTTTTTCCAAAAAATTCTCTAAAACAGAGTGACCCATTCTATAATTTTCAAGTCTAGTCTCATCGTGGGCCCATTTTTCCTTCTTTTTTTGCGGATTAATCATATTATTTGAGATGATTTTTATCATTTTAATCTCCAATAATGCTATATGTCACCATTTTAATCTTGAATAATGCTAATAATGAAACGGTTTATTTTTTATTTACGCTGAAATTAACGAGAAAGAAGATTTTTTATGCAAAATGATTTTTTTTTCACTAATAATAATATTGATCGATACCCAGATAGACACATTTAGCTCATATTGGCATCATATGGGCATTATCTATGATGCATAGAAATTAGCACAGCTATGTGTCACTTATGAGTGCTCACCTTCAAGTCATATTTGCATCACATGACGATTCATAATAATACATCCAATTGAAGCAAAGTTGTTCTCACGCGCGTATGCATGCAATGAATTCATCAGCAATAGCACAATCGGATCACGAATATCCAACAATAAGGGAGTGCATATGGGGTTCATATTGGTGTCACAGGGTGACGTAAATGTTGGGTTCATATGGAGCTCATATGAGCGTCATGGCGTGAAGAAATTTTAGTGCTCATATGGAGCTCATATAGGCGTCACGGCGTGACGTAACTACGTTGTGCTCATTTGGAGCTCATATGGGTGTCACCACGTGAAAAAATTGTAGTGCTCATATGAAGTTCATATTGGCGTCATGACATGATACAATTGTTGTGCTTATATGGACGCTAGAGGGCGTAACCCGTACTACGATACCGTAAAGGCTGCCGGATCTGTGCCTCAAATGAAAAAATTAATAAGTCTACAAATTATGAATAAAAAAAAAGTTCTGGTAGTATTTTTCATTTCCATATGCTTTACTGATATTTCTGCATATATGATAATTGGATTAAAACGTGTTCTCTTGCCTCATTAAATTTTTTGTCTAGCCTCGGTTTCGAACCTACGTCTTTCTAATTCTAGAGCTGACCGCGCTACCTACCTAACCATCCTATCACTTGTGTAAATTTCCTTTCTTTCGCTCCTTACTTTTATCATTTAAAAAAATGTCAATAAGTGGGCAAACGTTGAAGTTTGCATTGTTGCATTCCAATGAAAATTAATTCTATTTGACTACTGAATTTTTTTCGCCCATGTAGGCAGTAAAAATAACTGTCACGTTTTTACGCATTCTTATTATAGTTTTACGACTTCAAGGCTTTTGATGATGATAAAAAAAACGAATAACTGCAGTTATTATTACATATAGCATATAAAATAAATACCTTGTTGTCCTTGCTAAATATTTTAGTGATGTAAGAAAGACATCCAGATGCATTAAAAGTAATGATGAAAAAATGTTCAATTTTTTAAGAAGGTATAATACATCCATTTGAATAAAAAAAAACAACAAATTCTTAGAATTGAATTTTTATTGAAATTTTATTTCATTATATAGTACTGACTATCGCCGTCGTATGGCGCTCATAGGAAGTACTAATGAAAAACATGCATATCGCCGTCATATTGCGCTCATCGAATGTATTACTGAGAAACGTGCATATCGCCGTCATACAATGTATCACTGAGAAACACGCATATCGCCGTCATATTGCGCTCATGGGATGTGTCACGGAGAAATATGCATATTGCCGTCATATTGTGCTGATCGAATGTATCACTGAGAACATGCATATCGCCGTCATAGAATGTATCACTGAGAAACATGCATTTTGCCGGCATATTGCGCTCATGGAGTGTATCACTGAAAAATATGCATATCGCCGTCATATTGCTTGCATGGCATGTCTACTACCAGTGCTAACCCAGTGAATACATCAACAAAAATCATTGTATGACTACCATATGACGTCTATCTGCAAATATTCATTGCAGAATTTAAATTTGCCCTCTTATGAGTTCATCTTGTAGTCAATGGATGATGCATTTCGAAACGACAAATTTAAGTCACGATGTATCTCAAATCCAAGGTACTGAATGAGCTCATGAAATGTATTCACCAACGTAAACAAAATTGCGTTCATGTTACGTACAATTCATGAGAACAATTGATGTTACCATAGTGAGTACACACCAAAATGTCTACACATGAATTCAATATGACGTAAAATTTGCGGATATTAATTGCGGACACTTGAGCACAGCGATATGAGTTCGACGTGCTCTAAACGCACGATGCATTTGTAAACAACATATTAAGATCAAAATGTTTTGTAAATGCATGATACTAAATGAGTTCATGGCTTTGCATCACAACATGTAGTCAGTATGCTGTAAAATTTGCTTCATCAATTGTATGCACGCCGTGATAATCATGACTGTCTATCTGGGTATATATATAAAATTTCATTCTTTTTTAAATTCACGTATTCCCGTATAATTCTTTATTTAGTTCTTTTTATTTATAAAAAGCATAGAAACTGGAATAGTTATGACTATTAGATCCGATTGAGAATTGTCGTACGAGTATTGGTTAATATTATTAGGGAAAAAAAATTAATTTTGCACAAAAAATCTTCTTCATTAATTTCAGCACAAATGAAAAATAAACCGTTTCATTATTAGCATTATTCAAGATTAAAATGGAGATATATAGCATTACTGGAGATTCAGATGATAAAAATCTTCTCAAAAAATATAATTAATTCGCAAAAAAATAGAAGGAAAAATGAGCCCACAATGAGATTAGTTTTAAAAATCATAGAACGAATCACTCTGTTTTAGAGAATTTTTTGAAAAAAATGAAAAATGGCAATCATCTAAAAAAAAAAAAATTTCTTTTTTCGAAGCAAAAAATATGTGGTCCAGTACAATTCATAATTTCTTTCATATTTTTTCATGAAAGTATGATTCAAAATGAAAAATATCTATATACTGACATTTGTCGATATCTCAATTAGTTCAGAAGTTATCAACGTTTAAATGTTTCCAAAACTTCCGAAATCAACATTTTTTGGAAAATTATACCTCCTAAAAGAGAAGAGAAAAATCTAAAAATTGGTGTGGATATTTCTTTCATGGGGTACAATTTTACAAAAAAAAAAATCAGGAGAATAAAAAATGATCGGGGTCACGGGCTAGGAGAAATGGCGTGGAATGCCTCATATCCATAAACGGGTCTTGTTCTCTTTCCGCGCACTAGCCTTGCTTACTGTGCCACAGTAATCCTCTCTTCTCGGGTATGTACCTTGCTGTATATGGGACTTTTTATGACTCCATATACGTATATGCTTGCACGTATATATAAGCGTATGTATCCACTGCCGGCGGAAAGTTTGGGCACGCTTTTTGCCGTTTTCCAACCCGAAACAGTTATAAAAACAAATTTTCTCAAATATTCGTTTTTCAAACTCTAATCTGTGTATTTTTGTTTTTTGATCGAACTTTTTCCCTCTGGGTATTTCGTTTTAAGCCATACAGTTCTCGTATTACAGCACATTTTATAGAAACTCCACTACTGTACAAAAAGCTGGATAACCTGGCAGAAAAGAATCGGAAATGCTTTTTTAAAGGCAGAAAGGCGATAAAATTCTAGCGTTTTTGAGTCTCTGTGGATAGAAACTTTCTTTTACATTTTATAAAAAATTGCACGAGTGCTTATGGGAGCAGGAAATCGGAAAAACAACCAGGTTTAACCCTGAAACTCATGACTCATTTTTTCACCTCCAAAGTCATGATGTATATGCACCCCACGCTTTTCTTGATCATGAAACCAGTGCTATGGGGATAAATAAACTTTACCATTTAGTAATTCCTTTGTTTCTTTTCATGAGGTACAGAATAGTGTGCGATTCATTCGCCTTAATTAACATTTGATTAGTGAAAAGTTCATTTAAAGACGGAAAAACAAAAAATCAGTAAAAACCTCATTTGTAAAATAGAAATTTGTTTTTTTTTTAAACCGCTTATCTGATTAAAAAATTTCAAACGGAGTTTTGAAGAAGACGCATTAGATTATCCGAAAAGAAAAAATACTATCGCAATGTTCAATTAAAAAAGTATATTTATTTGGGCCATTGAAAATAATGAAAGTTGAGAAATGGGAATTCACGAAAAATTGTATTTGAAGTATATTTTTATTTTTATTTCGTACTAGAAAGTCTAATCGATCGAACCCAGAGAAATTGAGTCGACTGCCACACAATCAGTGCCGAATACTAGTTCATGCTCTGCGCCCATGACTAGGCGGCACTTAACGCAATGTGCATGGCTTTTGCGATTTTTTTATCTGGGGCACAAACCTTTTTGTTTTCTGATTCGTAAATAATATGTGTGAATATTATACTCGAATTACGTGACACTATATAAAATATATTGATTTAAATATAAAATTAGCTTACCCCCGCTGCGTAACAATAAAAATGCTACCTTGTTACTAGGTCGCACTGGACTAGCGAAGAATAGTTATCCATAAGAAAGTGAGGTTATGTGACTACACTAGACGTACTGGCGTACACGTCTAGCGAATGACTCAGGGCTGGCTAGCTAACTTGAGTTCCAAATAAACATTCGGCGTTGTGAATGAACAATATTGTCAAGTGGGTATCTCGTCATGACCTAGCCAACACTAGCTAACTGCGACTACACACCTTTTGGGTAGTCACTGCCTAGTCGATCTTGATTGCAGATGTCGCCGCCTTCCGAAAAAAATACTGTTACGTCTCGGAAAGAGATTTAGAATGGATTTGCGAAGTTGCCGAGTTAGAGCGCGAAATTTGAATTAAGATTCGCGCAGTGAGTCTTTGATTGGCTTCCACGTGAGTTCCGAACACAATTTAACAACAATTTTTGATTTAGAGGATTTTTAGGTGCGTGATTCTGGCTTGAGCGATGGTTTCGCCCGATGGACTGATTGTTGATTGAATAATGGTTTAGACGCGTAGATTTGGTCTTAATTCAGATAATTAATTTATTAGACTCTTAAGGATTCGGGCGCTCGAAGGCACGACCTGTATACCGGCCTATGCAAGACGCGGATTACAGCGCTCGAATGCACGACCTGTATACCGGCCTATGCAAGGCGCAGATTAGAGCGCTCGAAGGCACTACTTGTATACCGGTATGGTATTTGTTTCGTATGATGTATTCGAAAAGAGTTCTGGCTCCTAACTGTTGTCAAATAATTGTAAACAAATTTTATCAGCATCTTAACTAAGCAAGTGTGATATGTTGATGGATAGGCGTTAGTTCTAGGTACTTTCTGGGTAGGATACTATGGAATTTGTTTTGTTTGATGTATTCGAAAAGAGTTCTGGCTCCTAACTGTTGTCAAATAATTGTAAAAAAAATTTATCAGCATCTTAACTATGCAAGTGTGATCTGCTGATGGATAGGCGTTAGTTCTAGGTACTTTCGGGGTAGGATACTATGGTATTTGTTTCGTATGATGTATTCGAAAAGAGTTCTGGCTCTTAACTGTTGTCAAATAATTGTAAAAAAAATTTATCAGCATCTTAACTATGCAAGTGTGATCTGCTGATGGATAGGCGTTAGTTCTAGGTACTTTCTGGGTAGGATACTATGGTATTTGTTTCGTATGATGTATTCGAAAAGAGTTCTGGCTTCTAACTGTTGTCAAATAATTGTAAAAAAAATTTAACAGCATCTGAACTATGCAAGTGTGATCTGCTGATGGATAGGCGTTAGTTCTAGGTACTTTCTGGGTAGGATACTATGGTATTTGTTTCGTATGATGTATTCGAAAAGAGTTCTGGGTTCTAACTGTTGTCAAATAATTGTAAAAAATTTTTATCAGCATCTTAACTATGCAAGTGTGATCTGCTGATGGATAGGAGTTAGTTCTAGGTACTTTCTGGGTAGGATACTATGGTATTTGTTTTGTTTTATGTATTCGAAAAGAGTTCTGGCTCCTAACTGTCGTCAAATAATTGTAAAAAAAATATCAGCATCTTAACTATGCAAGTGTGATCTGCTGATGGATAGGCGTTATTTCTAGGTACTTTCTGGGTAGGATACTATAGTATTTGTATTGTTCCATGTATTCGAAAAGAGTTCTGGCTCTTAACTGTTGTCAAATAATTGTAAAAAAAATTATCAGCATCTTAACTATGGAAAAGTGTGGTCTGCTGATGGATAGGCGTTAGTTCTAGGGACTTTCTGGGTAGGATACTATGGTATTTGTTTCGCATGATATATTCTAAAAGAGTTCTGGCTTCTTACTGTTGTCCAATAATTGTAAACAAAGTTTATCAGCATCTGAACTGTGCAAGTGTGATCTGCTGATGGATAGGCGTTAGTTCTAGGTACTTTCTGGGTAGGATACTATGGTATTTGTTTCGTATGATGTATTCGAAAAGAGGTCTGGCTCCTAACCTTTGTCAAATAATTGTAAAAAAATGTTATCAGCATCTTAACTATGCAAGTGTGATCTGCTGATGGATAGGCGTTAGTTCTAGGTACTTTCTGGGTAGGATACTATGGTATTTGTTTTGTATGATGTATTCGAAAAGAGTTCTGGCTCCTAACTGTCGTCAAATAATTGTAAAAAAAAAATATCAGCATCTTAACTATACAAGTGTGATCTGCTGATGGATAGGCGTTATTTCTAAGTACTTTCTGGGTAGGATACTATGGTATTTGTATTGTTCGATGTATTCGAAAAGAGTTCTGAGTCTTAACTGTTGTCAAATAATTGTAAAAAAAATTATCAGCATCTTAACTATGGAAAAGTGGGATCTGCTGATGGATAGGCGTTAGTTCTGGGGACTTTCTGGGTAGGATACTATGGTATTTGTTTCGCATGAAATATTCTAAAAGAGTTCTGGCTTCTTACTGTTGTCCAATAATTGTAAACAAATTTTATCAGCATCTTAACTGTGCAAGTGTGATCTGCTGATGGATAGGCGTTAGTTCTAGGTACTTTCTGGGTAGGATACTATGGTATTTGTTTCGTATGATGTATTCGAAAAGAGTTCTGGCTTCTAACTGTTGTCAAATAATTGTAAAAAAAAATTATCAGCATCTTAACTATGCAAGTGTGATCTGCTGATGGATAGGCGTTAGTTCTAGGTACTGTCTGGGTAGAATACTATGGTATTTGTATTATTTGGTGTATTTGAAAAGAGTTGTGGCTCCTAACTATTAACAAATAATTGTAAAAAAATTTAACAGCATCTGAACTATGCAAGTGTGATCTGCTGATGGATAGGCGTTGGTTCTAGGTACTTTCTGGGTAGGATACTATGGTATTTGCTTCGTATGATGTATTCGAAAAGAGTTCTGGCTCCTAACTGTCGTCAAATAATTGTAAAAAAAATATCAGCATCTTAACTATGCAAGTGTGATCTGCTGATGGATAGGCGTTATTTCTAGGTAATTTCTGGGTAGGATACTATGGTATTTGTATTGTTCGATGTATTCGAAAAGAGTTCTGGCTCTTAACTGTTGTCAAATAATTGTAAAAAAAATTATCAGCATCTTAACTATGCAAAAGTGTGATCTGCTGATGGATAGGCGTTAGTTCTAGGAACTTTCTGGGTAGGATACTATGGTATTTGTTTCGCATGATATATTCTAAAAGAGTTCTGGCTTTTTACTGTTGTCCAATATATGTAAAGAAATTTTATCAGCATCTTAACTGTGCAGGTGTGATCTGCTGATGGATAGGCGTTAGTTCTAGATACTTTCTGGGTAGGATACTATGGTATTTGTTTCGTATGATGTATTCGAAAAGAGTTCTGGCTTCTAACTGTTGTCAAATAATTGTAAAAAAAATTTATCAGCATCTTAACTATGCAAGTGTGATCTGCTGATGGATAGGCGTTAGTTATAGGTACTTTCTAGGTAGAATACTATGGTATTTGTATTACTTGATGTATTTGAAAAGAGTTCTGGCTCCTAACTATTAACAAATAATTCTAAAAAAAATGTATCAGCATCTGAACTATGCAAGTGTGATCTGCTGATGGATAGGCGTTAGTTCTAGGTACTTTCTGGGTAGAATACTATGGTATTCGTTTCGTATGATGTATTCGAAAAGAGTTCTGGCTTCTAACTGTTGTCCAATAAATGTAAAAAAAATTTATCAGCATCTTAACTATGCAAGTGTGATCTGCTGATGGATAGGCGTTAGTTCTAGGTACTTTCAGGGTAGGATACTATGGTATTTGTTTCGTATGATGTATTCGAAAAGAGTTCTGGCTTCTAACTGTTGTCAAATAATTGTAAAAAAAGTTTAACAGCATCTGAACTATGCAAGTGTGATCTGCTGATGGATAGGCGTTAGTTCTAGGTACTTTCTGGGTAGGATACTATGGTATTTGTTTCGTATGATGTATTCGAAAAGAGTTCTGGGTTCTAACTGTTGTCAAATAATTGTAAAAAATTTTTATCAGCATCTTAACTATGCAAGTGTGATCTGCTGATGGATAGGAGTTAGTTCTAGGTACTTTCTGGGTAGGATACTATGGTATTTGTTTTGTATGATGTATTCGAAAAGAGTTCTGGCTCCTAACTGTCGTCAAATAATTGTAAAAAAAAATATCAGCATCTTAACTATGCAAGTGTGATCTGCTGATGGATAGGCGTTATTTCTAGGTACTTTCTGGGTAGGATACTATGGTATTTGTATTGTTCGATGTACTCGAAAAGAGTTCTGGCTCTTAACTGTTGTCAAATAATTGTAAAAAAAATTATCAGCATCTTAACTATGGAAAAGTGTGATCTGCTGATGGATATGCGTTAGTTCTGGGGACTTTCTGGGTAGGATACTATGGTATTTGTTTCGCATGATATATTCTAAAAGAGTTCTGGCTTCTTACTGTTGTCCAATAATTGTAAACAAATTTTATCAGCATCTTAACTGTGCAAGTGTGATCTGCTGATGGATAGGCGTTAGTTCTAGGTACTTTCTGGGTAGGATACTATGGTATTTGTTTCGTATGATGTATTCGAAAAGAGTTCTGGCTTCTAACTGTTGTCAAATAATTGTAAAATAATTTTATCAGCATCTTAACTATGCAAGTGTGATCTGCTGATGGATAGGCGGTAGTTCTAGGTACTTTCTGGGTAGGATACTATGGTATTTGTTTTGTTTGATGTATTCGAAAAGAGTTCTGGCTCCTAACTGTCGTCAAATAATTGTAAAAAAAATATCAGCAACTTAACTATGCAAGTGTGATCTGCTGATGGATAGGCGTTATTTCTAGGTAATTTCTGGGTAGGATACTATGGTATTTGTATTGTTTGATGTATTCGAAAAGAGTTCTGGCTCTTAACTGTTGTCAAATAATTGTAAAAAAAATTATCAGCATCTTAACTATGCAAAAGTGTGATCTGCTGATGGATAGGCGTGAGTTCTAGGAACTTTCTTGGTAGGATACTATGGTATTTGTTTCGCATGATATATTCTAAAAGAGTTCTGGCTTTTTACTGTTGTCCAATAATTGTAAAGAAATTTTATCAGCATCTTAACTGTGCAGGTGTGATCTGCTGATGGATAGGCGTTAGTTCTAGATACTTTCTGGGTAGGATACTATGGTATTTGTTTCGTATGATGTATTCGAAAAGAGTTCTGGCTTCTAACTGTTGTCAAATAATTGTAAAAAAAATTTATCAGCATCTTAACTATGCAAGTGTGATCTGCTGATGGATAGGCGTTAGTTCTAGGTACTTTCAGGGTAGTATACTATGGTATTTGTTACGTATGATGTATTCGAAAAGAGTTCTGGCTTCTAACTGTTGTCAAATAATTGTAAAAAAAATTTAACAGCATCTGAACTATGCAAGTGTGATCTGCTGATGGATAGGCGTTAGTTCTAGGTACTTTCTGGGTAGGATACTATGGAATTTGTTTCGTATGGTGTATTCGAAAAGAGTTCTGTCTTCTAACCGTTGTCAAATAATTGTAAAAAAATTTTATCAGCATCTTAACTATGCAAGTGTGATCTGCTGATGGATAGGCGTTAGTTCTACGTACTTTCTGGGTAGGATACTATGGTATTTGTTTTGTTTGATGTATTCGAAAAGAGTTCTGGCTCCTAACTGTCGTCAAATAATTGTAAAAAAAAATATCAGCATCTTAACTATGCAAGTGTGATCTGCTGATGGATAGGCGTTATTTCTAGGTACTTTCTGAGTAGGATACTATGGTATTTGTATTGTTCGATGTATTCGAAAAGAGTTCTGGCTCTTAACTGTTGTCAAATAATTGTAATAAAAATTATCAGCATCTTAACTATGCAAAAGTGTGATCTGCTGATGGATAGGCGTTAGTTCTAGGGACTTTCTGGGTAGGATACTATGGTATTTGTTTCGCATGATATATTCTAAAAGAGTTCTGGCTTCATACTGTTGTCCAATAATTGTAAACAAATTTTATCAGCATCTTAACTGTGCAAGTGTGATCTGCTGATGGATAGGCGTTAGTTCTAGATACTTTCAGGGTAGGATACTATGGTATTTATTTCGTATGATGTATTCGAAAAGAGTTCTGGCTTCCAACTGTTGTCAAATAATTGTAAAAAAAATTTAACAGCATCTGAACTATGCAAGTGTGATCTGCTGATGGATAGGCGTTAGTTCTAGGTACTTTCTGGGTAGGATACTATGGTATTTGTTTCGGATGGTGTATTCGAAAAGAGTTCTGGCTTCTAACCGTTGTCAAATAATTGTAAAAAAATTTTATCAGCATCTTAACTCTGCAAGTGTGATCTGCTGATGGATAGGCGTTAGGTCTAGCTACTTTCTGGGCAGGATACTATGGTATTTGTTTTGTTTGATGTATTCGAAAAGAGTTCTGACTCCTAACTGTCGTCAAATAATTGTAAAAAAAAATATCAGCATCTTAACTATGCAAGTGTGATCTGCTGATGGATAGGCGTTATTTCTAGGTACTTTCTGGGTAGGATACTATGGTATTTGTTTCATATGATGTATTCGAAAAGAGTTCTGGCTCCTAACCGTTGTCAAATAATTGTAAAAAAATTTTATCAGCATCTTAACTATGCAAGTGTAATCTGCTGATGGATAGGCGTTAGTTCTAGGTACTTTCTGGGTAGGATACTATGGTATTTGTTTTGTTTGATGTTTTTGAAAAGAGTTCTGGCTCCTAACTGTCGTCAAATAATTGTGAAATAAAATATCAGCATCTTAACTATGCAAGTGTGATCTGCTGATGGATAGGCGTTAGTTCTAGGTACTGTCTGGGTAGAATACTATGGTGTTTGTATTATTTGATGTATTTGAAAAGAGTTCTGGCTCCTAACTATTAACAAATAATTGTAAAAAAAAATTAACAGCATCTGAACTATGCAAGTGTGATCTGCTGATGGATAGGCGTTAGTTCTAGGTACTTTCAGGGTAGGATACTATGGTATTTGTTTCGTATGATGTATTCGAAAAGAGTTCTGGCTTCTAACTATTGTCAAATAATTGTAAAAAAAATTTAATAGCATCTGAACTATGCAAGTGTAATCTGCTGATGGATAGGCGTTAGTTCTAGGTACTTTCTGGGTAGGATACTATGGTATTTGTTTCGTATGATGTATTCGAAAAGAGTTCTGGCTCCTAACCGTTGTCAAATAATTGTGAAAATTTTTATCAGCATCTTAACTATGCAAGTGTGATCTGCTGATGGATAGGCGTTAGTTCTAGGTACTTTCTGGGTAGGATACTATGGTATTTGTTTTGTTTGATGTATTCGAAAAGAGTTCTGGCTCCTAACTGTCGTCAAATAATTGTAAAAAAAAATATCAGCATCTTAACTATGCAAGTGTGATCTGCTGATGGATAGGCGTTAGTTCTAGGTACTGTCTGGGTAGAATACTATGGTATTTGTATTATTTGATGTATTTGAAAAAAGTTCTGGCTCCTAACTATTAACAAATAATTGTAAAAAAAATTTAACAGCATCTGAACTATGCAAGTGTGATCTGCTGATGGATAGGCGTTAGTTCTAGGTACTTTCTGGGTAGGATACTATGGTATTTGCTTCGTATGATGTATTCGAAAAGAGTTCTGGATTCTAACCGTTGTCAAATAATTGTAAAATAAGTTTATCAGCATCTTAACTATGCAAGTGTGATCTGCTGATGGATAGGCGTTAGTTCTAGGTACTTTCTGGGTAGGATACTATGGTATTTGTTTTGTTTGATGTATTCGAAAAAAATTTAACAGCATCTGAACTATGCAACTGTGATCTGCTGATGGATAGGCGTTAGTTCTAGGTACTTTCTGGGTAGGATACTATGGTATTTGTTTCGGATGGTGTATTCGAAAAGAGTTCTGGCTTCTAACCGTTGTCAAATAATTGTAAAAAAATTTTATCAGCATCTTAACTCTGCAAGTGTGATCTGCTGATGGATAGGCGTTAGGTCTAGCTACTTTCTGGGTAGGATACTATGGTATTTGTTTTGTTTGATGTATTCGAAAAGAGTTCTGACTCCTAACTGTCGTCAAATAATTGTAAAAAAAAATATCAGCATCTTAACTATGCAAGTGTGATCTGCTGATGGATAGGCGTTATTTCTAGGTACTTTCTGGGTAGGATACTATGGTATTTGTTTCATATGATGTATTCGAAAAGAGTTCTGGCTCCTAACCGTTGTCAAATAATTGTAAAAAAATTTTATCAGCATCTTAACTATGCAAGTGTAATCTGCTGATGGATAGGCGTTAGTTCTAGGTACTTTCTGGGTAGGATACTATGGTATTTGTTTTGTTTGATGTTTTTGAAAAGAGTTCTGGCTCCTAACTGTCGTCAAATAATTGTGAAATAAAATATCAGCATCTTAACTATGCAAGTGTGATCTGCTGATGGATAGGCGTTAGTTCTAGGTACTGTCTGGGTAGAATACTATGGTGTTTGTATTATTTGATGTATTTGAAAAGAGTTCTGGCTCCTAACTATTAACAAATAATTGTAAAAAAAAATTAACAGCATCTGAACTATGCAAGTGTGATCCGCTGATGGATAGGCGTTAGTTCTAGGTACTTTCAGGGTAGGATACTATGGTATTTGTTTCGTATGATGTATTCGAAAAGAGTTCTGGCTTCTAACTATTGTCAAATAATTGTAAAAAAAATTTAATAGCATCTGAACTATGCAAGTGTAATCTGCTGATGGATAGGCGTTAGTTCTAGGTACTTTCTGGGTAGGATACTATGGTATTTGTTTCGTATGATGTATTCGAAAAGAGTTCTGGCTCCTAACCGTTGTCAAATAATTGTGAAAATTTTTATCAGCATCTTAACTATGCAAGTGTGATCTGCTGATGGATAGGCGTTAGTTCTAGGTACTTTCTGGGTAGGATACTATGGTATTTGTTTTGTTTGATGTATTCGAAAAGAGTTCTGGCTCCTAACTGTCGTCAAATAATTGTAAAAAAAAATATCAGCATCTTAACTATGCAAGTGTGATCTGCTGATGGATAGGCGTTAGTTCTAGGTACTGTCTGGGTAGAATACTATGGTATTTGTATTATTTGATGTATTTGAAAAAAGTTCTGGCTCCTAACTATTAACAAATAATTGTAAAAAAAATTTAACAGCATCTGAACTATGCAAGTGTGATCTGCTGATGGATAGGCGTTAGTTCTAGGTACTTTCTGGGTAGGATACTATGGTATTTGCTTCGTATGATGTATTCGAAAAGAGTTCTGGATTCTAACCGTTGTCAAATAATTGTAAAATAAGTTTATCAGCATCTTAACTATGCAAGTGTGATCTGCTGATGGATAGGCGTTAGTTCTAGGTACTTTCTGGGTAGGATACTATGGTATTTGTTTCGTATGATGTATTCGAAAAGAGTTCTGGTTTCTAACTGTTGTCAAATATTTGTAAAAAAAATTTAACAGCATCTGAACTATGCAACTGTGCTCTGCTGATGGATAGGCGTTAGTTCTAGGTACTTTCTGGGTAGGATACTATGGTATTTGTTTCGTATGATGTATTCGAAAAGAGTTCTGGCTTCTAACCGTTGTCAAATAATTGTAAAAAAATTTTATCAGCATCTTAACTATGCAAGTGTGAGCTGCTGATGGATAGGCGTTAGTTCTAGGTACTTTCTGGGTAGGATACTATGGTATTTGTTTTGTTTGATGTATTCGAAAAGAGTTCTGGCTCCTAACTGTCGTCAAATATTTGTAAAAAAAATTTATCAGCATCTTAACTATGCAAGTGTGATCTGCTGATGGATAGGCGTTAGTTCTAGGTACTTTCAGGGTTGGATACTATGGTATTTGTTTCGTATGATGTATTCGAAAAGAGTTCTGGCTTCTAACTGTTCTCAAATAATTGTAAAAAAAATTCAACAGCATCTGAACTATGCAACTGTGATCTGCTGATGGATAGGCGTTAGTTCTAGGTACTTTCTGGGTAGGATACTATGGTATTTGTTTCGTATGATGTATTCGAAAAGAGTGCTGGCTTCTAACCGTTGTCAAATAATTGTAAAAAAATTTTTTCAGCATCTTAACTATGCAAGTGTGAGCTGCTGATGGATAGGCGTTAGTTCTAGGTACTTTCTGGGTAGGATACTATGGTATTTCCTTTGTTTGATGTATTCGAAAAGAGTTCTGGCTCCTAACTGTCGTCAAATAATTGTAAAAAAAAATATCAGCATCTTAACTATGCAAGTGTGATCTGCTGATGGATAGGCGTTAGTTCTAGGTACTGTCTGGGTAGAATACTATGGTATTTGTATTATTTGATGTATTCGAAAAGAGTTCTGGCTCCTAACTATTAACAAATAATTGTAAAAAAAATTTAACAGCATCTGAACTATGCAAGTGTGATCTGCTGATGGATAGGCGTTAGTTCTAGGTACTTTCTGGGTAGGATACTATGGTATTTGCCTCGTATGATGTATTCGAAAAGAGTTCTGGCTTCTAACTGTTGTCAAATAACTGTAAAATAATTTTATCAGCATCTTAACTATGCAAGTGTGATCTGCTGATGGATAGGCGTTAGTTCTAGGTACTTTCTGGGTAGGATACTATGGTATTTGTTCCGTATGATGTATTCGAAAAGAGTTCTGGCTTCTAACTGTTGTCAAATAATTGTAAAAAAAATTTATCAGCATCTTAACTATGCAAGTGTGATCTGCTGATGGATAGGTGTTATTTCTAGGTACTGTCTGGGTAGAATACTATGGTATTTGTATTATTTGATGTATTTGAAAAGAGTTCTGGCTCCTAACTATTAACAAATAATTGTAAAAAAAATTTAACAGCATCTGAACTATGCAAGTGTGATCTGCTGATGGATAGGCGTTAGTTCTAGGTACTTTCTGGGTAGGACACTATGGTATTTGTTTCGTATGATGTATTCGAAAAGAGTTCTGGCTTCTAACTCTTGTCAAATAATTGTAAAAAAAATTTATCAGCATCTTAACTGTGCAAGTGTGATCTGCTGATGGATAGGCGTTAGTTCTAGGTACTTTCTGGCTAGGATACTATGGTATTTGTTTTGCTTGATGTATTCGAAAAGAGTTCTGGCTCCTAACTGTCGTCAAATAATTGTAAAAAAAAATATCAGCATCTTAACTATGCAAGTGTGATCTGCTGATGGATAGGCGTTAGTTCTATGTACTGTCTGGGTAGAATACTATGGTATTTGTTTTGTTTGATGTATTCGAAAAAAGGTCTGGCTCCTAACTGTTGTGAAATAATTGTAAAAAAAATTATCAGCATCTTAACTATGCAAGTGTGATCTGCTGATGGATAGGCGTTATTTCTAGGTACTTTCCGGGTAGGATACTATGGTATTTGTTTCGCATGATATATTCTAAAAGAGTTCTGGCTTCTAACCGTTGTCAAATAATTGTCAAAAAATTTTATCAGCATCTTAACTCTGCAAGTGTGATCTGCTGATGGATAGGCGTTAGGTCTAGCTACTTTTTGGGTAGGATACTATGGTATTTGTTTTGTTTGATGTATTCGAAAAGAGTTCTGGCTCCTAACTGTCGTCAAATAATTGTAAAAAAAAATATCAGCATCTTAACTATGCAAGTGTGATCTGCTGATGGATAGGCGTTATTTCTAGGTACTTTTTGGGTAGGATACTATGGTATTTGTAATGTTCGATGTATTCGAAAAGAGTTCTGGCTCTTAACTGTTGTCAAATAATTGTAAAAAAAATTATCAGCATCTTAACTATGCAAAAGTGTGATCTGCTGATGGATAGGCGTTAGTTCTAGGGACTTTCTGGGTAGGATACTATGGTATTTGTTTCGCATGATATATTCTAAAAGAGTTCTGGCTTCTTACTGTTGTCCAATAATTGTAAACAAATTTTATCAGCATCTTAACTGTGCAAGTGTGATCTGCTGATGGATAGGCGTTAGTTCTAGGTACTTTCAGGGTAGGATACTATGGTATTTGTTTCGTATGATGGATTCGAAAAGAGTTCTGGCTTCTAACTGTTGTCAAATAATTGTAAAAAAAATTTAACAGCATCTGAACTATGCAAGTGTGATCTGCTGATGGATAGGCGTTAGTTCTAGGTACTTTCTGGGTAGGATACTATGGTATTTGTTTCGTATGATGTAGTCGAAAAGAGTTCTGGCTCCTAACCGTTGTCAAATAATTGTAAAAAATTTTTATCAGCATCTTAACTATGCAAGTGTGATCTGCTGATGGATAGGCGTTGGTTCTAGGTACTTTCTCGGTAGGATACTATGGTATTTGTTTTGTTTGATGTATTCGAAAAGAGTTCTGGCTCCTAACTGTCGTCAAATAATTGTGAAAAAAAATATCAGCATCTTAACTATGCAAGTGTGATCTGCTGATGGATAGGCGTTAGTTCTAGGTACTGTCTGGGTAGAATACTATGGTATTTGTATTATTTGATGTATTTGAAAAGAGTTCAAGCTCCTGACTATTAACAAATAATTGTAAAAAAAATTTAACAGCATCTGAACTATGCAAGTGTGATCTGCTGATGGATAGGCGTTAGTTCTAGGTACTTTCTGGGTAGGATACTATGGTATTTGCTTCGTATGATGTATTCGAAAAGAGTTCTGGCTTCTAACTGTTGTCAAATAACTGTAAAATAATCTTATCAGCATCTTAACTATGCAAGTGTGATCTGCTGATGGATAGGCGTTAGTTCTAGGTACTTTCAGGGTAGGATACTATGGTATTTGTTTCGTATGATGTATTCGAAAAGAGTTCTGGCTCCTAACTGTCGTCAAATAATCGTGAAAAAGAATATCAGCATCTTAACTATGCAAGTGTGATCTGCTGATGGATAGGCGTTAGTTTTAGGTACTGTCTGGGTAGAATACTATGGTATTTGTATTATTTGATGTATTTGAAAAGAGTTCTGGCTCCTAACTATTAACAAATAATTGTAAAAAAAATTTAACAGCATCTGAACTATGCAAGTGTGATCTGCTGATGGATAGGCGTTAGTTCTAGGTACTTTCTGGGTAGGATACTATGGTATTTGTTTCGTATGATGTATTCAAAAAGAGTTCTGGCTTCTAACCGTTGTCCAATAATTGTAAAAAAATTTTATCAGCATCTTAACTATGCAAGTGTGAGCTGCTGATGGATAGGCGTTAGTTCTAGGTACTTTATGGGTAGGATACTATGGTGATTGTATTATTTGATGTATTTGAAAAGAGTTCTGGCTCCTAACTATTAACAAATAATTGTAAAAAAAATTTCACCGCATCTGAACTATGCAAGTGTGATCTGCTGATGGATAGCCGTTAGTTCTAGGTACTTTCTGGGTAGGATACTATGGTATTTGTTTCGTATGATGTATTCGAAAAGAGTTCCGGCTTCTAACTGTTGTCAAATAATTGTAAAAAAATTTTATCGGCATCTTAACTATGCAAGTGTGATCTGCTGATGGATAGGCGTTATTTCTAGGTACTTGCTGGGTAGGATACTATGGTATTTGTTTTGTTTGATGTATTCGAAAAAAGTTCTGGCTCCTAACTGTTGTCAAATAATTGTAAAAAAAATTATCAGTATCTTAACTATGCAAGTGTGATCTGCTGATGGATAGGCGTTATTTCTAGGTACTTTCCGGGTAGGATACTATGGTATTTGTTTCGCATGATATATTCTAAAAGAGTTCTGGCTTCTAACCGTTGTCAAATAATTGTCAAAAAATTTTATCAGCATCTTAACTCTGCAAGTGTGATCTGCTGATGGATAGGCGTTAGGTCTAGCTATTTTTTGGGTAGGATACTATGGTATTTGTTTTGCTTGATGTATTCGAAAAGAGTTCTGGCTCCTAACTGTCGTCAAATAATTGTAAAAAAAAATATCAGCATCTTAACTAGGCAAGTGTGATCTGCTGATGGATAGGCGTTATTTCTAGGTACTTTCTGGGTAGGATACTATGGTATTTGTATTGTTCGATGTATTCGAAAAGAGTTCTGGCTCTTAACTGTTGTCAAATAATTGTAAAAAAAATTATCAGCATCTTAACTATGCAAAAGTGTGATCTGCTGATGCATAGGCGTTAGTTCTAGGGACTTTCTGGGTAGGATACTATGGTATTTGTTTCGCATGATATATTCTAAAAGAGTTCTGGCTTCATACTGTTGTCCAATAATTGTAAACAAATTTTATCAGCATCTTAACTATGCAAGTGTGATCTGCTGATGGATAGGCGTTAGTTCTAGGTACTTTCTCGGTAGGATACTATGGTATTTGTTTTGTTTGATGTATTCGAAAAGAGTCTGGCTCCTAACTGTCGTCAAATAATTGTGAAAAAAAATATCAGCATCTTAACTATGCAAGTGTGATCTGCTGATGGATAGGCGTTAGTTCTAGGTACTGTCTGGGTAGAATACTATGGTATTTGTATTATTTGATGTATTTGAAAAGAGTTCCGGCTCCTGACTATTAACAAATAATTGTAAAAAAAATTTAACAGCATCTGAACTATGCAAGTGTGATCTGCTGATGGATAGGCGTTAGTTCTAGGTACTTTCAGGGTAGGATACTATGGTATTTGTTTCGTATGATGTATTCGAAAAGAGTTCTGGCTTCTAACTGTTGTCAAATAATTGTAAAAAAAATTTAATAGCATCTGAACTATGCAAGTGTGATCTGCTGATGGATAGGCGTTAGTTCTAGGTACTTTCTGGGTAGGATACTATGGTATTTGTTTCGTATGATGTATTCGAAAAGAGTTCTGGCTCCTAACCTTTGTCAAATAATTGTAAAAAAATGTTATCAGCATCTTAACTATGCAAGTGTGATCTGCTGATGGATAGGCGTTAGTTCTAGGTACTT
Organism: Ophion ventricosus; assembly: GCA_963932345.1. Lineage (NCBI taxonomy): Eukaryota > Metazoa > Arthropoda > Insecta > Hymenoptera > Ichneumonidae > Ophion > Ophion ventricosus. The sequence goes on from OZ010717.1 coordinate 16,146,640, forward strand.
TCTGGGTAGGATACTATGGTATTTGTTTTGTTTGATGTATTCGAAAAGAGTTCTGGCTCCTAACTGTCGTCAAATAATTGTAAAAAAAAATATCACCATCTTAACTATGCAAGGGTGATCTGCTGATGGATAGGCGTTAGTTCTAGGTACTGTCTGGGTAGAATACTATGGTATTTGTATTATTTGATGTATTTGAAAAGAGTTCTGGCTCCTAACTATTAACAAATAATTGTAAAAAAAATTTAACAGCATCTGAACTATGCAAGTGTGATCTGCTGATGGATAGGCGTTAGTTCTAGGTACTTTCTGGGTAGGATACTATGGTATTTGCTTCGTATGATGTATTCGAAAAGAGTTCTGGCTTCTAACTGTTGTCAAATAACTGTAAAATAATTTTATCAGCATCTTAACTATGCAAGTGTGATCTGCTGATGGATAGGCGTTAGTTCTAGGTACTTTCTGGGTAGGATACTATGGTATTTGTTTCGTATGATGTATTCGAAAAGAGTTCTGGCTCCTAACTGTCGTCAAATAATCGTCAAAAAAAATATCAGCATCTTAACTATGCAAGTGTGATCTGCTGATGGATAGGCGTTAGTTCTAGGTACTGTCTGGGTAGAATACTATGCTATTTGTATTATTTGATGTATTTGAAAGGAGTTCTGGCTCCTAACTATTAACAAATAATTGTAAAAAAAATTTAACAGCATCTGAACTATGCAATTGTGATCTGCTGATGGATAGGCGTTAGTTCTAGGTACTTTCAGGGTAGGATATTATGGTATTTGTTTCGTATGATGTATTCGAAAAGAGTTCTGGCTTCTAACGGTTGTCAAATAATTGTAACAAAAATTTTATAGCATCTGAACTATGCAAGTGTGATCTGCTGATGGATAGGCGTTAGTTCTAGGTACTTTCTGGGTAGGATACTATGGTATTTGCTTCGTATGATGTATTCGAAAAGAGTTCTGGCTTCTAACTGTTGTCAAATAATTGTAAAATAATTTTATCAGCATCTTAACTATGCAAGTGTGATCTGCTGATGGATAGGCGTTAGTTCTAGGTACTTTCGGGGTAGGATACTATGGTATTTGTTTCGTATGATGTATTCGAAAAGAGTTCTGGCTTCTAACTGTTGTCAAATAATTGTAAAAAAAATTTAACATCATCTGAACTATGCAACTGTGATCTGCTAATGGATAGGCGTTAGTTCTAGGTACTTTCTGGGTAGGATACTATGGTATTTGTTTCGTATGATGTATTCGAAAAGAGTTCTGGCTTCTAACCGTTGTCAAATAATTGTAAAAAAATTTTATCAGCATCTTATCTATGCAAGTCTGAGCTGCTGATGGATAGGCGTTAGTTCTAGGTACTTTTTGGGTAGGATACTATGGTATTTGTTTTGTTTGATGTATTCGAAAAGAGTTCTGGCTTCTAACTGTTGTCAAATAATTGTAAAAAAAGTTTAACAGCATCTGAACTATGCAAGTGTGATCTGCTGATGGATAGGCGTTAGTTCTAGGTACTTTCTGGGTAGGATACTATGGTATTTGTTTCGTATGATGTATTTGGAAAGAGTTCTGGCTCCTAACTATTAACAAATAATTGTAAAAAAAATTTAACCGCATCTGAACTATGCAAGTGTGATCTGCTGATGGATAGGCGTTAGTTCTAGGTACTTTCTGGGTAGGATACTATGGTATTTGTTTCGTATGATGTATTCGAAAAGAGTTCTGGCTTCTTACTGTTGTCAAATAATTGTAAAAAAAATTTATCAGCATCTTAACTATGCAAGTGTGATCTGCTGATGGATAGGTGTTAGTTCTAGGTACTGTCTGGGTAGAATACTATGGTATTTGTATTATTTGATGTATTTGAAAAGAGATCTGGCTCCTAACTATTAACAAATAATTGTAAAAAAAATTTAACAGCATCTGAACTATGCAAGTGTGATCTGCTGATGGATAGGCGTTAGTTCGAGGTACTTTCTGGGTAGGATACTATGGTATTTGTTTCGCATGATGTATTCGAAAAGAGTTCTGGCTTCTAACTCTTGTCAAATAATTGTAAAAAAATTGTATCAGCATCTTAACTATGCAAGTGTGATCTGCTGATGGATAGGCGTTAGTTCTAGGTTCTTTCTGGGTAGGATACTATGGTATTTGTTTTGTTTGATGTATTCGAAAAGAGTTCTGGCTCCTAACTCGTCAAATAATTGTAAAAAAAAATATCAGCATCTTAACTATGCAAGTGTGATCTGCTGATGGACAGGCGTTATTTCTAGGTACATTCTGGGTAGGATACTATGGTATTTGTATTGTTCAATGTATTCGAAAAGAGTTCTGGCTCTTAACTGCTGTCAAATACATGTAAAAAAAATTATCATCTTAACTATGCAAAAGTGTGATCTGCTGATGGATAGGCGTTAGTTCTAGGGACTTTCTGGGTAGGATACTATGGTAGTTCTAGGTACTGTCTGGGTAGAATACTATGGTATTTGTATTATTTGATGTATTTGAAAAGAGTTATGGCTCCTAACTATTAACAAATAATTGTAAAAAAAATTTAACCGCATCTGAACTATGCAAGTGTGATCTGCTGATGGATAGCCGTTAGTTCTAGGTACTTTCTGGGTAGGATACTATGGTATTTGTTTCGTATGATGTATTCGAAAAGAGTTCTGGCTTCTAACTGTTGTCAAATAATTGTAAAAAATTTTTATCAGCATCTTAACTATGCAAGTGTGATCTGCTGATGGATAGGCGTTAGTTCTAGGTACTTTCTGTGTAGGATACTATGGTATTTGTTTTGTTTGATGTATTCGAAAAGAGTTCTGGGTCCTAACTGTCGTCAAATAATTGTAAAAAAAAATCTCAGCATCTTAACTATGCAAGTGTGATCTGCTGATGGATAGGCGTTAGTTCTAGGTACTTTCTGGGTAGGATACTATGGTATTTGTTTCGTATGATGTATTCGAAAAGAGTTCTGGCTTCTAACTCTTGTCAAATAATTGTACAAAAATTTTATCAGCATCTTAACTATGCAAGTGTGATCTGCTGATGGATAGGCGTTAGTTCTAGGTACTTTCTGGGTAGGATACTATGGTATTTGTTTTGTTTGATGTATTCGAAAAGAGTTCTGGCTCCTAACTCGTCAAATAATTGTAAAAAAAAATATCAGCATCTTAACTATGCAAGTGTGATCTGCTGATGGACAGGCATTATTTCTAGGTACATTCTGGGTAGGATACTATGGTATTTGTATTGTTCAATGTATTCGAAAAGAGTTCTGGCTCTTAACTGTTGTCAAATAATTGTAAAAAAAATTATCATCATCTTAACTATGCAAAAGTGTGATCTGCTGATGGATAGGCGTTAGTTCTAGGGACTTTCTGGGTAGAATACTATGGTATTTGTTTCGTATGATGTATTCGAAAAGAGTTCTGGCTTCTAACTGTTGTCAAATAATTGTAAAAAAAATGTATCAGCATCTTAACTATGCAAGTGTGATCTGCTGATGGATAGGCGTTAGTTCTAGGTACTTTCTTGGTAGAATACTATGGTATTTGTTTCGTATGATGTATTCGAAAAGAGTTCTGGCTACTAACTGTTGTCAAATAATTGTAAAAAAAATGTATCAGCATCTTAACTATGCAAGTGTGATCTGCTGATGGATAGGCGTTATTTCTAGGTAATTTCTGGGTAGGATACTATGGTACTTGCATTGTTCAATGTATTCGAAAAGAGTTCTGGCTGTTAACTGTTGTCAAATAATTGTAAAAAAAATTATCAGCATCTTAACTATGCAAAAGTGTGATCTGCTGACGGATAGGCGTTAGTTCTAGGGACTTTCTGGGTAGGATACTATGGTATTTGTTTCGTATGATGTATTCGAAAAGATTTCTGGCTTCTAACTGTTGTCAAATAATTGTAAAAAAAATGTATCAGCATCTTAACTATGCAAGTCTGATCTGCTGATGGATAGGCGTTAGTTCTATGTACTTTCTGGGTAGAATACTATGGTATTTGTTTCGTATGATGTATTTGAAAAGAGTTCTGGCTTCTAACTGTTGTCAAATAATTGTAAAAAAAATGTATCAGCATCTTAACTATGCAACTGTGATCTGCTGATGGATAGGCGTTAGTTTTAGGTACTGTCTGGGTAGAATACTATGGTATTTGTATTATTTGATGTATTTGAAAAGAGTTCTGGCTCTTAACTATTAATAAATAATTGTAAAAAAAATTTAACAGCATCTGAACTATACAAGTGTGATCTGCTGATGGATAGGCGTTAGTTCTAGGTACTTTCTGGGTAGGATACTATGGTATTTGTTTCGTATGATGTATTCGAAAAGAGTTCTCGCTTCTAACTGTTGTCAAATAATTGTAAAAAAAATTTATCAGCATCTTAACTATGCAAGTGTGATCTGCTGATGGATAGGCGTTAGTTCTAGGTACTTTCTGGGTAGAATACTATGGTATTTGTATTATTTCATGTATTTGGAAAGAGTTCTGGCTCCTAACTATTAACAAATAATTGTAAAAAAAAATTAACAGCATCTGAACTATGCAACTGTGATCTGCTGATGGATAGGCGTTAGTTCTAGGTACTTTCTGGATAGGATACTATGGTATTTGTTTCGTATGATGTATTCGAAAAGAGTTCTGGCTTCTAACTGTTGTCAAATAATTGTAAACAAAATTTATCAGCATCTTAACTATGCAAGTGTGATCTGCTGATGGATAGGCGTTAGTTCTAGGTACTTTCAGGGTAGAATACTATGGAATTTGTATTATTTGATGTATTAGAAAAGAGTTCTGGCTCCTAAATATTAACAAATAATTGTAAAAAAAATTTATCAGCATCTGAATTATGGAAGTGTAATCTACTGATGGATAGGCGTTATTTCTAGGTACTTTCAGGGTCGGATACTATGGTATTTGTTTCGTATGATGTATTCGAAAAGAGTTCTGGCTTCTAACTGTTGTCAAATAATTGTAAAAAAAAATGTATCAGCATCTTATCTATGCAAGTGTGATCTGGTGATGGATAGGCGTTAGTTCGAGGTACTTTCTGGGTAGGATACTATGGTATTTATATTGTTTGATGTATTCAAAAAGAGTTCTGGCTCCTAACTGTTGTCCAATAATTGTAAAAAAAATGTATCAGCATCTTAATTACGCAAGTGTGATCTGCTGCAATACGAAATTAATATGAATATATTCATATTAATTTTAATATTAATATTAATATATCAATAAATCAATATTATACTAACTAAATATAATAATAATAATAATTGATATCGTAATTAATTATACATTTTTATCAATTCATATTTTCGTAATATCATTATTTTTTAATATCATTTAATTCAAACGAAATATGAAAGCCAGCGCTCGAAGGCACGGCTTGTATACCGGCGTATGCAAGACGCGGATTCGGACGCTGGAATGCACGACTTGTAACCAGTCTATGCAAGACACGGATTTGGACGCTCGAATGCACGACTTGTATACCAGTCTATGCAAGACGCGGATTCGGACGCTCGAATGCACGATCTGTATACCGGCCTATGCAAGACGCGGATTAGAGCGCTCTAATGCGCGACTTGTATACGGGCCTATGCAAGACGCGGATTCGGGCGCTCGAAGGCACGACCTGTATACCGGCCTATGTAAGACGCGGATTAGAGCGCTCGAATTCGCGATTTGTATACCGGCCTATGCAAGACGCGGATTCGGGCGCTCGGAGGCACGACTTGTATAACAGTCTATGCAAGACGCGGATTCGGATGCTTGAATGCACGACTTGTATATCGGCCTATGCAAGACGCGGATTCGGACGTTCGAATGCACGACTTGTATATCAGCCTATGCAAGACGCCGATTCGGACGCCCGAATGCACGACCTGTATACCGGCCTATGCAAGAAGCGGATTAGAGCGCTCGAAGACACGACTTGTATACCGGCTTATGCAAGACGCGGATTCGGGCGCTCGAAGGCACGACCTGTATACCGGCCTATGCAAGACGCGGATTCGGACGCTCGAATGTACGACTTGTATACCAGTCTATGCAAGACGCGGATTCGGACGCTCGAATGCACGACCTGTATACCGGCCTATGCAAGACGCGGATTCGGGCGCTCGAAGGCACGAGCTGTATACCGGCCTATGCAAGACGCGGATTCGGATGCTTGAATGCACGACTTGTATACCGGCCTATGCAAGACGCGGATTCGGACGTTCGAATGCACGACTTGTATATCAGCCTATGCAAGACGCGTATTCGGGCGCTCGAAGGCACGACCTGTATGCCGGCCTATGCAAGATGCGGATTCGGGCGCTCGAAGGCACGACTTGTATACCAGTCTATGCAAGACGCGGATTCGGACGCTCGAAGGCACGACCTGTATGTCGGCCTATGCAAGACGCGGCATCCTTAGAAACTTATAACTCGGTACAAAAAGATACGCGTATAATTGTTCAACGGAAACGGACAGCAAAAGGGTTTAATTTCGTAAGTCGACTATTCGATTCGGAGATCAAGAACAGAGTGTGTGCTCTTTCGTGAAAGGAAAAATTAGGAAGGTTTCATTTTTGCGGGAAGGAGCTTTCTGGGGAATGCAATTTTGTTGTACGTAGCTTCGAGATTGGATAATGAGTAATATGACATTAGGTCGACTTCGGTGATAGATTGGCAGACGTGGGAGAGAGATTTTTATTCATTTATTTATCAGAGGGCTGCTGTCATTGGTGCAGTCATTCTGTCTCTGTCATATAGATTTGGGATGTATAGGTTTCGCTATCGGAGCAGGTGACGTGATTTGACTCGCACGAGTTTGCTTTGTCGGGTGGATTTGGGTCATAGGACAAAGAGGGATTGTGACGTAGCTTGATCTCTGGGATTCTGTTTTGGCGGTCGCGGGAGTACGGTTTCTCTTTTGAGGTGCGAGTGTATCGCGTTCGTCATCGGCTCTGTTTATGAGAGACGGGTACTGGCGACACTTTTCGCCTTTGGTCGTCTGAGACTTTTGGCTGATGCTTGCTTAGTATTGATAATTTATAATTTGTTGATCGATAAATGGAGATGCTATTTTGAGCGCATGTAGGTTCGGTCTTCTGAGAACAACGGGAAAAACGTGAGTCTGGGACGTAACAATTGGCTCATGGCTGGCTGAGCAATTTGAGTTATAGATGACGTTGCGAATGAAAAAAAAATCTTTAAGTGGTTATCTTGCAATTACCTAGCCAATACTAGACAACTGCGGCTCGGTTCTCTTCGATTAGTCACTACCCAGTCGATCGTGATTTGTTTATATTATATAATGTTTATACCGTGTATACTAGTTTATACAATAGATAACATTCGTTGCAGTATCCGGCCAAATTTGTACTCCCCCCCCCCCCAATATTTTACTACTGTAAATGCAGGGGAGCCTTCACCGTATATACAGTCTAACTCATCTTTAATTTCCTGAGTCTTTTTTTGTCAAATGGAGAAACTTCATCACTGCGCGATACTAGGTCTTTTCCATTGTTGACAAGCAACTTCAGCTGGCAAGTTTGGAAGAGTGCCATAGACAAAGTAATGATCAGAATGGCTTGAAATTTTTTACGGTTTACAAATATATCAAGGGCATCTATGGGGCGGCGACAGAATGTTTTTTCTACTATCACTTGTTTTTTATAAGGCTGGAAACTTTTCAAATGAGGCTCGTACCATCATACAACGATAAAATTTCGACCTCTTAGTGTAGGGGCGAGTTGGGCACAATGTGTCACGGGGCATAGCGAGCCACATGCGCTTTCTCGGAGGTTTTTAGCTCGTAAATTCCGAAATTTTATGTGTTGGGCCGCGATTTATATTAAGTTTCGTCAAGCCCAAAAAATAAAGGCAATAGCATTTCACAAAGGATTATTAAAAATTAAAAATTGATTTGAGGCTTGAAAAAAAAATATATTTCGCTCGCCGGTAAAATATATAATATAACGACATTTTCTGTAGCGGCTCCGGTTTTCGGTCTTAATCGATAGTTTTATTATTTATGATGCACTCAGTGTCTTGTGTTTTTCCATTCCTAGTTTAATCAATAGTTATTTTCATCAATAATCCAATATTTTTCTAGTGGGGTACAATGTGTTACCGAGTGGTGGGGCAAAATGAGTCGACTCCCAATGAGAAAAAGAAGTGACGACGCTCCGAAGAAGCGCAATGTGTCACGGGCAACTGTCAACCACATTTCTTGGAGTTTTGTCGCTCGCAAAATCCGAAATTTTTTGTGTTGGACCGTGATTTATATTAAGCTTCGGCTGGCCTAAAAAAAGTCAATAGCAGCTCGCAAAGAATTATTAAAAATACAAAATTAATTTGAGCCGCGAAAAAAAAATTTCGCCTGCCGGAAAAACGTCGAATATTGTGGGGCAATTGTGTGGGGCACAATGTGTCATCGAGTTGTTGAACACAATGAGTCGATTCCAATATTATTGGCAAATAATACCCGTTGTGAAATTATCGGTATGTATGAAAATCTGTTACTTATTATAGGAAAATATAAGGGTTTCAATCGGCTCGTTGTACCCTACGTTTTGCAGCACTTGACACACTGTACCCACCTATCTGACACATTGTACCCCACCCGTGGGGCACAATTAGCCAAACCGCAATTTTTTTCGATCCCATTATTTGAGGATTTGTAATCCTTTTGTAAAAAATATCGTCGCTTTATTGTACTCCCAAAGGTCAATAAAATCTGTTATGACCTTTTTTTTTCTAATCAGACTACTTTGGTAAGAGTAAAAATTCGATAGAAAAAAGTGACACACTATGCCCCACCTTCCTCTATTACGTGCAGAAGTGTTATGCTTACAGCGTGCACTTTCGTTTATGATTTTTCGATACTTGTGAAATAATAAGTGTCAGTATGACCTGATACTATTTTTTTACTCGGGTATGTCGCCAAAAGCCCTTTCAGTACCTGATCATTACTCTATCCGTCCGCCGGTTTATTTCTTACGCAGGGCCGTGTCAGTACAGTATTACCTTCCTCGTCATTCCGCGGCGATTTTCCGATCCCTTTCCTCGTCAGTTCCCGGCTAATTCCCGAAAAAGGGAACGGCGGATCGGTGTCTAGCCTAAGACCAGGCGAACCTGATTATATGGCGAATTTGATCCATGCTGGAAGGCTCGACCATCGCTTGATATTATCTAAGGTAGGCAGATAAAGGGCAGTACTTTTTTCCGACTCAAATTTCTACACGGTTGGATCCCTATCACAGCGATCCGTAAACTGGGTTCCGTGGGAAAGTCACCGCGGTTCCGCCAATTAATTACTTTTTGTCATTAAAGCATTGGATTATTTTAGCTATAAAAAAAAAGTATAATTTTTGGCATACGTCTGTTGAAAATACCAATGTTGAATCTTTTCAACTTTTATTTAATTTTCTGAAAGAAAACGGGTTAGAATTACCAAATGAAATTCAAAATTTGATAACGGGACATTTAGTAAACCTGCTGAAGTCTTTATCAGATTACTTCCCGAATTGTTCTGATAATGGACAATGAGTGGGTACAAAATCTATTTGTCAATAAAAGTAAACCTGCCATGCTGACCGTACTGGAATATGAATCGTTGATAGATGTTCAGAGCCCATCCGCACCAAAACACACGTTCGAGTCTCTGCCACTTAATGAGTTTGTTTGGGTTAGTGTTAAAAGTGAATACCCTGAAGTTGCCAAAAAGGCAATCCTAATCTTGCTCCATTTTGTAACAACCTGTCAATGTGAAGTAGGCTTTTCCACTTATGCCTATACGAAAAACAAATTTAGGTCTAGAATGGATGCTGCCTCAAATATACGAATAGAATTATCAGCCATAAAACCAAATGTTAAAACAATAGTTGATAAAACAGTAAAGCAGTTCCATTCGTGTAATTAATCTTTGTTTGAAATATCTTTTGCAATAAATGTTGTTACTTTCATTTTAAATTGCAGTATCTTTTTTTTTATCATTTGGTATGGGGCTCCGTAAAATCAAAATGATTCATTGAGTGTTCCGTGGTCTTAAAAATTCAAGAACCGCTGCCCTATCAGGAAGTGGGGACAAGTATGGGAATCCAATTGGATCGCTGCGACAATTTCTGGACGAGTGATTGCGCAAAACAAACGTAACGTAGATGCCAGGCGAGTCCTTCGTTCTTACTTATCTGAAACTCGTAAATTTCACAGATGACGTTAGACGTAAGGGCCTGTATATTGTTGATGCTTCCAGGAGTATCTGAATCGTCTTCACTTCTCGCTCGTCCTCGCACAAGAGTAGAAAGCGAGTACTTTTAATTGCTGTATTCAAAATTCTACTCTCCTTTACTCGCTACACGCCATGGTATCAAGTTCGCATTTCATCTTTCCCGCAGTGAAGCTCCGTCTCTCGTCATTCATCCCCGTCTACGCCCCCGGACTTTCCGAGCTTCGGCGGTGAAGTTTCCCAGGGAGCTTAGACTTTCTCGTCCTTTTTGCTCTCGATCTGCTTCTCTCTCGCTGTTTTCCTCGACTCGAGGAGATGAAGGGGGATGGAGTGGCAGGTAACGCACTCTCTCTCTCTCTCTCTCTCTCTCTCTCTCTCTCTCTCTCTCTCTCTCTCTCTCTCCCTCCCTCCCTCCTTTTTATCCCCACTCTGTTTTTCCTGCTCTCCGAAGAGCTTTCCCTCATACTCTCCCTTTCCTCTCTCTCTTTATCTCTTTCTGCCTAGCTTCGCTGCTTGCCTCTTTCTCTCTCTTCTCCTTTTTCGTGGAGGTGCTCGCATCGGCATTTTATATCCCTAGGTCGTAAATGTATGTGTAAGAGAACCTTCGGAGGTTACCCTTCCCTCCCTCCCGCGCTTTTTCTCTCTCTTCGGATCTCTCCGAACCCTCGCTCGCGTTGGCTTTTCCGAGGCCAAATCCATGCGGAGAAGGTAAAAAAGTGTGTAGGCACGGGTGAAAGAGCGGCAGAGGGAAAAGAGGGCGAGCAAACTGGGTGCGTTGAATTAATTCGCGTTTCGTCGAAGGCCTCCTTCCACTTTCTGTACTTTTCACGCCCTCGCGGACTCTCTTACGCTCGTTTTTCTCATCCCTGCCCGCATCTTTTCTCAACATTTCTCGTTTCTCGTCTCTCTCATTCTCTCTCTCTCTCTCCTCTCTCTCCTTCATCCCCTCTGGAATATCGAGGTTCGGACTTTTTTCTCACCCTCCGTCTCCTGCTCGTTAAGTATTCGTTCGCGCCTTTCTCTGGCCCCCCTGATAGAACTTTTTTCCTTTCCCTTCCATACGTGTATATATATATATATATATATAAGCACATGCACGTGTAACGAGAGAGCGAGAGCCTTCTCGATTCTAACACGTATCGAACTTTCGTATACGCCTCGGCATTTTTTTATTTCACTCGTAGTATATTACACCCGGGGGCGAGCTCGCAAATACGTTCCTCAACGGGAGCTCGTCACCGAGTCAAACAGGGGCAAAAATCTGCCCCGGGACCTTGTATATATGTATGGGCGCTTGAACGCCTTCTCGTATTTTAGGTCCAAAAAAAACAAGCCGATTACAAAAATAAAAATGTTACTTTACGACATTAATGCCGAAAAATGCTCAAACACTCAGCAAAACAATTAAAGGAGCAGAAAAATGTTACAATTTTTCCAGTAATTTTCGAAAGGCTGTAACTTCGTGAAAAATTGTCGTATCGGGAGAAATAAAAGCATTTTGAAGCTTGAAACCTCTAGTTTAAGAATCTCGAGGAGAATTATTTTTTTCATCTTAACCATCTCCAATTGACGTTTGAGGAGCAATAAAAGTGCTTCTTTAATTTTTGATACAACTTTGACGATTTGGATAAAGAAAACGGTTTAACCGATCCATTAAAAAATTAACAGGATCTTTGGGAATGTATTGAGTTCAAAAACAACATGGAAAAATTGGTCATTTTCGCAATATTTGCAAAGTTGTGGTGGATTTTCCAAAACGGCAGAAAAAATAATTTTTTTGTACTTTTTCAAATCAATATTGAGTTTAATGTTTTCCTCTAAAATACTAAAAGGAACTTATAGAGGAGTTATTCAAGTTTTTGAAACCTACCTTCCGTTTGCTGTACGATCATAGTAGTTCATGAGATATCGATTATCAAAGAAAAAAGCTGACTTTTCATTCAATCGACGATATCTCAGCGACAAATAGTCGTACAGAGAACAAAAAAAATACCAAATTGAAGCTAAATAATCAGGCTAAAAGTCCCAAGCATTGATTCAGCCAGGACAAATTTTTTCAGCCCATGGGCGATGTTGAAAAAAAAACGTACATTTTTTACTCGCGCTATTTCTTATGACAGCGCGTGATGCTCAAAAAAAATTCTCCGCGGGATTCTTAAACTAGAGATTTCAAGCTTTAAAATGCTTTTTTTCTCCTGTTACGACAATTTTTCACGAAGTTACAGCCTTTCAAAAATCACTGAAAAAATTGTGAAATTTTTCTGCTCCTTTAATTGTTTTCAATATATTCCCAAAGATCCTGTTAATTTTTTAATGGATCGGTTAAACCGTTTTCTTTATCCAAATCGTCAAAGTTGTATCAAAAATTAAAGAAGCACTTTTATTGCTCCTCAAACGTCAATTGGAGATGGATAAGATGAAAAAAATAATTCTCCGCGGGATTCTTAAACTAGAGATTTCAAGCTTTAAAATGCTTTTTTTCTCCCGTTACGACAATTTTTCACGAAGTTACAGCCTTTCAAAAATCACTGAAAAAATTGTGAAATTTTTCTGCTCCTTTAATTGTTTTGCTGAGTGTATGATGAAATATTAGCCTTTTATAAATGCCAGATAAATGTTCTATAATTATTTCTGTATAACCTTTTTATATTGCCAGATAAATGTTGTATAATTTATCCGGTTAGGAATTCGTTGGACAATATTGATCGAACGTGCACCACATCGACTGCACGTATTTTAGGCATGTATATGAACCGCTGATGTTTCTCTTTCGCTAATTGTGACGAGATCTCGAAAAATTATACATAAAATGTTGAGTGTAAAAAAGTTACCAATTAAAACAGGCGAAATTCCATCGGGATGCTACGGCGTCGTGAAATATTCTGGTTTACAGGCGTGAAGAGCCTGGAGTATTTCAGTGACGGTAGACTTCGATCGTTCTTTCCGCATCGCGTTCGCTGGGCTGGACAAATATTTATTCGTTCACCGCGTTTTCCGTCGAGACCTTTTGGAACGGGCGATGAACGCGTTACCCCGCGCGGCAATGACAGTAGACGAACGGATCGCAGACTGGGACATTTTTTTTTCTTTTCGACTTAATTGATTTTTCGTCAAGAACCCCCGTCGACGAGAGAGTCTCCTGCTGGGCTTCTAAATGGATAATTGCTCGCTGGGTGGGAACTTCGATCTTATCTTGTCTACGTGTTTGCGTATACATTTCTGCGTATCTCTCTCTATCTGCCTCTCTCTCTCTCACCCCCTTTCTCTCTCCCGCACTCTCTCTTCTCTCTCCCTCTCTGTCTCTCTCTCTCTCTCTCTCCCCCTTTCTCTGTCCCTCACTCTCTCTTCTCTCTCTCTCTCTCTCTCTCTCTGTCTCTCTCTCTCTCTCTCTCTCTCTCTCTCTCTCTCTCTCTCTCTCTCTCTCTCTCTCTCTCTCTCTCTCTCTCTCTCTCTCTCTCTCTCTCTCTCTCTCTCTCTCTCTCTCTCTCTCTCTCTCTCCCTCTCTCGTCGTAGGCGACTAGGTTGGCTTACGGTCAGAGGTAGACGTCAATATTTTCTAGGTATTTTTGTTTACAATATTCTTCTGAGAAGATCACCAGATTATTAATCTGAACTTTTCTTACGATCTAAAGCATCGATGCGTCCTCAACGGCTGCAAACGATTAACGTTTTTCATATTCCCCCCGACAGGACCTCAACTTTCAGGAACTCTGAAGGCCTTAGGCCACTCTAGGATTTTCCAAAAATCGATTTTTTTGTTAAAAATATACCTTAGTACCTATAAAATTATATTTCAAAAGATTATGGGTGTGAAAAATCTCTAAGTACTCGATTTTCAAATTCTAGCACAACCCCTCTTGATTCATGTCGTGACTTTCTAGTAACTTTAAACGTGTTTATCTCAAAACTACATTTTTCAAGTCCGCCGGACTCATAACTCAAACAAATTTCAACCGATTCACTTAAAATTTTAACTATATATTTAGAATTACATTTTCTGAGGCACTACGTAGGATTTTTTAAATTATATTGCATAGTTCCTTTTTTATAAACAATTTTCTGATGATTTTCTCATGGCATTTTATACTTTTTGTTTTAGAAAAGCGCCATTATGACAAAAAACAATTTATCAAAAAAATCCTACGTACTTCTATAGCTATTCCTATATATAATAGAAAAAACTTTAGTGCCTCACCATAACTCAAAAATTATAGGAGCTGCTGGACCGGCACTTGACCTTCCAGAAATAAAGGCGTCATCGGAAAAATGCTGCACAGTCGCCATTTTGACATGTATCGCTGTAAAAAAATTATTTTGTATAGTCAATAACGTGTATAATAAAAAGCCTATTTTGTAATTCCGATTTATTTTATGGTTTCGCTGAAAAGAAATCACAAAATATGTTTTTGGCCCTTTTTTGGCCTCTAGAATGGCCTAAGGCCTTAATGGTGCGTCCAATTGCTTCCTTTAGCTGCGGAATGGTTTGTGGATCATTGGCATACACTTTTCCTCTTAGAAAATCGCGAAGAAAGAAGTCCAATGTCGTGAAATCGCACGATCTTGGTTGCCAATTCGCATCGCCGCAGCGCGAGATAACACGACCATGAACGTGTGATTCTCCACGACTAAACCTCAAGATTTCCTGATCCCAGTTGTCAAAGATTAGTACTCCATGTACGCCACAAAAAATGGCGCGCAATTTAAAATGTCAGGTCATTTTGAGACAACCTTTATATGTTTGAAAGCCAACTTAGTAGATAGACTTTAAATATAAATATTGGTTGGTTGGTTGCTGTATGGATGCTACGCGTTTTTTAGCGGCCAAATCGCGCAGGGGCTTGAGCAAAAAAAGCTGCACGGACAGCACCCGTCTTGTTTCTCGTACCGATTCGAGACCGATCTCGAAGGTTGAAAACTCCTCCACATGCGAAATTTTCGTGCTCGGTTGTGCCAACCGACGCGTACATGCGTTTACGAGCTCGAGCGCGCGTGTGTTAGCAACAATGTGGCTTGAGCCGATAAAAATATATAAACTTCGTGCCATTATTCGGATAATGGAATGTTCGTATGAAGCGAATCACCGTTCGGATAACGAAGGGTCCGAATGGTGGGAGTTCGGATAATCGAAGTTCTACTCTAAACAAATATACAAAATGAATGGATGTTTAAAAAGTATAAAACTTATCTTAAATAAGTATAAATCGCTTATAAAAGTATATCTTATAAATCGACTTGAATCACATAACTGAAAATCCACTCTAGTTATCGTTTGTCATTTATTTTACTGCACTTTGACATATTACCACACGCGTACACACCCACGAAGCGTACAGTTTATGTTTCAACACGCCGAGTTTTTTTCGTAAAATGTAAAACGACGTTCATCGGGGAGAAATGTAGATTCCAATTGGATCCCAATAAGGGCTCCACGTGTGCGCTCTCCCTAACAAATCCCTATACAGATATGTGGGTGTATCTTGGGATTCCCCAACAAATTTGTACACGGGATCACGAAAGGATATTTTTTTTTTTTTGGGAGATTCAACAAAGTTCGGTTGACAGTGTTAAATGAAAAATTCTTAAACGATGTCAATCGGGAAATAGAGCGGAATTCACTTTGATTTCAATGTCGATTCCCTAAGTGCGTCATCTCTATCAAATCTCTATAGGGATGTGGTAGAATTTGGCGACTCTCCAAACAAATTTCTGCACCGGATGATCTAGTAAAGTAATTTTCTCGTATCATCGCGATTCGACCAAATTGTTCAAAAGTTTATACAAGCATTATAGATAGAGTTCATCCATGTAATACACGAAACACAACGACGCCAATAGCTTTAACATTCACCGTTGCTTTTCGCCCCCTTCTCACGTTCGCGAAAAGAAAAAAAAACATCTTTACATATACGTAGTCGACCGTTTCTTCCTTGCGGTTGATCCAACTCATTAAATATATCTCGTTGTGTGTATCGGAGAAACCGCACGAACGAGTTTCTCTATGGCTTCGCGGTTCTCGCCCACCGGGTTTCGCGCAATTAGTTGAATAAATAATGCGCGAGTCTTCTTTGGCGCCGAGATGAGCAGGAAGAGCCGAGTAGGATTCGTCAGACGGAGCAGCAGGTTTCGTGTGTGTGTGTACATATATATATGTACACAGTAGAGAAAGAGATGAGAGATGAAAAAACCAACGAAGGAAGTTTGGAGCTCCCAGAAAGCCCAGAGAGTTACGCGAGGTAGCCATAGCGTTGAGTGGATTCTTTTTAGCGAATTGATTCTTCGCCAAGTCTTCGTATAATTTTTAAAAGTATGCGCAGCCTTCATGACGAAATATTAACGAAAAGGTATGACCGTTGTAAAGAAATTTGATACGACTCTTCCAGAAATAGTCGTAGGAATTCAATTCGATTTCCTTAGGGTCAGAGTGGGATCAGTGGCCCATTTTTTTCAGAGGTCTATAGCTACCTAACCGTTCACACAATCTGAATGAAACCTTGACTAAACGTGAAGTATGTTCGATGGCTTCATTTTGTTAAAAGACACTGAACGGCCTAATCCAATAGATACTGAGATAATAACCATTTAAAAAAATAGGGTTTTGATCCACTGTGTACTTGGGGGTGTACACAGTGAAACATGTCTAACTACACAGTGGATCCGGAACATTTGAAGAGTACTTCTCTTTATACAATGGGGACTATAGTACAGTGAACTATTGAAAAATTAATTTAAAAAAAACAGCATATTATGAGATCAATCACAATCATTTATTCAATATTAATCAACAATGAGTAACTACCTAAGGAAGTAGTACAAGTACCTATCTAAATCACAACGCGAGAACATTCATATTATTACTTACCTAATTATCTTTTGTTATTCTTATTAGCTTCTCCAATATATTTGCATTAAGTCATTCTCATTTAAATATTAATCAACATTAAGTAAATTGAGTCACTGGGTATGGAACCTTTCTTTTTTTGTGAAGCAGTTCCTGACCGGGGGGGAAAAAAATATGGGTTAAATGCCGAGGTAGAAAACGCTGTGAACTAGTATTTTTTGGGTTTAGACAATTAAGTTTTTTTTTTTCTAGCGCTTTGAAAGGTTGGAGGTAGTGTTGGACCAAATGTAACGAGTTGAAGGAAGACTACGTTGAGAAATAAATTTTGTTTTGCTTCGAATTATGTGTTTTTCTTAAAAATGCCGGAAACTTTTCAGATGACCCTCGTAAATATGTTCTATCCTGTTCAATGACTTTCTGCCATCTCTCCACGAGATTCGTTATAGCTCTCTCATAGACGTCCCGAGATCTTTGGGCAAAGCAGTCAACCAAGTGGTTTTTGAAAATGTCCAGGGAACTGAAGGTTTTATTATTCAAACTCTTCTGTAGCGCCCGAAACAAGTGATAGTCTGAAGATGCAAGGTCCGTGCTATGCCGTCAGTGCACCAAAACATCTCACCCAAGCCGCAATGACTTTTGCCGGATCATCAGGGAAATGTGTGGTCTAGTGTTGTCCTGGTGGAACACTATGCTCTTTCTATTGGCCAATTCAGGCTGCTTCTGATCGATTGTACGCTTTAATTTGGCCAGTTGTGAGCAGTACTTGGTCGAATCAATCGTTTTGTTGGGTGGCATCAGCTCATAATAGATGATTCCTATCCAATCCCACCAGATACAGAGCATCTTCTTTGGGGGTAATCCAGCCTTGGCGACCATCTGATCAGCCTCTTTGACTTTCCACCATGATTTTTTTCATCTGACATTGTTGTAGACAATTCACTTATCATCGCTAGTAATCATTCGCTTTAAAATGGTTCGTTTTTATGGTGATTGAGGAGAAAATCGCAAGTTCGAATTCGGCCAATTAAATTATTTTCGCTCGAGTTTTTTCTCGTAATTTTTCACATATTTTCGATGCAAACGTGGTAAGAATTGTCAAACGGCGTTTATCGGGAGAGAGCGCAGAATGCAATTGAATCCCAATAAGTACTCCGTATGTGGGGTATCCCTAACAAAACCCTATAGAGATGTGGGTGCATCTTGGGACTCCCCAATAAATTTGTGCACGGGATGATGGTCCGCTACGTTTTTTTTGAGAGATCCAACAAACTGCGGTTCAAAATTTCTAATGAAAAATTCTCAAACGATCCCAATCGGGAAATAGCGACGAATACACTTCGACTCCAATGTGAACTCCCTACGTGCAGCGTTCCTATCAAATCCCTATTGGGCTGTGGTAGGATTTGGGGACATCCTAACAAATTTCTGCACGGGGAGTTCCGTTTTTCGAGTCAACGTACATAGCAGACACGGCATGTATGAGAAATCTGAAGTCATTGCAGCTTTCAACGCTGATTCGTTTGGCATCTTTGTTTTCACAAGTTTGTCCATGTACGAAATTTTGTCGCTAGTGTCACACGCAACTTCCCGTAGGCATATATATATGGGGCGTTCGACGCCAAATCGATCACTTCCCGGCCCGATCCCTATCGATTTGGCTGAAACTTGAATATGTCATTGTTTTCATCTTAAAACGCTTGTGTGATTTAAGAATTTTTTTTTACATAATCCCAAATATGTAGTGAATTTTTGAAAACATCGCCCATTTTTTTAAATGCTCATAATTTTCTGGAAAATGGAGTGATTAAGATTTTTTTTTGAAATTCTTCGTTTTGTAATGTTCTTTATGAAAAAAAAATATTTGAAAAATAATCAAACTCATCTTCGACATAAATTTTTAGTTTAAAAAAAAACGTGATTTTCTCAAAGAACGCCGCTTTTGATTATTGATTTTTTTTTGTAAAAAAAATATGATAAATTTAGCAGTTTTTGCCGCCAGACCCATCATGGTAACATTTTTTTCGATTTTTTTTCGAAATTAAAAAATCTCAATTCTTAATTTTTTCCATATATCGCTGTTTTCTGTAGTGCAATAATGTCCATTGAAGAGTTCTATGATTCTCAAAAACAAAAATGCAGTGTACTATCTCATTTAGTTTTGTCGTTAAAATATTAAATGACAAACGTCCGTCAATGTTAAAAAAACATCCCAGTTGAATTGTTTTTGTTTGATATGCACCAACTATTTTCATTGTCGGAAGACTACAATAACGCTGTGAACGTGATCGATTTTCGAAAACCAAATCCATTTCAGGAACTCAGCAGCTGCACTGTGTGATACCTGACACAAATGCTGGTCTTATTGTTAAAAATTTCTCTAATTCAAGAGATCACAAATTATGTAAATTATTCAAACGTCACAGAGATGAATAAATTGATCATTAATCGCTATTAAACAATTAATTGAATATCTATTTACTTCATTCCTCGTTAAATAATCCTTTAAAAATAATTTAACATAATTGGAAAACTTTTTAAGTGAGCTACTATTATATACAAAGCATTGAGTATGATAGAATTAACCATTTAAAATTATTTCATAATAGAAAATAACTATATTTGGAAAAGATTAAAAATAATTTTTTTCAATTAAAAAAATTAAATAGAAAGAGAAATCTTACCACGATGGATTTGGCGGCAAAATTTGCTAAATTCATCATATTTTTTTTACAATAAAAAATCAAAAGTGGCGTTCCTGAAAAAATCGCGTTTTTTTCCAAAAAAAAACTAAATAATCATGTCGAAGATGACTTTGAATATTTTTCAAATATTTTTTTTTCACAAAGAACATTTTAAAACGGACAATTGAAGAAAAAAAGATCTTAATCGGTCCAGAAAGTTATGAGCATTAAAAAAAAGTGGTGATTTTTTCAAAATTTCACTACGTATTTGTGATTATGTAAAAAATTTGGAAAAAATCACACAAGCGTTTTAAGATGAAAACAATAACATATCAAAGTTTCAGCCAAATCGAAAGGGGTCGAGCCAGAGAGTGATCGATTTGACGTGGAATGCCGCATATAAATATATATATATATATATATATATATATATGAGAAAGAAAAAACCATCGACAAATTCCAAGAGAAGCACAAGAGCAAACACGGAGCGTGAAATATGATGGAAAAGGTGCGACATCGCGCGGAAACAAGGGGGATGAGAATCGACAAGGAGATATACGGGAGAAACTCGCACAGTATCGCGGTATACAGACAAAAGGGAAGGAGAGTGTCGGGAGAGTATGCACGATTCGAGAGGTTTCCGAATCGACATTCAAAATTCAACAGGCTTTTCCTCGTCGCGCGCGCGCTTACTTACACACACATGCATACACATCTCTAGAGCGCAGTGAGATAGTAACATTATTTGGTCTTCGGAACTTATACGATATCCTCCCTCTTGCCTATCTCTACCACCGTTGGGATGGGACGTCGAAAACTCGACTGATGCTTCTCGCTTTATTTTCTTATTTTTTTTTCTTTCATTTTCGTTTGTTTTTCTATAATCGTGTGATGCGGTTCTTCGAGGATCTCACGTGCGCTCTTTTGGCTGCGTCAGCTCATATTTATGTCGGGGTCACGATTTTGAAATTTTAATTTGGACTCGCATAACCGATGCGGGATAATCAAGATCGTATTTCGAGATTTTTCGTTGCCTTGTGGGAAGATCACACTAAATGTGGATTTGAGTGTGTGTGCGTGTTCCTATATATATATATATATATAACCTAGAGAGTGCTCGAGATAACTGTAAAAATGATCGTGTACACACATGCGTACACATTCACGCACATCCATACACATACAGTGCGTGTATGTGTCATCACGAACATTGGCGTAGCCAGAATTTTTCTGGGAGAAGGAGGGGCGGGTGGGGCCGGCCTGATAAGAACTGGTTTTGTTCACAATCATCATTTTTTTTAAAATAAAATTCACACAACAGTCGATGATCACCTAACACAAATGAAATATGAAACTTGCTGTAATCCCACGTTCATATTAACATTAATATCAAACTCTTGCAATACCTTAAAATATAATCAACTAATTTTTCATCATTCTTGAATTCAGTTATGAGTCATCAAACTTTACTTTCAGTAGGTCTCAATGAAGTAGGTCTTAGTTTTCTATTTTTTTCTGCAAATCGGCCCAACACTTTTTCAGCTGAATTTTCTTTTAACAATTTCATTCTCCGTATTTGGCGGTGACCTATTAGAGAATCGTTCCTGAAGCATTGTGCTTTTAAACCAAATTTTTGTTCGCCTCATGGCAGAAAAACTTGTCTCACAGCTGTCAGAGCTTACTGAGGGTACTATTGCTGCTTGGAAAAAATTTATACAAGTTGGGGCAGTACTCCTTTCCAATATGCTTTCTTAAATTTTGAGCATTTATTTCCTCATTTTTAAATTAAAGTATGTTTTTCATTACCATCGGCTTCAGCTTCTAAGGCTAACGTATCAATTAATTAACAGATTAACATTTTTGTATAGTCATTGATAAAATCTTGTCGGTTCTTCATAACCAATTTCAAAAATTTATCAACTGCATGAGCTAACGGTAGATTCTCAAATCAGCGTTTTAGGTTTACAATGATATCATCTACTATTTGGTAGTAAATGTTGATCTTCCAGTATTCTTCTGGTTGTGTATGGGCCGGCAAATCTACGGCAGGGAGGGGCATGTTGAGCAAGTTTGGCATTATCGCCCTGTAATCCTTTAACAGTCTGCCGTATAAAAATGAAACCTACTGTGGTCAATAGGAAATTTATCTGGGAAAAATGTCTGTAGACGAAATTCCTGTCATCCTTATTGTTTCACAGATAATCGCTCTCGAACGACTAAGGGGATATTTGCTCAACCTGCCCCGATAGTGGGGTAAGTTGACCATGAGTATGAGGTAAGTTGGGCAAAGTAAGAATTGCATTCAAAAATCAGACGTATGCAACATGATATGGTCCAATGCAGTAAAAAACCAACAGTTGCTTGCTAATTAATTAGGTTTTGAAACATTAACATTAATTGAAATGAACTTTGAAATATTTTTTCTCATAGAATGGTAGAAGAAAATCTTTTGTTCACGATTTTTTTTTACTTCTGGGTGCAAAAATAATTAAATATCCCGTGTTACCGTCTCGTGCGCCGCATGGCAACGAGCGATGGCGTGATGTGTTTCCCTCCCCCACACCTCTTTTTTTGCCATTTGATGCATCCACATGCGGTGCTTAGTTTTCCAGATATTTCGATTGCTCAACTTATTCGACTGTTCAACATGCCCCTCCCTGCCCTATTTCTTTTGCCCACAGTTGACTCGATTGCGAAATTTAAATATCTATTGGGTTAGCAAATAAGTTCGTTCGGTTTTGTTTATACCGTTCATACGTTCATACCGTTTATACATTCATAGCGTTCATATATCTATACGGTTCATACGTTCAAAACCGAACGAACCTATTTGTCAAACCATTTTTTCACTTACTTAATGAACTTGCTACTTTTTATACAAATTACGAATTTACGAATTTTTGGGGGTCGTTCCCACCGTGGCCCCCCCTAGCTGCGCCAATGGTCATGTATGTGCATAAGCTAGGAGTACGAGATAACCGACTCGAAAGTTCGTTAGTGACCTCGCGCCCTCTGGACCCCAGTCTACGTAGAGAGATTCCGTTGCATATCTTACCGATATAAGTCTACACACACACACACACACGCACATGTGTACGTATATATTTATGCATATGGAAACGCGGGACTCTACGTATATTCGTGTCTAGGTTGGATGATGCTGGACCACAGCATCCCTCCGAACTGGACAGGTTGGTTAGCGTGAGAGGTGAAAGGAACCCGGGAACTTGGCATTTTGTACATACAGGGTGATGCAAAAAAAAACATGGTAAGGTTCAGACGTGATTCTGAATTATCTGTCACGGAGCTAACCGCTCCTGTTTTGGATTGACACCAGTTTTTTTTAATTTTACGATATAATGGGGAAAATAGAATTAAAAAATTGCGGTGGTAGATGAACTTGGATTCCTCTCTGCAATTATCACCTGGGAAGTGTACGTTTCGGAGTCACCCGGTATACGCGTAAGCGCGGCAGTATAAATAATTTATAATGCCGTGTCCAACCTGTCCGGCATCACCCCTGGACCAGAAATCACCGGTGCGAGTGCCGCTTACTCGCATCTGTGATTTACGCGTGAAAAAAGATAGGATCTCGTGGTTTTTTGTTACGTTCCTGAAAAAAATTGCTTGGGAATTGACGAGCTTCGATGTACCAAGCAGGATCGTTCATGGTTGAAACTTTTCGGGACATTCGAGACACGAAAATTATCTCAATGCTTAAGGATTCTTGGGTTTGGGTTTAAAAACTGATTTAGGAGCTATCGTACGCACGACGGAATTAAATCTCGCATTTCAAATTCTGCCTGTACCGACTGAGGCATTTTCATAATAGGTATTCAGTTCTTAGGTAGTTGTATATTTTTTGTACGATTGGACTAAACGACTCCAAATTGCTACTTCCACGGTCTAGGCTGTTTCGTGCACTTGGGATGGTTCAGAGGCGCTTCGGAAAACGAGCTCTTGAAATAAAAAAATAAAAAAAATTTGGCGTATAGTTCCTTCTGTACATAACTCTTGTGATGTTTATACATCATTCGAGCCAATAAAAAAACGGTAAAAATGTTTATTCTACTCACAGGTAACGCCTTAAGGAGTTCCGAGAACGATGAGGAAATGCTGCAATTTGGTTGAAATTTGTGCAGTAGATTTTTTTGTCATATACTGAATGCACCCTCCAAATTTTAAACCGATCGTCTACACCGTTTTCATAAAATTTACAGTTGAGAAAACACCTTTTAACATAGGGAGAAATACGAATATTAAATCCGTAAAATCGTGTTAAAACATTCTCCAGAAGGAAAAAGTTCTCACGATATTGCGACTACTTTATCCATTGGAAAAAGTCCGGTCAATCGTATTATACGTAAGTATAAATTAACAAATTCATTGTGTGAGGAAAGTGGAAGTGGTAAACCGCGTAAAACTACGGAATACTTTGACAAAGTTATAAAAAGGAAATGCGTTATAGATCCACGAAAAACTGCAGCAGGCATTTCGAGAGATGTACGTAGTGAAAATTGTGCCGAAATTAGTCGGAGTACAGTATCCCGACGTTTGAAGACTGAAGAACTGATTGGACGCATTAGTATAAAAAAATGTCTCATCAGTAAAAGAATGAAAAAGCCAGATTGAATTTTGCAAAAAAATATTAGCATTGGACAGCATCAGATTGGCAGAAAGTGCTTTTTTCCGACGAATCCAAATTCAATTATTCGGAAATGATCGGAAGTACGTGAGACGTCCAACAGGTACCAGATTCAACGTGAGGTATCAAATTCCTCCCGTAAAACTCGGTGGCAGGAACATTAAAGTTTGGAGAGCATTTTCTGACGACGGCGTTGGTCCGCTGATAGAAATTCAAGGCAATATGGACACTACAATATACAGAAATATATTGCAAGACCATATGCTCCCATTTGCAATGACAAAAATGCCGCGTGTTTAGGTTTTTCAACACGATAATGACCCCAAACATGATTCACGTATTGTAAAAGATTTTCTTCAAAGATGAAAAGTACGCCTACTCGACTGGCCATCGCAATCACCCGACTTAAATCCGATTGAGTATTTGTCGCAAGACCTAAAAGATCGTGTTGGAACAAAAAATCACTCTAACAAGACGGAATTGTAGAATCATTTGCAACATGAGTGGGAAAACTTGCCACAAGAACGGATCTCACAATTAATAGCGTGCGTGCTTCGTCGATATGCCGCAGTTATCGCTGCTAAGGGCATGACAACAAAGTACTGAGTCAAGTCAAGACGGTCGAATCTTGTTTTGTCATATTCAACATTTTTTGTAATGCTTTTCACACGCAATAGTATGTGGTCCAACACTTTTGCACACTCGTCAAATAAAAACTGATAGACAATCAAACATTTAAGAACAATATCTATGTATATAATTATTTTAAAATATAATTGAATACATGTTGTCATAAATCGTTAATGTTTTCCTCACCATCGTATTTCAATGCAATATGCCTGAAAAATAGGATAGCCCAAAACTTTTGCACGCAACTGTACATATGCGCGCATATACCCACACATACATAAGTACACATGACTGCAAGGTTTTGATTCGAATCCTGCTGTTGTAACGGGGATAGAGCGGAGAGTGATGGCACGCTGTCGCGTCCAGCTTATACATAATACATCCGCGTAATTGTGTACCTATACGTACGTATGTACACCCGTGAGGGTGAATCCGACGGGATTGGGTGGTAGTATACCAAAACCCGGTGTATGCACGTTCAAGCCGAGTAGAAGGTATGTGTGTGTGTGTGTCTGTTTGTGTGTTTGTAGGTGATATGGTACTCGCGAGGGCGTTCGTGCAGGCGTAGAAGCAGAAATAGCATCGGCAGCGACGAGAGTCGAGCGTTCGGTAGCATAATCCCGTTAGGGGCTCAAATCACCGAAAGCACGTTACACATACAACTTGGGACACGCCGTCCTCCTTCTCCCTCACTCGCTCTTTTGCTTTGCCCCTGGCTAAAACCGTGGATAGTTGGCCTTAACTGTTCTAATTAATATAACGGTTTCTAGCGGCATGATGGGATAGATCGAGAGTGGGCAAGGACCGTGTGAAAACCAGGTTTCCTCGGAGCGAAACACCATGGCGCATTGAACATTTAATTGGATGGTTATATCGGCCATGAAGCTTCCACTATTCATCGAATCATATGTGGATATTTATGCATATAGCTATATATGTACCAGCTTTTCCCCGTGACTTCGTCCACGTCGACTTTACGATTTGATTCAGAGTGGAGATAAACAAAGAGAGAAAATGTAGGAAATGAATAATCATATTTTTGAGGCACTTTGGTAGACTGACAGACTGAGGTAAGGGTTGGTAATTAACCCTTCGTGGTCACACTGGGTCGATTCTACCCAGTCAGTTTTCAAGAAAAGTATTGTGATCGAACTATCCGTCCGCAGTGGTTCAAAAAATTACGGAACATGCTTTGAACTTTCTAGATGATGTACGAAAAATTTATTTATAAAAAATAAAATGGGGACATGTTAAAAAAAAATCATAAAGAGGTGAAAACGCAAAAAGACACTTTTTCGCTAAAAAAATCATAGTTTCGCGAATTTTCAAGATTTTAACCTAAAATTTGGACATTATCTTCCTTAGATATGCTACTTTTGGGAAAAAATAGTAGCATAGTGCGCATTTCAAACAAAGGTTCCGACATGTGAAGAGGGTCGATTTTATGGTATGATGATACTTCAAACTCCACGTAAAATGGTGAATACAGTCCCATTCGAAGCCCAGTGTGACGATGAAGGGTTAATGTAGTAGTATAAAACTGCGAACCTTCAACTCCGATACCATACAATGTCGTTGTTGTATACAGAACTATATTGCTTTGGAATATAGTTGTCTAGATAACATTGTATAATTTATGGTCTTCGATATACACATTTAAGTTTTGCGCACCCGATAATCTTGAACAGCCAACATATAATTGACCATGCGAAAAGCTATTCCTTTCTTACTGCACCTCTACGCCCGTTAAGGTATTAGAAACTGAATGGATATTAAAAAATCGCCAAAATTCTTGATAATTTGAGGAATGATAGACCCATCATTCCTATCGAGAGCTTGATAGAATAATACGTTAATTATTTTAGAATTTTTCACTAAATAATTAAGTAGTTATAAAGATATTAATTTAACACGGCCGCTCATGGGAAAACAGCGTCTTCAGACGTTAATGGTTGCAAAACGAATGGAACTAAATCGCTGTAAATTTTGAAAATATTATATTATCAAGGTTTAGGATCAAGCGATTCATTATGCTAAGTTTGAAATAAATCGACTGAGTAATTGTCGAGAAATTAATTAAAGTAATCAGGAGTATCGCCTTTTTTAACGACGAATTAATAGCAATCATTGGAAAAGTCAATATATATTGAGTTTTTGGATAATTATTGATAATAATAAGATGATATGAACGTATTAATCAAATTTAAAAATAGATAATTTTTTTTGTTGTGCGGTTGAAACAGATGTACAGTCACTGACAAAACCTAAGTCAAGCACACGCCAATATCGTCGAATTTGACTTTAATTATTATTAAAAGTGGAAAATTAACATTTGCAAGTGTTAATTTATTATTAAGTTAGCTATTTGTAAGGCTAAACTTATACGACATGATCTAGATTTATAAATCCACGATTCACCCATTTTGAACTAACTTTTTTCCTGACGGTTCATCCAGTAATACCTTAAGGAACTTATCTTCCGAATTTCATTAAGATCAAAGCAGCGTATTCGATTTTCCCATAAAAACTTCAACACCTAAACTTCAACACCTTAAGGAACATATCTTTCCCCTAAACTCCAACACCTTAAGGAACATATCTTCCGAATTTCATTAAGATCAAAGCAGCGTATTCGATTTTCCCATAAAAACTTCAACACCCCGTTGCACCCGTAATTAGGAGTTGTTTTAGAAAAACGTTTTATTATTTGTTTTAAAGAATATTTACACTAAATTTCAAGTTGATACAAGCAAGGAATGCAATTTTCCATACAAACTTTTACACAGTATTTCATCCCCTCAGAGGTTGATTTCCGAAGAATCCTTTCTTCGTGCACCTCTAGACCTTCTAAGAAACGTATCTTCCAAATGTCATGTTTCTATGTTCAGCGACGATTTGCGTCGTCTACATGCTAGTCAGCCAGTCAGTCACGGAACTGTTTTATATGTATAGATATATACGTGGTATAAGTGGGTGTATATCATACAGTTACACAGCTGCTTAGAATTCAAACAACGCAAGGGATAAGTCTGTTCAAAACCGTGCTTTACAACAATCCCCAAGGCATTGCTTTTCCTCCAGATCCTCTTTGGACCTTTGCGTATCAAATAATTATCAGTGTTTCCATAGTATTCCAAATTTTCGTATTCAACATTCGTATAATTGTCATTACTCAACAGTTATTAAATAAGTTATAGTACCTGTAAAACGAATGATTATTAAGTACCTCTATTGTGAGGAGAGAGCCCATTCAAACCATAATGAAGTATCATTAGCCACGAGATCTCGTTAGAAGCTCGAGGATTAATTCACCGGGCTAGATCCGATAGGTCCGACGGTCGAACGAGCCGTTCATTATTCAAACATAAGCCGTTGACCAAACGGCGCTTCGAGAAGGTCGCAAAGCCATTGTACGCGATCCGTAGCAAAGTGATCCGAAATGAATTATACAAGAACTGTGTGCACACTTTTCCTTCGGTATTTTGTCCTAGAGGATCCAATTGCTTGGTCATAGATCCATTTATGGGAATGGGAATCTAGGATTGTTCTAGAGATCCAATTGGATGCTCATAGATACTTCCTGATAGGGATCCAATGGGTCATCGCATTGGATACTCATACTGAAATGTCACCCTCGTACATTAGATTCTAATCGGGATTGCCTATTGGAATCCAATATACGAATCTAATTTAAATCCTGAAGGATTGCCACATTATTGAACATAATCCGATACGGTTCTTGATGGATCCCATCGCATTCTGTATGTTGAACTTTCTCAATAAAATAGGTACACAAAATGAGTGGATCTTAAAAAAGAATATCTTTTAAATAAAACGTGGTAAGAATTCTCAAACGGCATTCATCGGGGAACAGTGCAGGATACAATTGGATCCCCGTAAGGACTTCCTATGTGCGGTATCCCCAACAAATCCCTATAAAGATGGTGGGTGCATTTTGGTACTGACCAAAAAATTTTTGCACGGGATCACGTGCGGAAATTGAGTTCGGGCTTTGATCGGGCCCATCTTAATTTTCCCTAACTTTATTAAGTCCCTAGTCTGGAAGACTTATATACCATTGAAAGCAAAATAATCAGGGCCTTTAAAATTACCTCAACGGTGTCTCATAAAAAATATTGCAGCCATATGCGTACGTGCGTGTGTGTGCACTGTGAAAAAGAAAGATGTTATTTCAATACATTTGAGGCTTAAGATTCTGTCGCATATTTTGTCACGTTTGATTCCGTGTTGATCCAACGAACGAACTGCATGCGTGTTGGTTCAAGGCATCACAGCTCGTCTACTAAAAGCATAGTTTAATTATTATATTTAATCGATCTTGATAATTATTATGCCATAAATTCTTTAGTCAAGCAATTTATACTGATTTGCCCCTACAATAGCAAAGTCTGGTAGTATTGAGGAAATCGCTAGTAGGGAATCTAGATCCATAGTTTTAGTCAACCTACCTACCCTACCATTCCCTAATAGGGCCCCGGTCCGGTTCTTTTACGGAAAACCCTAGTATGGAATCCACAAACATTCCCTTAAAGGCCCCGAATCGTATTAGGTATGCCCCACCAATTTTCCGCACGGGACCACGAAAGGATCTTCTTTTGTTTAGAGATCCAACAAATTCCAATTAAGAATTTCGTATAAAAAATTCTTAAACGACGACAATCGGGAAATAGCGCGGAATCCATTTGGATTTCAATGTGGACATCCTACATACGGCATCCCTATCACAGTCCCCAGATTGTATTGTAGGCGTCCCCAGATGGTAGGCATCCATATAGGGATGTGATACGATCTATGGGGACTCCTCAACAAATTTCTTTACGAAAAGATCGAGCGAAAACTTTTGCTCCGGGATAGCAAAAGTAGCGATTGTTTCGTTTACCACAAACGAATCTCGCATATGTAAGCTCATACATTTCGTGGATGGTCCCTCGGAGACATATACGTATATATTTCGAGAGCTCGCGCAGTCTCGCTTAATAATGCAGCCAATAATGCATCGCGCTGTGCTGCCAACCCTTTCCTCGTTTACCAATTCGTGGATAGCGGTAAGGGGGTGGATGGAAGGAGAAGAGGGTTCGTTGGAGAGCGAGGCAGCGAGGTAAAGGGCATCGCTGATTCCGGCGTCGAAACGGCCGTAATTACATCTTCATTAAAATGATGGTTGGCCGTGTGGTGTATACGCGTAAGCGCATGGCGACTGAAACGCTCTGCTCCCTCGCTCCCTCTTTTCACCTCATCTCGCTTGAGGGATGGAGAAATATGCTTGCAACGCACGCCTACCCTTTACCTCTACATATATATCGGATATTATTGAGAACAAAGAGGGCGTAACTGACGCCCGTTTTGGTTGTAATACTTTGGGGGATTGTGCCCTTTTTGACGATGAGCCAAGGGATTGTGTATAGAGGTATATATGGAAAGTGCAACGCCAATAGTACATCCTTGCTACTGTAGCGGGCACTCTTCATCTCTATCTCTCACTGTCTCTCTCCGTCTCTCTCACTCTCTCGTGGTATACATGGTGGTGCGTATTTGCGGTAGCCTGCAACCCTCCACCTAACCCCTATCTCCGCATCACGTTGATTCACGCTGTCGTACGTTACCGGAGCCAGCCTCGAGAACGCGCGAGGGGATGAGGGTGAAAAGGCACATAAATGCCTGGCGCGACCATGCCAGAACACGGCCTGGATATAGAGGCGCCGTAATATATATACGTATATATATGTATATATATATATATATACATATATATATATATATATATAGAACGCTCTATCCGGATCCCCGGACAGAGCAGCCCCACGTTGTACAAGCGCACCGTGTCGAGAGCGCGTACGGAGCCAGTAATTGTGTATAATGGAGAGAGCGCGACAACTGGGGTCAAAGCGGATGAGATGGACCGAAAAAGGGAGCGAGGGGTAGAGAGAGAGAGAGAGAGAGAGAGAGAGCGAGAGAGAGAGAGAGAGAGAGAGAGAGAGAGAGAGAGAGGTAGAAAGAGAGAGAGGTAGAGAGAGAGAGAGAGAGGTAGAGAGAGAGAGAGAGAGAGAGAGAGAGAGAGAGAGAGAGAGAGAGAGAGAGAGAGAGAGAGAGAGAGAGAGAGAGAGAGAGAGAGAGAGCGTGGTGCGGGGGAGGGGTGGTACATCAATCCGCCAGAGTCAAACATCTTTGCTTTTCTCGATTTGGAGTTCTTTTTTTTTTCATGGGGATAAAGCACTCAGGGGTACAATCTTTTTTTTTTTTACAAATTCATGGTTGAAATAGAATTGATGATTATTGCGTTAATTAAGGGATCATCAGAGTGTAAAATTTTCAAAAAATCGATTTTTTTTGCATTATCCGATATTATAGCCATGGACCTGGCATCGCCGGTTGATCGTAAGTAGACAATTTATATGAAAATTCCGCACTCGAAACTTTAAACGCATTTTTTCTCGAAGTGTCGTTTTTCAAAACGGTGTACACTCTCAAAGGAAGAGTTTTCCAGCTAGCCGTCTCAAACTTTGACACAACATTCTTCACGCCATTCTTTATTTTGCTATAGAAGCTTTTTTTTTTTAATCTTCATTTTTTTTAACGAAAAACTGTCGAAAAAATAGGCTAAATGCGATACTTTTTTTTCAAAACGTCGCTATTTGGTCAATTTTGATTTAAAAAAAAACTCCATAGCAAGATAGCGGTTTTCATACTGATTAATAATCTTTATACACATTTTGTTTCAGATAATATTTACGGCCACAACCATGTACACTTTGATGACCCCTGTTTTTCGAAGACATTTTCAACCGTTAAAAAAAATGTAAAATATAAATTAAAAAACGTTTAAAAATTTATTTTCTGTTCTTCATGAGCAGTGCTTTGATTTGACATAAAAAACCAGACTGATTAGCGTATTTTAACCATCGAAAAAAAAAAGTTGCGAAAATCAGCCATTTTCGACCCGTTACACTGTGATGATCCCTTAATGACATCAGTTTCAATGGAGGGTGAGAGTAATGGATACTGCGAGTTGTGAAAAAAAGAAGTTGGCAATTTTTGTCCATGTTGGTCGATGTCAAATTAGTTTATTTGTGTTTTGCACGTGTCACATCGTTAATATTGCCATTTATTATAAGTATCTTATCTTATAATAATGATAAGTATCTAATCTTATCTCTTATCTGTCTATTATTTTATCTAATTTATTATCTATCTATCATATTATCTTATCCATTATCGATCTATCTCAAATGTCGATGTCAAATAAACTAATTTGACATCGACCAACATGGAGACAAAATGCCAACTTCTTTTTTTCACAACCTGCAGTATTAATTACTCTCATTTCCTATTAAAACTAATGTTATTAATTAACGTAATAACCATCAATTTTATTTTAACCATGCATTATCTTATCGATTACCTTGACTAAGATCTAATGAGTACCTTATCTTATCTACGATCTATCTATAATCTTATCTTATCAGCTATCTAATTTTTTTTATTGGTTTGTACCAGCCGTACAGGGTCTTCCCCTTTTTACGAGCCCCACCCACCTGAACTTTCGTTCAGTCTCCCATTCCACACCCCCCCCCCTCTATATCTCCTATTCCACAATTATCTGCTATCTATTTATCTTATATACGCTCTATCTATAATCTTATCTACTATTAACTATCTATTATTTTATCTTATCTGTTATCTATTTATTATCTTATCTTATCTACGATCTATCTATAATCTTATCTGTTATTAACTATCCATTATTTTATCTTATTTGTTATCTATTTATTTCCTCGTTTTATCTATTATCTATCGATTAGCTTATCGAATACCTTTTCTACGACCTTATAAGTATCTTCACTATTATTAGTGCTGCTATTATGATTATTAGATGACACGTCCATGGAAGCGTTTGTTACTTTCAAAGTTAAAATAGCCACTGGTCATCTAATGTTTGACTAATCCTTAGAATAAATCATTGTAATGTTTTTGTCATTGTTTCTCCGTATGCTTTTTTGAGCTTATACAATGTCACTTCTAGCACTCTTATTCCACATTTATCTTTTCGTTATTTCCAGTTATTGAGGAAGAGCCCACGCCCTCGTATGCCGAGAATGACGACTGTATCGAATAAAACAGGTGAACACAGGATAACTGTGGAAAATCCAGATCGATACTGGTAGTTATAATTTGACCGAGTTACGATTGTGTGGCCATCAGAAACGCGGTAAAAGTGATTCCCAGTCAGCAGTTGGCAAGTAAGCCGGAACATCCGCAGTACTGTCGATTCTAGAATACACGTATATGTAACTCGAAGATTCGATACTTTGGCATCATATAATTTTCGAATCGTACTCGAAACGCAGCTATCAATTGTAATATTTCACACTGTCTCGCTTATACCGAGAAACGTTTCTTCCTCAACAGACACACGAATTCTCCCATTAGTATCCACGCCATTCTTCAGTTCGCCCTTGCGTATACGAAGGAACGATGGCTCATTGTAGGAGGGTTGATTACAAGCGGGAACTGTGCAGTTAATACATAGGGGGATGTATGCTCGACTGAAATATGTCGACGGGGAGGCAGCGATCGATGGCTTAACACCTTCAATGAGGCCTTTAGTTTCACTTCAGAATTTTTCACCTCCGAACAAGAGCACGCTATTGTTCGTTTGCAAATTTCACTTGGATTTCGACTATACACGTTGGATTATTACCGATATTCGAGGCTCTTCATTAGGAAATAACAATCACAGACCTCCTAATGAAAAATGCATTCTTCTTTTAATCGCACCCTTACCATACGATGCATTTATATCTGCACGGTGACATATTGTGGATCGTTATCCTCTGCAATATCATTATTCGTATGACGAGGATATGTTGGTTGTAAATTCGCAACTTTATACATTTTCCCCCATGTCTATGTGTGTAGATGTGCGAAGGAAGCTTTCGACCACACGGGGATGACCACTTGTTGTTTCTCTGCTGGGGTCCTCGGCATTTTGCAGTGTTGAATATATATATATATATATATATATATATATACACCTCTCATGCTCTTCAAACTGGATGGTTAACACATCCCTGTTTGGGGCGAAGTTTAGAGCACGCATATAGCCGAACAATGTATCATTCCATATATATATATATAATGTT
The DNA here is from genome assembly GCA_963932345.1 of Ophion ventricosus. Lineage (NCBI taxonomy): Eukaryota > Metazoa > Arthropoda > Insecta > Hymenoptera > Ichneumonidae > Ophion > Ophion ventricosus. The sequence continues at coordinate 16,180,843 of OZ010717.1, forward strand.
AAGAAGTGTGAGTGTAGTATACATACTCCGGTTTGAGCTCGAAGGCAGTCAGTTGGCGAAACGTAAATTCGTACGTCGGCGTTGGGAGTAAGTGGGTACGAGTGCTTACCCTTCCTCACCAAGTCTATATATATACATACAGGGTGAGCCATTTAAGGACGTACGATCATGAAGAGTAATCCAATTTTCGGGCCTGAAATTTTTATATGATGTTGACGAATACGTTATGCACCCTTTAAATATATTTGCGCTTTATTGATCGTTCATTTTTTTCGTAATAAAATTGCAAAGTCGAGCACTTTGAGCTAGTGAAGCACGTCGTCTTATGGAGACGGTCGACCGGAAGTGTGGTGATCACGGTTTTACTGCTTACGCATCCAACTAAGGTCGTCGGAAAACTGAAATTTGATAAATTAGACATAATAGATATTGTAAAAAATCTAAAACGCGAACTTCACCGTGTAGTTCAAGCACAACATTATAAAATGGTTTAAACTTCCGGTTGAATATTATTATTATGACGAAATCGTACCCATAGACTTGCCAACGTCGGGCGTAACAGCTGATTCGTTTGGCGAGCATAACCTAACTCTGTAGCGACAGTTTTCGTTGTCGCTGGCTAGCGACAGCCAATCGCATGCACGATTAGATGAAAGGGAGCCTCTTATTGGCTGGCGCTAGCTAACAATAAAGAAAACGGTCGCTACAGAGTTTAAGAATCTCGCTACTGCTTGGAAATCGTCGTGAAGACTCCAGAGTCGTTGAGGATCTAATTTTTCAGTTTTTATTAGTAAATATGCAATAAATAAAATATTTACCACAAATTTGGCACTTTGGGATCGACAATACGAATATTCAACATAAGGATAACATAAATTTAGTCTCTTTGTTGACCCTGAAGGAGTAGTCGTATCTCCTTAAAGTCTTAAAGAGCAATAGCACCGAAACTATTAGTGATCTCTAAGAAAGTTTCAGCTAAAAGTTGTATTGTTCGAGAAGGAAGTCATATTGGACCATCGTAATTTTTTTTTAATTAAACTTTTTTAGGCTCGTTTTTCGTTCGGGTACATGCGTCGCGTCCAATCGAAGTTCGGTTACGCCTGTCAAACCTTTCACTTTCAATGACTGCTGCTCGCATGCCATGTGGCCTGTACCTTTCGGTCTCTGCAGCGATAATCTTTTTATTTACACCAAATTATTCACAATTAATAATTGTGAATCATTTTCTTAATTGTCTTTCTTTAATCTTTAATTTCCTTAATTAATAATTGTGAATAATCATTGGTAATTGTTAATTGCCAATGATTATTTCCGGCGATTTTAAGGTTGTTTTTCTAAAAGAAGATTCTGTTGAACCAATGAATTACTTTAATGAAGTATTTGGTCTTACGATAGCTATGAAAATATACCGATCACGAGATATGCCACAAAAATTGATGAAATCTTTACAAGATATATTGAAAAAAATAGAATTTAAATCCTCGTTTACTTATTCCACTTTCAATCGTAAATGAATGATTTCATTCACAGACTGAACAACTCAATGTGAAGACGACATTAATAATGAAATTGAACGGCACAATTACCTTATATTATAAATAATAATAACACTTGTATTTTAGCTAACCTGTCTTTGTATTATCATTATGATTATTAAAATAATTTTTTTTTAACATTCGTACCGACATTCTTCCTTTCTAATCGACTTCAATAATAAAACGATTAAACCAAACCAAAGAAAACAAAATAATAGACTTTCAACGATTTCGACATAAAATCGTTTAGGGTTATGGCAAAAAAGTTTAATTTGCACCGTGCTTTTGTAATCCAGTGGAGGTGCCAAAGCTACGTCAAGATCAACTCGTCTTCCTTAATCAAACTATGTATTATTTCGGCATAAAATCGTTTAGGGTTCTGGCAAAAAAGTTTCATTTGCACCGTGCTTTGTCAATTCGGTAGAGGTGCCAAAGCTACGTCATGATCAACTCCGCTCCCTTAATCGAACTATGTATAATTTTTTTTATGGCATCATTACTGACGTTGAAACAGGCTTAGTGACCTACACTACAAGATCGTTCTAGTCACGCAAGGTATGAAAATAGTCGAAAAATCGAATTAAATCGGAATAATCATTTTTAAACGATTTACAAACCTTGGCTTGGGTCAACCTGCAAAAAATGCTCGAAATGATGACCCTCGACTTGTGAACACTTGTTTATTCTCTGATACGTTCTTCTAATAAAATACATTATTTACCGATTTTTTTTTTTACATATCACCAATAGTTTGAGTGCTATTGCTCTGTAACACTTTAAATGCCCCACCTTGTGTACACTCCCATATACATGTGGGCGTACGATCTCCACAGCACTCACGAAAATATCCGTCGGTTCTTGTGCATATACGTATATACATGTGTGAGGTCAAATTATGTTCCGACCGGGTTCTCGTTCGAATTTCCGACGAGCGAGAAATTTCCTGAAATTTCCGTGCTGCCGGATATGATGAGAGAGAGAGAGAGAGAGAGAGAGAGAGAGAGAGAGAGGAGGGGGGGGGAGAGGGTGTATGGAGTGGGACGCATACACACGAGAGAATTCAGCACGTTTACACGTCTGCTTTAAACCTAAACGTGTACTGTATACAAATATACAGGGTGTGTTCATAAAGTAATGCAAGTGTTGTCGTAAAAAAAAAAAGATTCAAGATATAGTTACAAATGTTTAGAAATCTTCGAAGTACACCCCTCGTGCATCTACACATATTTTCCAGCAATTTTCCCAGGCACGGTACGCACCCTGGAAGGCCTCGACGAGAACCTCGTTCAAAGCGGTCGTCACGCCGGCTTGGATCGCCTCAATGCCGTCAAAACGGTGTCCTTTGAGGACGGTCTTAATCCTTGAAAACAAAAAGAAGTCTGACGGATCCAAGTTGGGGCTGTAAAGGGGGCTGGGGTAGCGTTGCCAAGTTGGGCTTCGCCAGAAACTCACGGCGTAGAACTTGTTCGCGTATACCGTTGTTCAATCATTTGCTCCATCGCGCGTCGTGACACGGTCTTTGAGACGAGTTTCACAAAATCAACGATACTGACGCAACCACTGCTCGGAGCAGACTGACTTTGGGGATGTTGTGAAGCCAAGGGTCCTCCCCATCTAGCCCAAGCGATTTGAACGCGCTGCGATGTACAGTCGCTTCACAATAAAATCATTTGCATTACTTTATGATCACACCTTGTATATGCATGTACGAGTGTGCACATTTATATTGGCACGTCCAATGGATATGTGTATATGCATGTGTGCGCGTTCGTGCCTTGTCTAGGCGAATGCATAAATATTGCATAAATATTGGTGCAACCCGAGTACGCGGTTTGCAGCATTTGGACTGCTTCGTGAAGAATAAAAAAACATTTTTTTTTGCCCACCAGCGTATTGGTAATCGATGGGAAAACGAAACCTCGAGCTTTTTTTGCTTTTTCGATCGTTAATTTATTGTTTGTTCGAGGTGCTAGAATTCGTCATTGATGTTTTCTGTAGCACGCTAGGATGAGTTTTTTTTTTAAAAGAATTTGAACATTTTTTTTACCTCTTAATTATATGCACATTTTCCGAGATTGCCGAGCGGACCAAAAATTTCCGCACCCAAAAAGAAAACTGATATTTTTATTGCACTGAGAATCGAGAAACTATATTTTACTTGTGGGGATTGTTTGCGAAACTAGCGATTACGGATTAAGCTCTTTGGCGAAGATAATTCTCGGCTATTGTTGATAGCTCAGGGGCGATTCAGACACCCGATTGCGGTCAACTGTGTCGTCGCGACGCGTGCGCATATATTTGCGTATATATATATATATATATATATATATATATGTATAAGGAAAACTGACGATGAGCATATATAGATCCCGAGGAAATCGCGAGGGGCAAAACGCTGCAGTAACCGAAAAGCAGCCAGTACGAGAATCGCGAGGGTTCGAAGTCAATCACTGAAACAGAGATTGGGGGAACGATTCGATAAGGGTTGAAACCCCTCGGCATCCTTTCTCACCACGAATCTTGCATCGTCGTCACAGTTGGCTGGCTTCTGGTCAATTTTCAACTTTCAGATTGATTCTCGCCCTTAACATCTTTTGCCTTCGGCAATTTTATCGTCATGATATTTTGTCAGGAGTATTGGAAAATGGAATTTCGGTTCTTTTTAGTTTTTCTTTCTCAATGTCACGAGGCAATAATGGATGTTGAGTATGTATGCACTGCTGGAAAACGACCTGAAAGGAACAATAAACTTGGCAAAAAGCGGCGACAAAATTTAATGAACATTTTTTTTTTTTTTGGGAGTATTCGTTATAATTCTAGTGAATCGAAAGAAAACTAAAGATTTTGAAAATTCAGTATTCTGTACATTCATGAAGAACTTGTACCTTCAATGGATTGAAAAAAAAATTATAACATTGTGCATGTGAATAACAATAAAAATATTTTTTATGCAGCTATTCGACATATAAAATAATTTTTATTTTTCACAAATACATTATAGCTTTATCAACAAATTTGAAAAAAAGCATGAAAAAAGTGGCGAAGATTCAAGTCGTCTCGTAGGAACCTCTTTTGAAAATCCTCGCCGATGGTGGAATTTTTTTCTCTGTCAGGCATTGTCTGAAAAATAAATTAAAAAACTTTCGCAAACAAAAGTTGAAAGGTAAATTGCAGCAAGGAGAATTTTTTTTTCAAATGACAGCTCTTTGAACAAAAATTCTGATTTTTACCAAAATTTTGAGTTTTAATAATGAATAAAAAAATTAACGCGCCATCTAATCAAGAAAATCCCATGCTTTATCCTAGGTAATATTATAAAGAATATGTGTTCTAAATTTCGTCAAAATCGTTTGAGTAAATCTCGAGATATTTAATCCACCAGTTTGAAAAGAGGGCCCTACTAGACGACTTATATATCCACCATTAAAAAAAAAGTATTTATTTTTGTTTTAATTTGTTTACAAAACTATAATTTATGTGTGAAAAATAACAATTATTTTATATATTCAATATACGTTAACTTTTTTTCGTACCGATTTTTGCGAGCGCTAAGATGGTGTAACCCCTTAAGGAGGTAGGACTACTCCCTGAGGGTCAGCAAAGAGACTAAATTTATGTTATCCCACGGGTGTTCTGATTTATGTTAATTTATGCTGAATATTCGTATTGTCGATCCCAAATTGTCAAATTTGTGGTAAATATGTTATTTATTGCATATTTACTAATAAAAGCTGAAAAATTAGATCCTCAACAACTCTGGAGTCTTCACGACGATTTCCAAGCAGTAGCAAGATTCTGTAACTCGGTGGCGACCGTTTTCGTTGTCGTTGTTTAGCGACAACGAATAAGAGACTCCCTTTCTTCTGATCGTGATTGCGATTGACTGTCGCTGGCCGGCGACGGCGAGGTCTGTCGTTGCCGAATTGCAGAATCTCGCTACAGAGTTAGGTTATGCTAAAGGTTAGACGTTGGCAAGTCTATGGGTACTATTTCGTCATTATGATAATATTCAACCGGAAGTTGAAACCGTTTTATAACGTAGTGCTTGAAATACACGGTGAAGTTCGAATTTTCAATTTTTTACAACATCTATTATGTCTAATATATCAAATTTCAGTTTTCCAACGACTTTAGTTGGATACGTGAGCAGCAAAACCGTGATCACCGCACTTCCGGTCGACCGTCTCCATAAGATGACGTGTTTCACTAGCTCAAAGTGCTCGACTTTGCAATTTTATTACGAAAAAACTGAACGGTCATTACAGCACAAATTTTTCCAAAGGGTGCATAACGTATTCGTCCACATCATACAAAAATTTCAGGCCCAAAAGTTGGATTCGTCCCCATGATCGTAACTCCTTGAAATGGTCACAATCACTACGTACAAAAAATGGACGAAAATCTATTTTTCCGTACGTTTACAATCAGTAGTCGCTTTTTTTCAGCAATAAAAAACCATTGCAGCTTGCGTCAATAACAAGGCAAATGGAAGTTTGCATTTTTCAGCCTCGATAAATATCGTTTGAGAGATTCTTTTTTCTTCTCATAATTTTTTCATCGACCATCTCTTGATTTATCAAGTATAGTAGCCGAGAATACCGAAACGCCATTATGCTCTTTTCAGTAATGTCTCGTAAAGTGGCACGCTGATTTTAGGAGTTGTGTAATCTAATAATTGGGTACCAAAGGGTGGCTGAGCATCACACAGAAAGGCTCGAGAAACCCGAGATCACGCGAGAGCGCGGCGGGGGGGGGGGGCTACCAGGAGAGAAGAGAGAAAGAGAGAGAGAGAGAGAGAGAGTAGTGTCGGAGGAGGGAATAGTGAGGTACGGAAGATAGAGGGCCGGGAAAGGGAGAAAGAGAAGGTGAAACAAGAGATGAGATTGCAGACGACTATATAGTATCGTATAGCGGAGGCTGGAGTAATGAAATCAAGGGTGTAATGGCCCCGGCAGGGATGGGTCTCCGCGAGAGGGTAGCGAAACTATATGAGTGTGTGTGAAGGCAGTGTAAGAGAGAGAATGAGAGAGAACTCGAACGAACGATCCTCACCCGGCAAAGCTTCTTCTAATATGTATATATATATATATATGCATACGTATATATGTGACTTTTCCGCCTTTGACGCGCCATATAAAAAACCATTACACTTTATCGTTTCGTCTATGGAGTTGTCGAGTGCCCCACACATCTTGCACGCAACTGCGTATGAAACAAGCGCCCAGGTAAATAATTGCCGAACGCGGAGGAAAATATATTTTGAATTGTAGCTTATTTATCTTATTTCGGCACACGATACAGAGATGGGTACATTATAATGGATACATGGGTACATTATAATGGATACATTATAATGTAATTCTATTATAAATTTGGTTACAAAGTAATTAGGGAGGTTGGAGCGTTACCACAATGCAAGATTAAAAAAATGTATATATGTTATTAACCAGACTATACTGAGTCTTTATGATTTTTTTGGATTTTTTCAACACATAATACTAGAGCTAAAAAATAGTTCAATGTATGTAATTTTACTTGCAGTTAGGTGGGCAAGACGTTCACGCTACGGGTGACGTAATTTTTTTGGCGATTTAGCACCAAGGTAAATCATTTCTAACAATGGATTAACGTAAACTAAACCTTTGTAAACATTTAGAAGAAAAAAAAACCCATCTTGCCCATTGAAAACCATATATATTCAATATTGAACCATCAAGGTTTGATAAAAGATCACGAATCTTAATCTTTTTAATCTAATAAAAGTTTGCAACTCTGTCTTAATAATCATCTATAATGTCATACTTTTTCAAGTTGGTAGTAACAAAACAGTGTTTCTTTTTCACGTAATAAAAGTATAAAAATGCATAATTTTGCCCTTTAAGGAGGTACGATCATGGGGTCGAATCCAACTTTCAGGCCTGAAATTTTTATATGATGTTGACGGATACGTTATGCACCCTTTGGAAAAACTTGAGCTATATTGACCGTTCAGTTTGTTCGTAATAAAATTGCAAAGTCGAGCACTTTGAGCTAGTGAAGCACGTCGTCTTATAGAGACGGTCGACCGGAAGTGCGGTGATCACGTTTTGCTACTCACGTATCCAACTAAGGTCGTTGGAAAACTGAAATTTGATGAATTAGACATAATAGATATTGTAAAAGAATTGAAAATTCGAACTTCACCGTGTAGTTCAAGCACTACATTAGCAAACGGTTTCAATTTCCGCTTGAATATTATCATAATGACGAAATAGTACCCATGGACTTGCCAACGTCGGGCGTAACAGCTGATTCCTTTGGCAAGCATAACCTAACTCTGTAGCGACAGTTTTCGTTGTCGCCAGCTAGCGACAGCCAATCGCATGTACGATCGAAAGAAAGGGAGCCTCTTATTGGCTGTTGCTAGGTAACAATAACGAAAACGGTCGCTACCGAGTTACATAATCTCAAACACAAATTTGTATTCAAATACTTTGTAATTTAATTACATTCTGACCAGTTATGGTATAATATGGGAGAAAATGTAATTTTATTCTCTAAAATTGGATAAAAAATGTGATAAAATGTGATGTCTCGCTTGAACTACAAAATCAAAATATTGTTTTGCTATTGCTTGATAAGTAAGTTATTTTTGATAAGTAAGTAGCACACTGGTTTATTCGGATTAATATATAATTGACCAATTTGTAATTAGATTAACGTTCTTTTGAATTATACAGCAATTAGTGACACTAGATACTTGTGGTAACTAATTACTCAAGTAATCTGTTACAAAGTAATTGAAGTTTCAATTACAGTAGTCGTTGTAAGAGTCAATTGTTAATTTAATTATGTTTTGCCAATGTTTGACTCGATAGAGATGGTCCTCACACAATGTGTGTTAATGTCGTTTGTTTCCCGTATTTTTGTCACTTTCGACTTTTGCTTCATGCGAAAAAAGCAACATCAAAGTGAGTATACGGCCGGATTTTTTTTTCCCGTCAAAAATTATTTCCGCTATCGTACGTAATAGCGTATATAACTTGCGCATGCAAATCCGCGAAATGTACGCGATTACGTACAAAAGGCAATTCCAGGCAGAAAAAAAAACCCCGACGGTACAAGTGCAGACATCCATGCGCATTTTTGGGACTTCGAAATGCAATACTCGTAACTTTGATGGAGCGTCATCGGAGTTATGTAAATTTGGCAAAGAGGTTCGAGCACTAGCTTAGAATCGCAACGGCAGTCATTTGTTTCTGCACATTACCCGTCGGTATTCATAATTCCCATATCGAGAGTCGAGTACAGAGACGGCTGAGGAAACGTGTGATGAACTTCGATTACCTTGTCTCGCAATTTTCTCTTACCCTCATTTCGCAAAGTCCAATTGCTACCAATTAATCTGAAGTTATTATGTAACGTTGCACGACAGTATAGTTAATAACGACTAACATTCAGCACACGATCCAATCTTGCAATGAAAGAAGTATTTTTATGTTATTTACCTGTGTTGCGAGGATTGAATAATAAAATCAATGTCCCGAAGGGAAGCCGTCGTCAACGGGGAAAAAAACTATTTATATGAAATTAAGGTACTAGTTCCGCAACAGTCACGTTGAAAAGTTTATTCTCCACTCAATCGATGAAAGCTTCGAAATATTGCGAAATATCCTCATAATGTAGATTGTACATATTATCGGGATGTAAAAACTTATGAAGTAATGATGAAAACGCCTAATATAATGTTTGCTAAACCCTCACTTTTGTATCAGACTATCCATTCCGGCGACTAATACGTAGATAGGCGAGAGTGGGGCACAATGTGTCATGGGGCACAGTGAGCCACATGCGGTTTCTCGGAGGTTCGTAGCTCATAAATTCCGAAATGTTGTGTATTGGACTGCTATTTATATTAGGTTTCGTCAAGCCTAAAGGAAAGTCGATAGCAGCTCACAAAGGATTATTGAAAATTCAAAATTAATTTGAGGCTTGGAAAAAAAATATTTCGCTCGCCGGGGAAACGTAAAATATAACGATACTTTCCACAGCGGCTCCGGTTTTCCGTCCTAATTGATAGTTTTATTATTTATGATGTACTCAGTGACTTGTGTTTTTCCATTCGTAGTTTAATTAATAGTTATTTTCATCAATAATCAAATATTTTACTAGTGGGGCACAATGTGTGACCGAATGGTGGGGCAAAATGAGTCGACTCCCAATGTTATTGGCAAATAATACTCGTTTTGAAATTATCGGTATGTATGAAAATCTGTTATCTAAACGTAGGGTACAACCGACTCGTTGTACCCTACGTTTCGCAGCACTTGACACACTGTACCCACTTATCTGACACATTGTACCCCACCAGTGGGGCACAATGAGCCAATCCGCAAATTTTTTCGAACCCATTATTTTAGGATTTTTAATCTTTTTGCATAAAATATGGTGGCATTATTGAATTGGAATTATCTCATAAGCTAAACGGTGAATCGAATTGAAAATTTGGGCATCAGTCCATGAAGGTCATGTCTACATCATATTTTAATTTCAGGCAATTCCTAAGATATGAACAAACTACAGAACTATTGTAGGCCTTAGGCCACTCTAGACGCCAAAAAAGGGCATGTTTTGTGATTTTTTTTCAGCGAAACCATAAAATAAATCGGAATTACAAAATAGGGGTTTTATTATACACGTAATTGAATATACAAAATTATTTTTTCACAGCGATACATGTCAAAATGGCGACTGTGCAGCATTTTTCCAACGACGTCTTTATTTCTGGAAGGTCAACGGCCGGACCAGCAGCTCCTCTAATTTTTGAGTTATGATGAGACACTAAAGTTTTTTCGATTATCGAAAAAACTTTAGTGTCTCATCGATTATATATAAGAATAGCTATAGAAGTACGTAAGTTTTTTTTTTTATATATTGTTTTTTGTCAAAATGGCGCATTTCTAAAACAAAAAGTATAAACTGCCTTGAGAAAATTGTCAGAAAATTGTTTATAAAAAAGGAACTATGCGATATAATAAAACATCCTACGTAGTGCCTCAGAAACTGTAATGCTAAATATACAGTTGAAATTTCAAGTGAATCGGTTGAAATTTGTTTGAGTTATGAGCCCGGCCGAATTGAAAAATGTAGTTTTGAGATAAACGCGTTTAAAGTTAGTAGAAAGTCACAACATGAATCAAGAGGGGTTGCGCTAGAATTCGAAAATCGAGTACTTAGAGATTTTTCACACCCATCATCTTTTGGAATATAATTTTATAGGTACTGATGTACATTTTTAACAAAAAAAATCGATTTTTGGAAAATCCTAGAGTCGCCTAAGGCCTTAATGAACAACTCTTACCTTGTCAGTCAGGGCGAAAGCTAGTCTATTATATAAAGTATCGTTTATATATCCAATTTATATCGCGACATCGAATCAACCGAAACAAGCTCGTTTAAACTTATGTATCGATGTACCGATAGAACATGAATTACTCCGTATATCAGTATCGATTGATAAAAGTTTCCGACGTCTTTGATATACGGTGAAGTATAGACCACAATCAGGTGAAGTACCCTCTCAGCTGTCAGTCGAAAATTTCGTACCCTTTCTTCAGCAAGCGATTAATTAAAAATTCGTTTGTTCGTCGACGGTAAAACGCAGAGAAATATGTCACAAGAACGTTTTGGGGTAACTGACCCGAGTAAAAAGAACGAGCAAGAGAGAGCGAGAGGGGAGGTGCGGGGGCGAGGGAGAGAAAGAGCAGTAGGAAGGGTGGGCCATCAAGGTAAAGGCAGCGTCGAGAAGGGTGGCGAGATACAAGCTTCGTCGGAATTTTCTGACTTGCAATGTCGTAATGCATCCGGGGAAGGTCTCTCATTATCGTGACCAAGGGGCAACCGCGGAAAGCTGCGAGTCGGCGAGAAAAAGAGAAAGAGGGACCCAGGAAATATAGAGATGGAAGAGAACGAGAGCGAGAGAAAGAGAGAGAGAGAGAGAGAGAGAGAGAGAGAGAGAGAGAGAGAGAGAGAGAGAGTGAGAGAGAGAGAGGGGTCGAACGAGGAGGAGCAGGAATGCAGGGTGCGGTTGCCTGAGGATGGGACGAGATGCTCGAACCACCGTTTTCCCTGGGCCACTCGGTGATGTCGGATAATTAAATTGTGCATTTTTTTCGCTCCATTCCGGCACCACAGGACCGTGGCATTGTGTTATACCCTTTTTTTTTTATCTCATCACTGCTTCTATCGGATGGCATGTCGAGAGCGATGATAAAAATAATATTCCCGCGAGGGAAAAAATACTTATTGGCGAATGCTCTATCGACATTTAAATTTAACTCCTCACTCTCGCTCTCTCGATTAATGGTATCGCGCGTTTCGTGATTATGCTTCAGGGATCGAAAGTTCACTGTTAACGGAATCAAAAGTGTCGAACGATAAATTAATTGATGTATGGCTCTCTGTCGAACGTGATAATTTGGCAAAAAAAAATAATATAGAATACAGAGAGAGAAAAGTTCATGGTATCTGCGATTTGGGTGGCGTGTTTGACTATCTATTATCCTGGAAATAATTATTAACTATTGTAAATGGCTTGAAAATATAGATATGTTTAATTCGGTTCTATCACAAAATTGGCGCACAAATACTAATGTTTTATACCGTATCGGTTTTGTTCAGGTCAAACTTTTACTATTCTATTTGGGTTTGTACAATTTATATGGTTAACATTAACGTTTGTCGATTATAATTTGCTAAAAGACCTTATGAAAGGTAACTATTCGACAAAAATATCGTAATGTTTATTTATAGCGATGACGTAAATCATTTGCAAGTCGAGCAAGCACAGCTTACTAGTTTTATCGTATGTTTGTTGGATTGGACAAATAGGATATCAGTTCGATATTTCTTCTTGTAGTTCAGCTTCTATTCTTGTAGGACACACATGTTATATGCTAAACACATACTATGCATATAGTAGGTAGTACCATGTAATATGGCACAAATTATAATTATATGATACAAAACTATTGCGATGCGTCCAAAATCCATTTAAGCAGCGACTTATAAAGGGTATCCCAAAATTCATGCAAGAAGTAATTTTAATAGAAAACAGAGATTTTTAATTGAAATTTGTATTTTTTTTATTGTTTCATAAAATATGAGATGAAGTAAAAAGTTCTGAGCGTTTGTTCGCTTTATTTCGACGATGAAATTAACATAGTTAGGATTATCCGATTTAGAACAAATATGCACCGTTTTGTTCGATAACTTTTGTCCATTTTAAAGGCAATTTCATAATTCCGATTGAAGAAGTCCTCGTCCCTATTGGTAAAAAACTTGACCAGCTCATTTTCACAAGCCTCTCTTGAGGCCAGTTTTGTACCATCAAGAAAATTTTGCAAATGCTTGAAAAGGTGATAATCGCTTGGTGCCAGGTCTGGACTATACGGCGGGTGCGATAGAACCTCCCATCCAAGCTCTCGGAGCTTCTAGCGCGTCGTTAAAGATGTGTGCGGCCTGGCGTTGTCTTGATGGAACACAAGTCCCTTCCTATTGGCCAATTCTGGCCGCTTTTGGTCGATCACCTGCTTCAATCTGGTCAGTTGTTGATAGTAGAGGTCCGAATTGAGTGTTTGGCCCGATGGGAGCAGCTCATAGTGGATGATTCCCTTCCAATCCCACCAAACACACAGCAAAACCTTCTTGGCCGTTAATCCGGGCTTGGCGATCGTGTGGGCCAGCTCACCGCGATTGGACCACGATCTTTTTCGGCTGTACTTCTCGTATGTGACCCATTTTTCATCGCGCCACCATCCGCTTCAAAAATGAGTCTATTTCGTTACGTTTCAGCAAAGAATCGCAGACATCAATTCGGTCCAAAAGGTTCTTTTGCGTCAATTCGTGTGGCACCCATACATCGAGCTTCTTCTTGAGACCAGCCTTATGCAAATGGTTCCAAACGGTTTTCTGGCTAATCTTCAGTTCCTGGGCAATGGAAAAAGTGCTCACACGTCGGTCCGACTCGACGATTTCCATGATTTTATCGACATTTTCGACGATAGGCCTACCAGAGCGTGCCTTATCTTCAACCCCCATATTCCCCAAACGGAATCGTTGGAACCACCGCTTTGCTGTTGCATTCGATACTGTATTGGGTCAATAAACAGCACAAATTTTTTTGGCCGCCTGCTCCGCCTTTTCACCTTGGTCGTAGTGGTACTGAAGAATGTATCGAATTTTCTCTTTTTAAACATCCATTTTGGAACGCTGTAACACACAACTGGCTTCACCAAACACAAAACTGTCAAAGAACTTTTATTGAAGCGTAATGTCACCTTTAAATCGCCGTATAGTATGACCCGATGCGATGTATACATCGTGAGATATGGCTCGCTAAAGACATCTAGCGGAAAACGCTAAGAACTTTTTTACTTCACCATATATATATTGCATTGTTTCATAAAATATACAGTATAGGGTTATGTATGGAATAGCATATGCATTCGTTTCTCAACACTCACTCGTGGATTTTTTGAACCCTAAATGCGACAATTTTGCGATTAACGCAGCCATCAAGATGAAAATGACCCTCATCGCTGAAGATGATTTTGTTCGAAAAATCAGCATGCACTTGTTGTTGTTCCATAATCCATTCAACGAACTCTCTTCGCTGTGCGTGGTCGGTAGAATTGGATGTAAAAGTTTGTATGGAAAATTGTATTCCTTGCTTGTATCAACTTGAAACTCGGTATAAATATTCTTCATAACAAATAATAAAACGTATGAGTTAGGATTTTTTAAAACAACCCCTAATAAGGGGTGCAACTGTTATTGAAGTTTCTAAGCGAAACTGCGGGGGAAAGCTAGTATAAAACATAGTTTAAATAAGGTTGAAAACACCATACATTTCTCTCACACTCGCAAACTGTTTCCGCGGTTGAAAATAAACACGTATGGCAAATTAGCCGCGTGGTCATCATTTCGCATTGTTAAACTTACGGCAAAAGACAATAAAAATTATTTTCTTCATTAAGGGATCAGTATCAGTCTATTTTCGGAAATTTTTGATTTTCTAAAAACATTATTTAGGTGCCGTGTTGAGCATCCAAAGCTCGTAGAACAGTGATCCGAAACCAAAAATCCCAAGAAAGTGATTCTTTTGGAGAAGCTGAAGGAATAATATATGGACTAGGCATCGCTGAATAAGGGTAAGAGGCTTTTTTTAAAAGTTTTATGTACATTTTTACAAGAGAAATTTTAAACGCGTTTTTCTCCAACGTTTTTCGACCTTGTCGACATAATTTTGGAAAAACTATTGCACCGATTAGGCTCCCATTTACAGGGATTATTCTATGCATGTATCTCTTCGACCCCTACTAACGGTATTGCTCATTAACATTTAATCCCATTTTCAAACAATTTAAGTTGTAAAGAACAGTCGATATATTCAAACGTGCGCCATTTTGTTTTTTTTTTATCAAGGGGGAAAGTTCTTACTAGGGTTACTACCCCTAGTAAGAACTTTCCCCCTACAACTCCACTACAACTCCACTTTATAATAAAATCCTCGATTTTTTGTTTTCAGATGCACCAAAGTTGATATTTCGTTTCGACAAGGTGAAAGCAGGGGTAACTTCAGCAGCCAGATCACCAAGATAAATAATTTTGAAAAAATATTTTCTTTTCTTGTACTTTGAAACTTGGTACTTGAAAAGCTGGTATTAGGTATATAAATGGACTGAGTATGTATTATTAGGTATGCAATCAGTAGAATCGATAACCGCGTAGGCACTTCTCGACCTTCTCTTATACGATGTCTCGCTCTCTCTTACTTCCCTCTCCTCCTATCATTCTCGTTCTCTCACTTTGCCACTGTCTTCCTCTTTCGCCTCTGCTATTTCTCCATCATCGTACGTACACTTCCTCGCGTGTGTAGAACGAAGAACGAGGAAAAGGTGCGCACACTATAATATGCGTGGAGTAGTTTTCTCACCGGGTGTACGACACATTTGACTTCTCTCTCGTTGATTCTGACGTTCCGCCTCTTTACTTACACGTACGTATATATATACGAGTTTGATGATACGTAAATGTGTTCGTGTGTGATATACATGAGAACACTATGTATATATACGCTCTTGTCTGGCGTCCTATCACCCTCAACATTCTGCGATAGTCGGAAGTTCGCTTCCCTCGTTTTTCTCCCTCAGCTTTTCCTCCTTCTCTCTCTCTCTCTCTCTCTCTCTCTCTCTCTTTCTCTCTCTTCTCTCTCTTTCCGTTACTTCGTCCTGTGAAACCCGTCGTCGGTTCACGCGGGCCACTCCGACCCGCGAGGTAGGAGCACGTTATGGTTATCGTCTCTTCACAAGCTCGTAAGCAGCCCGCAAGCTTTCACCCTCTATGGATATATATATATAGAGACCTAGAACGCGCAACGCGCTTGGGTCTCCTCTCGGACCAACCACTTTGCGGGCTTCCCTTACACCAGTTAGCAACACATTGATCCCCTGCACGTCGCTCCCTTCCTCCAGTATCTTCCATATGTATGCACATACATCTTTTGCATGTCACTTTGGAGTGTATATCGAGCACCTATCTATTTATAGTGAATTTTCTCCTGCCATATTGCTTAGCAATGAAATTAAGGCCTTAAGCCACTCTAGAGGCCAAAAAAGGGGATATGTTGTGATTTTTTTTTCAGCGAAACCATCAAATAAATCGGAATTACAAAATGGTAATTCCGATTTATTTTAAAATGGCGACTGTGCAGCATTTTTCCGATAACGCCTTTATTTCTGGAAGGTCAAAGGCCGGACCAACAGCTCCTATAATTTTTGAGTTTCGATGAGACACTAAAGTTTTTTCGATTATATATAAGAATAGCTATAGAAGTACGTAGGATTTTTTTTATATATTGTTTTTTGTCAAAATGGCACATTTCTAAAATAAAAATTATAAAATGCCATGAGAAAATCGTCAGAAAATAGTTTATAAAAAAGGAACTATGCAATATAACAAAAAAAAATCCTACGTACTGCCTTAGAAAATGTAATTCTGAATATACAGTTAAAATTTCACGTGAATCGGTTGAAATTTGTTTGAGTTATGAGTCCGGTCAACTTGAAAAGTGTAGTTTTGAGATAAACGCGTTTAAACTTAGTAGAAAGTCATGACATGAATCAAGAGGGGTTGATTCATATGGTGAAGCACGTTTCTTTGATACCAAATCTCGCAATCGTTTTAGAAGAAGAAATTACATTGAACAACATTCGAGGAGCGTTTTGTACCACTCCATTGTTGTAATATATAGGGCGTAATCGTTCGAATAACTGAGCATTCGGCTGAACAAAATTATTGTTTAGATAATCGATATTTTGGATAACCCAAATCGCGATTCGGATAATTGACGTTTCGGATAAACCAAATCGCTATTCGGATAATTGACGTTTCGGATAACTGACGTTCGAATAATCGACACTCTACTTTACTGCTTAATGATATTTTAGTGGTTGCATAAATTATGCACATACTGTTAACCGCAACCGCCAATCTTACAAGCATCCGTTGATTGATCTATGCTATATAATGTAGTAGAATTTCATAAAATGGATATTCCCTTACACTATCAAGAATTAACTCCCCCAAGATCCTAATAGCGGATAGGACTGAAATATATACAGGGTGAGGCACATAAAGTGTTACAGAGCAATAGCAGTCAAACTATTGATCATATCCAAAAATGTTTCAGACAAAAGTTTCAGTGTACCCGAAGGCCCTCACACTGGACCACCCTATTTTTTTATCGGTGGAGGCGCTGAAGCTACGTCAAGGTCAACTCCACTTTTTTAAATGGAACCATGTATTTTTTTTCGAAGACATTATTACCAATTTTAAGACTAATTCAGCGACCTACAACACAAGGTCATTCTAGTCACGCAAAGTATGAAAATAGTCGAAAAATCGAAAAATATCGGAATAATCATTTTCAAAGGATCCATTAATCTTGGTTTGGGTCTACTTACAGAAGATGCTCAAAGTGATGACCCTTCGAGGCCGATGGTCGAAACTGATGGCCGAAATGATATGGAGAATAGCACCGAAAATAAGTTTCAATGGTATGAAAGTAATTGAAATAGTTATACTTACATCGCTACATGCATTTATAATGATGGCTATAGTAATATTTTATTAATATTACACGGATTAAACATAACCATCGGAAGTAATTGTTATGACATGTCTAATGACGAAGATGAGCACCGTATATCGCTTGCTGACAACCCGCACAAGAAAATACAAAAGAGGCTAGAACAGCTCGGAGAAGGTTAAGATTATCTCTCGAGGACCAGCAACTTGCTGAGGAAGGACCCAAATATGGAGCAGGAATCACCGATTAACTATACAAGGTGTGCCACATGTTTCAATGTTTTTTACTGTTGAAGCCGCGCCAAAACTTTAAACGCGTGTTTCTCTAAACGACATTTTTCGGATTTGCGGGAAAGATAACTCGACAACAGCTATACCGATTGATTTGAAATTTATATCACACATTTATAATATTATCTCAACCCGTACGTAGGATTTTTTCTAATGTTAACTTTTTTGTTTAATCGATGTTTTTAAGTAGAAATTTTATGTGAAAACAAACATAAATTTCTGCATGATACCAAAAATCCATTTGCTTTTTTCCCCCAGAAAATCCTATGTAGCGCCGCGTATTTAACCTAACTCAACAAAATATTTTCATTCTTTTATGTTTCAGATAAACCGTGAAGCCATTAGGATTCCCGCAGATTGCAGGTGGAAAAAAAACTTGACGCGCGCGGAGGCGTGTATCTCCGCTAATTATCAATATTTTAAGATTAAAAAAATACATTTAATAAGCTGAAAACATGTACCAAAAGAGTGTAAAGATAGAAATAAAAATATGCATTAGTTTAGCTACAAAATATTCATGAATACCGAGTCTTATTCTAGCCTCTCAGGGTTGTGTAAATTCTAAGCCACAAATGTATTGAAATAACACATTTCTTTTTCACAGTGCACACACACGCATGTACGCATATGGCTGCAATAATTTGTTGTGAGGCACCCTTGAGGCAATTTTAAAGGCCCTGGTTATTTTGCCTTCAATGGCCCTCAGTAGCAAAATGTGACCGGCCACTGATGGCCCATGTCAAGCTTTCAGACTAGGGCCTTAATAGAGTTCGGGAAAATTAAGATGGGTCTGATCAAAGCCCGAAGTCAATTTCCATACGGGCATATTATGATTGCGGTGCCAATTAAATATAGAGAATTCCCTCTTCTACCACTATTCCCTCTTTTACCATGAGACTTTGTTGTGAATACTTGTTGTGAGACTTATTTCTCGGTGTACTTCTTTTTTTCGAATATGCATTGTGACGTCAGTGCCGAATACGTCGATAAGTCATTCGGGCACGAATTTTTTCAACGCAATTTAAAGTTATTTGCTGCCGTTCGTTTCATGGTTTATGTATATATGTATGTACATCACTTGAGGGAGAACTTCGTGTCGTCATCCTCCTTTTCGCAATCGTGAACCCTTGCACGATTTGGCATCGGGCGACAGCAGCAGCGAAATACTTGAGGGGCGCGATAGGGAACAAGGGCAGGGTGTGTGTAACGTGAACGATAGAGAATAAAGGTATAGTTGAGAAAGAGAGAGAAAGAGAGAATGAGAGAGGGAGGGAGAGGAAGAAAGAGATGAAATGCCGCGAAGGGCCTCCGGAATATATATAATGCTCACTGCAGGCGAAGCAAACGCTGAGCACACGGCGGAATTGAGGGGTAAGAGTCGAGGACCCGATATTCCCTGGGGGCATACAGCTGTCGCGGATCCGACACCATCCCCTTTCAAAGCCCGGGACACCGAAGACTCACACACACACACACACACATACAGAGTTCTGTCTTTTGGTGTATTCATATATACATGCATACATATATGTACGCTATATACTTGCGGTCGTGTCGCTTCTCCATTCAATTGCTGCCTAATGGGAATTAATGAAATATAGTATAAGGTGGTTTCTTGATAAAGATAGGGATGGTCCCGAGTCATTGACATGTCCGAGGGGAAGAAAGCGTAGTCACGTTATTCATGCTTTATTTCGTTTCGAGTACATCACTAGCTTATAAATCACGTTCATTTTGTAACCAAGTTTAACAAAAATGTAATTATAACGTAACAGTTGTGTTGGTGCTAGCCATTGTATTTAGTGATCGTGATCAACTTGACATTTATATATAGCCTGATTTCGGAATTATCAATATTACAGTTGGCTACTTTTATAAACCGGATATCGCTAATCTTATTCACCGTTTAATTAATTTAATTCTTTGAACGAGACGTTTATACGATGTAAACGAGTATCATGAGAGAAATGTCTGGTGTTTTCAACCATACTTTAACCATATTTTATATTTCCCTGAGGGGACAATAATATTTTGTAACCATAGTTATTGCCGAAAACATAGTACTGCTTATTGATATTTTAGTGGTTGCATAAATTATGCACATGTGTTTATCGCAACCATCAATCTTGCAAGCATACGTTTATTGGTCAATGCTATATAATGTTGTAGGTTTTCATAAAATGAATATGCCCTTCCACTATCGAAAATGAACTCCCCCAAAAAAGTTCGTTATATCGAGTTTTCGTTATATTGAGGTCGTGTTCCAAAAAAATCGTTATATTGAGGTTTTAAGAAAAAAGACAAATCAAAATTGCTCTAATTTGAACCTTTCTTTCCTTAAAAAAAAATATATTAGTACTATAAATATAGGGATATTTTTAAAGAAAGAAAGGTTTAAATTAGAACAATTTTTACAACCAATTAGCAATTAGAGCATAATGTATATAGCATATTATTTTTAAAAGCGAATTATTTTTTAACCAAACAAATATTTTGTTGAATTTTTAAAGTTTTCAAGTCTAGACAGGCTCCATAAATGCAGAGAGGGAGAGAAGGGAACGAAAGGAAGGGAGTTCGTTTACCGAACGCTTCGTTATAGGGAGGTTTTGTTCACAAAAATTCTTTGTATAGAGATTAAGGGCCCTGGAAATAAATTCGTTATATCTTCGTTGTGTCAAGGTTTCGGGTGTATATCCGAAGGGAATGGAGAAATCTTCGGTATATCGAGGATTTCGTTATATCCGGGTTCGACTGTACATTGAAAAATATGTTATTTGTGATTTTGTGACGATGTTTATAGTGTGTCCTACAAGAACAGAGGCTGAACTATAAACATTACCCGTGCAGAAATTTGTTGGGGAGTCCCCAAAACCTAGCACATCCCCATAGGGATTCGATAGGGACGCTGCATGTAGGGAGTCCACACTTGAATCCACGTGGATTCCGCTCTATTTCCCGAATGACATTTAAGAATTTTTCATTTGACATTCTTAATCGGACTTTGTTGGGTCTCCCAAAAAAAAATATCCTTTCGTGATCTCGTGCATAAATTTATTGGGGAGTCCCAAGATGCATTCACATCTCTATAGTGATTTTTTAGGGATACCGCACCTAGGAAGTCCTTATTGGAATCCAATTGAATTCTGCACTGTTCCCCGTTGAGAGTTTGAGAATTTTTACCACGTTCGAATTGAAAATATGTGGAAAGTAACGAAAAAAAACTTTGGCGTGTTGAGACACAACTTGCACGCTTCATGAGCGTTTACGTGTGGAATGATGTCATGACACATAGCAGTAAAATAAATAACAAAGGATAATTACAGTGGATATTCAGTGATGTGATTCACATCGATTTTTAAGATATACTTTTTTAAGCGATATATACTTTTTTAAGATACGATTTATTTATTTTTAAGATACGATTTATACTTTTTGGGAATCCACTCATTTTGGATATACAGTGGGTAAAAAAAGTATTTGCACACCTCGTATTTTTCAAATTATCCTGCGAAAAAAGAATACTTTATGATTTTTTTTTTCGAAGAAAAATAAAATGTTGGATAAAAAAATTCGAAGGATAATTTGAAAAACTCGAGGTGTGCAAATACTTTTTTACCCACTGTATATATATTTTGTTTAGAAAATTCAACGTACAGAATGTGATGGTACCCATCAAAAATCGTATTGGATTCTGTTCGATATGTGGGAATCCTTTAGGATTAAAATTAAATTCGTACATTCCAATGGGGAATCGTGATTAGAATCCGATGTACGAGCGTGACGTTTTATGTGACGCTTTATGTGACATCATATTACGTCACGTAATGTGATGACCCATTGAATCCCTATGAGGAAGTGTGGAATCCACATGGATCCCTATGAGGAAGTGGGGAATCCAGTTAGATCCCTATGAGGAAATGGGGAATCCAGTTGGATCCCTATAAGGAAGTGGGAAATCCAATTGGATCCTTATGGTCATTTCTGCAGGGGTGCCATACGTTTTTTTGTTCAAATAATCACTTTTCATGTTGTTGAAGTTTGCAACGTTGCGATGCAACGAAATTTTTTTTTTCAAGCTCGTAATTTTTGGTACCAAACTATTTCCTTTATATCTTTGGTGTACAAAAAATACTTATCAGCCATATACGCGTCCCGGAAATGACCCTTAGGAGGGGTGGAAACCTCAAAATAATCGTATCTACGAATGTACGTAGATTGCCCATCGTAAGGTCTTCTAGCAAATTATCCTTCACAAACGTTAATGTTAACCATTTGAATTGTACAAACTCAAATAACAATAACTAACGTACAGTGTACAACATTAGTATTTGTGCGCCGATTTTTTCAATTGCACAATTCAGTGCATTAACCATATCTATATGGCGATTTACAAAAGTTAATAATTATTTCGGGAATAATAGATAGTAAACTTTTCGCTCATCGTTCTGTTAACCATATTATGATTGCAGTGTTAATAAACTATAGGGAATTTTTCTATTCCCTCTTTTACCATGGGCGTTTGTGTGTAAATATTTTTCTCTTTCTCTTTATCTCTGTATATGCGTAATTAAAATTACGAACTCGAGTTTCCCGAATTAGCGTGATCTTCTAATATTTTCGACCTAACCCTTTTCGGATTCACATAGCATTCGCAACTTTAGCAGAATTGAAATTCTTCGTCGTAATAATTCAGCGCGTATCATAAACCGTAACGTGTATCGGGTGGTGGGAAGCTTTCAAACTTTTTAATTAAAGTGTCTTGCATGACGAGACGGGGGCTGGTTATAACGCGTCGAGGCCAAATAAGTATCGTTGGGGAAGGATTATTCGCGTTCACGTCCCCGATGAAATTGGCAACGAGACCGTGACTCACAATTGATCGATAATACCATACATATGTATATCGAGTGAATGCAAATTTATCATTATTTTATCAACTTATTTTTCGGGTGATATTTTCTACCAGTGTTGGCGGAACTTTTTTTTTTTACTCCACAAAATGTAGATCATTCTAAATTTTATATTCGCGACGAGATCACTCGACGCAATTATGGCTGATCATCTCATCTTGCCCGGTATTACAAAAAAAGCCGGCAAAAACACCGATGAGAGTTATTCCATTCGGTTAGTATCTCGTACTTGAAAACGTCACGATTCGTCATTGCCGTGAGAAAGTTTTGGCCTAGCTGAACAATTTTAATCGCCGGAATTGCATACACACACCCACACATCTCACAGTTGCGTGTCAAGTGTGGCAAACGTCAATGAAAATACACGACGGATTAATATTTTCATCCGCAACACGCTCTTGTTACTTCCAAAGTATTGATTTCGAACATAATCTATTTTTTTTCAGACGCTTGAAAATAATTCCTTAATTTCGTACATCAAGTTTATAATATTTACAATTTTGTTCACGCTAATTCGATTTACATCGATTGTTTATGCATCATATCCGAGTGTTTTTTTTTTCGTTTTTTCAAAATCGGTTAATCGTGAAAATAAAAAAGCCATGATAGTAGATTTTATCAAGATGACGAGTAATGGAAAATCAATTGTCCATGATCGATTCTCGACCAGTATCAAGATCTCGTATTTCCTTTACCGGTTTGCCTCTCGATCTCTCATTTATTACTTTTGTTTATTTGCCGTCTTCGCAGCGATATCAGAGTTTATCCCCTTTTCTCTCATCCCTTGCGTGTCTCGTTGTTCACATTTACTTCGTATTACCGTGTCTTTTTAAGTCCCCTACCTTGCCATTTTCCAGTCTCGGGGATCATAAACCTTGCGGTAGAGAACGTTTTAGCCTCTCTCTTTCTTCCTTTATTTCAGGACGTTTCAGCCCGTTCGCGAGCTCGCGGGTGCCTCCGGTGAGCTTTTTTTCCTTCTCCGCAGCTTGTCGTTCCATGTTTCCGTACCGTATCGCCTCTCCCACTTTTAATAATCCCATAGGAGTTGTATAGCGGGCATGCTCCTATTGCAAAACCGTTTTTGGGACTTCTCTCTCGCTTTCTCCCCCCCCCTCTCTCTCTCTCTCTGTTTCTCTCTCGTCACGGATTTTGCCTCCGTTATTTAATTGTTAGCAAACCACCCTTCGAAGGTTGCGAAACCACCGAGCCGCATTTTCTCGCCGCAGCCTCGTAATATCGGTATAAATAGATGAAAGGGCGTCATTTATATATATATATATATATATATATATATACAGGGTGGATCAATAACTATTAGCACCTTGGATATCTTCGAAACTATAAGGTTCACAGAAATATTTACTTTAATGAAATTGCACAGTACGAAAGGGGCCATCCGATAGCGATAATAGTTTTTTTGCAGGTGGAGGTACTTCGGACATTTGAAGGTCAACTCCATTTTTTTAAATGGATCGGTATGCTTTTTTTTCTGTATCATGAAAGAGGAGCTTAAAACGAGTTCAACGACCTATAACATAAGGTCATTGAAGGTCATAGAAAGTACAGAAAGGCGATAATATTTACGCTGCTCCTGCTAATGCCAGATTCATTTCCAATTTGTCGCGAACTAATGTGAGGATCTCGAGACACACTTGCGAGCACACCGATTTCCATTTCTTCATTCGTTACGCGTTTCTGGCGTACACTACTACGGACACGTAAACTACCGGTTTGCCTAAGTTTATCACACACATTTTTAAATGTTTGACGCGAAGGCTGAGACCGATGTGAATATCGTTCACCATACAAGGTTTTTGTCCTTACAGAATTTTGTTGGCATTCGCCATAAATAAGAAGCATATCGACTTGCTCTTCAAACGGATACATTGTACTCGATTGGCCGATTTATCGATACTAGTCTTATCATGTTTATCTTATCCTGCAAACTTATTAAAGTGTCCTTGAACCAGTGTTTATTTTCAGTGAAGTAAACCGTAAGTATTATCGCTTTTCTGTACTTTCTGTACCTGTCTAAGAAATGTGTGAACGTACATAATAATGTACGCATTGATATTGATGGTCGTCATTTCGAACACTTACTATAAACGTAGTAATTTTATTTACTACCGAAACTGTAAGTATTATCGCTTTTCTGTACTTTCTATGACCTTCAATGACCTTATGTTATAGGTCGTTGAACTCGTTTTAAGCTCCTCTATCATGATACAGAAAAAAAAACATACCGATCCATTTTAAAAAATGGAGTTGACCTTCAAATGTCCGAAGTACCTCCACCTGCAAAAAACTATTATCGCTATCGGATGGCCCCTTTCGTACTGTGCAATTTTATTTCAGCAAATATTTCTGTGAACCTTATAGTTTCGAAGATATCCAAGGTGCTAATAGTTATTGATTCACCCTGCATATATATATATATATATATATATATATGAAGGTATGTGCGTATATCGACTTTCATAAAGTAAAAGGGTCTCGCTTGCGTCACTATGGAGTGAGTTCTCTTGATTTCGTTTCTCCTACGAGTGTTCGTTAATTTTCACGAAATTTGCACTACCAAAGATTTATGGTCTCGTAATAAAATAGACTATTTTATTATTGAATCTTGTCAACGCGATTGTTTTTATTTTGCTGGCTAAATCACTCAAAAAATAAGTAAGAATATAGCCAAAATCTTAATAGACAATGATCTGGTTAATGTTAAATGGCTTCGATTCAGTTCATCTTGTAAACCCATACGCATATAGAAAGGGCAGAGAGGGGCATGTTGAGCAGTCGGGTAAGTTGGGCAATCGAAGTATGCGGAAAACTAAGCACCGCACGCGGGTGCATCAAATTGCGGAAAGAGAGGTATGGGGGAGGAGAACACATCACACCATCGCCCGTTGCCATGCGGCGCACGTGACGGTAACACGGGGCGTTTTATTATTTTTGCATCCAAAAGTTAAAAAAAACTTGACTGAAAGATTTTCTTCTACCATTGTATGAGAAAAAATATTTCAAAGTTCATTGCAATTAATGTTAATGTTTTAAAAGCTCGCTAATTAACAAGCAACTGTTGGTTTATTACTTGTACTAAATCATGTTGCATACGTCTGATTTTTTAATGCAATTCTTACTTTGCTCAACTTACCTCACTATTGGGGCAGGTTAAGGAAACATGGCCATAGTCATTTGAGAGCGACTATCTGTGAAACAGTAAGGATGACAGGATTTTCATCTACAGCTTTTATCCCAGATAAATTTCCTATTGACCAAAGTAGGTTTTATTTTTATACGGTAGACTGTTAAGGGCGGGATAAGGTTAATTCGGTGAAAAAAAACATATTTTCAAGAATTTTTTTAGACGATACGGGTAATGCTGGTTTATTTAATTAATTTCCATATAATAATACAATATCTGAACTATATTTTCCTAAATTTTCATTGCAAAATATTGATAAATAAGCCGTTGGCAGCAAATCTCCGTAGGCGCCTCGAAAAAAAGTTGTTTTGCGGTGTACGCTATAACTCGTCACTGGATCATCTGAAACAAAAAAATCAAAATGCGTTTATTAGGTGAGATTTTTCTCGAGCTAACGCTGCCTTCTTATACCCGTATTACAGTTCCACTGATTATGTTATTTCATTATTCCCGTACTACCGGTCCACACGACCTCCATGGCGGTCATGTTATGGCGGCATACAGGCTACCTTACTTCGGCCTGTTCAGGGTGCCTTGTTAGTCTCGTATTACGTCTTCACTGATACGGTGGACATCCGGCATAGATCAGGCGTGCCGTAACACGACCTCCATGGCAGCCATGTTACGGCGACATACAGACTACTTTATTCGGCCTTCAGGTTGCCTTCTTATTCCCATACTACAGTTCCACTGATTCGGTGGACATCCGGTACTGATCAGGAGTGCCTTACTACGGTATTCCGGACCGCAGCTTGGTAGTGGCCTGATCAGTATTCAGGCTGCCGAATCAAAATATCTAGTCGGGTATATATCGACCCGTATTCCTCAAAGCCACCACAGCGTAAAAGGTACCCATTGAAACTGACACTGTCTTTCTGTCGGATCGATTGATGGAAATATCCGTTCGTCCCTAATTAATAAATAGATATCTGGCTTTATTTATTTCTCTCTCTCTCTCTCTCTCTCTCTCTCTCTCTCTCTCTCTCTCAATGTCGCTATTCCGGTAGTGTCGTATTTTCCTTACAATAGATCTCGCGCCTCAATGTTTAGCGCTTCTTAATTGTTGATCATGTGTCTGACCCGCGCCATACTATAATGTAGGAAAAAAGAAACTCGTGCAATTATTGTTAATTCATAATTGTGATAATTGGTTAATGAATAATTGGATTTGAGAATATTTCCTCGATGGATAACATCGACGATTTAAAAAAAGTTTTAATGCCCGTGATTGAGGCCGAAGAGTGCCCGAGCAATTGTCATACTTTAGGCTTTTGTTTGCCCGAGATGATCTCGCAGTTCTAAGCATTATCGCTGTACCACGCTTGATCCATGTAAGTTGAAGCGAGGATCGTTATCAGCCCGTATTTAAATACTTCTGGCGTTCACCGAGCCTAGAGTGTCGTTCCACTTTCCGCCTCATCTCGGTACAGTAGTTATAGCAGCGGAAAGGACGCAGCAGCTATACGTCCGTCGCCGACTACGATAGGGGTTGGTGATGGCGAATTGGGATTCTCTCATTCCATCCCCCCGGTCTTCTTTTTTCCTCTTGTGACGCGCAGTCGTAGGATTTGTGAGACGGTACGATGAAAATACGAGCAATTGAACTTTTCAACCCCTCTCGACGCACACACACACACACACACACACATACAGGCGAAAAGTGAACCCCCGCTTTTTCCTCTCTTCGGCAACGAGCGCGTTCCATTTACGTTTTCGTTGTCGTCGGCGTCGTCGTCGGCAAAACTCTGCGCTATCCCTGTGTTCTCTTCAACATTCTTCTCCGTCTCTTTCCCCGCGTTTCCGCCCTCTTTCTCTCGCTCTTCCTCCTTTTCTCGCACCCCCTTGCGCCATTAATCCCTCTTTCAACCCCTCCACGCTCTGGCCTGCCGCAGCCGGATACTTCGGGTCTTTTGTCACGGCCACCCTTGTTCGTGCTGTCCCACTCTATTTGCCAGACGCCCCGCGCTCGCTTCATTCCTCTCTCTCTCTCTCTCTCTCTCTCTCTCTCTCTCTCTCTCCTCTCTCTCTCTTTCGCTCTTATCCCATTCCACCCACGCGTCGCCATAGTCCGCCAACACATTCCCACTATGTATGTGTACCCCGGGTGGCTCTTGCTATGCTTTTCCCGTTGCCGCTGTTACTGCATCGCCGGCTTCGCCATCCCCGTCGCTCCATCATCCCCCGCAAAGAGCTGAAGGGACACCCGAGGGCTTATACCAGTCTTTCGCTTCGCCAGGAGAGGGTGAATACAGCGGGAACGTCTTTTCTCTCTTTTTCTTTTTATCTTTCTCGTTCTGTCTTTTTCTGACGTGAGCTCTCGTATCGTATGACGAGCTGACTCGAATGGCCTCAACGGGACGCCAATTTTGCTCATTTTCCATACACACCCACACACCCACACGTGAACGCATATATACATATGCATAGCCTCGTCAGGATTTTTGGGAGCTATCTTTTTTCTCTTTCCATCCCTTCGTGACGAAAAGAAAACGATGGAGGGAAAATACAGGGGCAAGGCAGAGAGAGAGAGAGAGAGAGAGAGAGAGCGAGAGGGAGATATCTGAAAGAGGGTCCTGTCGGGGGATGTGAAGTTTCGGGTTAATTGGGTGATATGTATACCCGTATACGTCACAGCATAGATTGGCCCCGAAAACACGTGTTTTATCCTCCTATCGTATCGTACGCCAACAGCCTCAAAGCCGCGTAGAGAATTTGTTGTGGACATATAGGATCATGCGTGATAAGGGTAATTTCGAGCAGGCCGGATTCCAATGGAATTGATGCTTTCTGCACAAGCGGATAAAGTATCGGGAAAAATCCGATACATTTTTTTTTGTTTCGTTTAACGTGATATAACGGATAGGGGGGCAAGACGGGGTAACTGGTGAAATACTCGATCCGAATGAATCAATCACGTTCGTTCGGGCATCGGACGATGCGCTGCCATGACACCCATCAGGCGTCCGCGTGTTGACGCTCGAGAGTGCACGCATATCGAGTGACGAAGAGAAAGCTAATTTTTCGTATACTTGTTGTTTAAAAATTTGGTTTCGGATGTGACTATGCTATGTCAATTAACGCTAGATGGTGACGTGCTTTGTAAAATTAGTTGTAATCGAAAAAAAAACCTTCGTTCAATCACTAGTCAATGCTATTTTGGAGAAGTGTGCAAAATTTCAATAAGATCGGTGCATTAGTTTTAGAGAAATCGTGTCCATCGACTTCATAAATAGTGTTTTGAGAAAAATGCGTATACCTGCGTCGCTCCCGGCCGGTCTTTCCCAAGACTTTTACTCCGATTGAGCTAAAACTTTGGGAGAATATTCTGGACATATTGTACTATTAGATAATAAAATATTTCAAAAATGGATTTTTTGAAATTTTCAGATCCACGTAACCTCTTAAATAATCTTTTTTTGATAAAACAGTGTGCTACCCAGAGCTTCCTTTTCTTCTAGAATGGTGCGGAATTATAAACGCAAGATGGAGAGGGGAACATGGTCCGAAGAAGCTATGCGTCAAGCAAGAAATGCAAAAGAAAAAAGCTGAATTAAAGAAAAAAAAACACTATTGATGTCTGTGCGCTTTACCAGCCCGAATGAAGCCACTTCTTTGGGTATATTGTCATTAGAAAATAGTGTACCCCATCATGCCCCCCCGGGGGGGGTATCTCTCCATCTTGCCCGCAGTATGGGGCAAGATGGAGAGATCTCTCTTTTTTGTTTTTAATTTTTATTTGCTATAATTATCATTCGAATATTCCTAATGTGACAAAGTCTTGTGCGACTGATTATTGTAGGTTCACTCAGAGATAAATACGATTATGTAAAAACATGAGTTTTCTTGAGCTTCAAGCCTTAAATACCCCATCTTGCCCCTCTCTCTCCTATCAATGAGTTTATTTGCAAAGCTATTGAGGTGTTCGAAGCAAAAAGTTTCGCGCGCGAAATTCGCACGTGGTTTAATATTCACGATATTTTTGTGGCATTTTTTTATTTTATTTTTTTCACGATTGACATTTATGGGAACGAATCGAAAGCGATGAAAGTTTTTTCAGCCATCTACAAGCAACACGTGTGTATTCCCGAAACTGTCGGGTCCTCCCTCTCTCTCTCTCTCTCTCTCTCTCTCGAACACTCGGTCGCTCTGTCGGTCAATATCGATTGTAATTACAGTCGACGAAGCGCGTATAAGAGAATTTCAGTGGTCCATACGGACGAGAACGTTCACGTGTCGAAGGTAAATATAATTTAAATTTATATGTCTATACATGGTTCGAATACTCGGCATGCTGTAATGTCCAGGACCCATGCACTCTCGTTATATGCATATATGTGCGTATATATATATATATATATATATGCGCGTATATATATATATACGCACATAGGAACGTCGATATCTTGTTATATCTATATATTTTGTTATGAAAGCTTGGTGCTGTGAAATTCCTGTACCCTAGAGTCTGGTACAGGAGTTTGAAAGGGAGATAGAGAGAGAAAGAGAGAGAGAGAGAGAGAGAGAGAGAGAGAGAGAGAGAGAGAGAGAGAGAGAGAGAGAGAGAGAGAGAGAGAGAGAGAGAGAGAGAGAGAGAGAGAGAGAGAGAGAGAGAGAGAGAGAGAGAGAGAGAGGAAGAGAAAGAGAAAGAGAGTGGTTAGGTGGATGCTGCACACGCGACAGCCTATATATTCGCGCAAACTCTTTTCCCTCTTTTCCCGACAAGACCCGAGAATCCCGGTTATATAGGAGCAATTCCCTCGCGGTAGCGAAAAGATGTTCCGGAAGGATATAGCAGTTCCAGAACGAAAAAGCAGTTTCTCCTTTGCGAGGTACAGGAAAGCAAAAGAAATAAACGTGCTCATACACAAATACATAGAAAAGTACATTATATATATGTACACACACACACACACACACACACACACACACATAAATATATTAGTTGAATCGCGAAGATAGAGTCGGAGGTCGAATCTGACAGCCCTTTCTCACGCGATGACCAGCAAACACGCATACACAGACTCACGCATACTCAGATAGCATCCCCTATATTCTCGCGATCAAACCAGAATTGAACGGCGTCAGACCCCTTCCCATCTCGAAAGATTCAACCCCTACGACTCTTCTCGACGTGATCGTCCCGCGGGACCAGATCATAGGCATGTAGCTTGACCGTTGTCCAGTTTTCAGAACGACAGCATCCCGTCCCCCTGCTTCACCCTCCCCCCAGCGTCGCACCACAGCTTTCTCGTTTCTTCGCGACCTCAGCGTCCCGATCACTCTTCCTATTTCCTCCCTTCTTCTCCCTTCATTTCTTCACATCGCGCGGCACATCCCGTGAGAATGAGCCAAAGCATCGTAAACTGGTCCAGCGCGCGAATAATACGAGATTGGAGGGGGATACATTATTTCATCTCTTCGTACCTTTGATCAAATCTAAAAGGGATGCGAAAGTGCTCGTAGCAGCAAATGTTTTTCAGTTTCGGATGAGATTTTCTCTGGACCAGTACTCAAGGAGAAGAGGAAATGACTCTTCTTTCCAAAGAGATTCCAGAGATAGTTGACTGATATTTGCAAATTAAATATTAAATTGTGAAAGGGGATTAGTTGGGGGTTTTGTGCGTGACGCGTGTGGCGGTGCCGATTGTGGGACGATATAATTTTCGACTTATTCGCCGTACCGACGAGGCTTCGGGCACCACGGAAGTGTCGATTTTTGTCAATCTTATTATTCGTATCCCCGCACTCGCACCGATTTCAGTGCTGTGCATTTGCAGGGATACGGGGGTGTTTTCTACTTTTTTTTTATCTCTTTATTTCTATTCAGCGCCATTTATAATAGCTACGTTGTCGTGGAAAGAATAGAAACATTTTATTCCAGAAAGAATTGAAAATTCTTCGCGCCTGTTCCAATTATGGGTTCTGATTGACAAAATTTGAATTCTCGTTTTGGCGGATTTTTTTACATTTTATGAAAAATCATATTCGAAAAAGATTTAGAAACGAGAAAAAATTCTGCTCGAATAAAGTACAGAAAATTGTAGATCATATCCCTTTTTGTTTTATTTTTATGCACGTTTTTTTCTTATATTTATCGCAACACTTGCTAATTAATATGTATTATCAATCATACTGTCATGAAAAATGCCGGTCTACATAGAAGCCTTATGCGGCAATGTATCTTTTAAATGACTTCGCCACGAACCGTTTTATTTTATTCCATCCACTGATCTCAAAGAGTTTTTTGTTCGATTTATGTAACGATTTTTGCGGAACCCAAGAAAGTCTCACAAAATCAATTTTTAATATTTACTAAAGAGAACTTTGACTCGTTTTAGATTCTTTTCGTATCTCTAATTCTGAGGCTGTTCCAGGAGTCAGAAAAAAAATCTGTCGTAAAACGTATGGAACAACGTGGAACTGTGTTTTTTTTTGTACGATTGTTTCGCTTCCAATAGTCGCGACGGTTACTAAGCAAGCTTGGCTTTTTTTTTAGAAATCAAAACGTCAAGTAAAATGCATTACTACGTGGAAGGAATATTCGTCAATCTATTCTTCAAATTTATTTGTTATTAGCAGTTCAAAGTGATTCCCATCACCAATCTCGAACAGTTTGTCATCCGATTTTTGCAACAATTTGATCAAAATTGAAACAAGGCTCACAAAACAAGATTTGAAGATTTCGCGGAGTGAACTTTGACCATTCTATCACTTCGTTTTACATTATTTTCATGGCGCTATAAGTCTTCGGAACGATCGGTTCGAAGATTCTCACGTGACTTTGCTAAATTTTTAAAATCAAGCATACAGACGGAATCCTGGTTGAAAAATATTGCCGCCCTTGTTTTTCTCGAACAATTTACTACACGAGGAGAATTTTCGCCGAAGCTGGAATAGAGGCGGGGGAGAATCGTCGTTTGCCTGGTGATAGGAAACGAAGCGAGAGAGAGAGAAAGAGAAAGAGAGAGAGAGAGAGAGAGGGAGAGAGAACGAACAAAAACGATCTCACGTGCTATTCCACCTCCGCAATTTTCGATCGACTCCCGATATTTTCCGATCCTCGAATAACGTTTTTACCTGACCAATCAAAAACCTCCTCCTCTCGTGCTCTAACCCCGAGCGCATTATTTCATTCTTGCCACCCTTCGAGGTGGCCTCCCCCTTTCGGCCCTTTCTCACTCCGTCTCTCTGTCCATCTATCTATTTCGTTCTACCATATTCCCCGTCTGGCCTGGTCCACCTCTTTTTTGTCCCTCCTGTAGTCGCTGTTTTCCCCATCGGTGGTGAATCCCGGAAGCCCAGTTACTCCTCGACAATTTCCTGGGGGGTCGTTTGCTTCGATTCTCTCGCTGAAAAAGTTTGTGTGTGTGTGTTTGTGTGTGTGTGTTCAAAGAGTCCTCTAGGCGGTGGGTGAGCCAGTGACGGTCTCTGGTACGTGACAACGACGCCGAGCAGTTCACCTATATTATGTAGGTAACGTGTGCGGTGGCCTCTCAGCCATAAAGTGTTCGGGAGCGTTCCAGTGTTTCAGGTTTTAGGGAAGAGTCGAACGAGGCGGAAAAAAGCGAGGGTTAGAGACAGAGACAAAAATAGAGGCAGAGAGAAAGAGAGAGTGAGAGAGGAAAGGAGCAGAGGGTTCGAGAACGTGGCGGAAAGGAGAAAAGAAAGTGGAATAGGAGAACGAGTAAAAGGGGGGGGGGGGGACCCAGTGGGGTCTTGGTATATCCGTGTACGAGGTCACTTGTCGGTGAAGGTAATTCAAGCGACTTTGCTCCTTCAACCTCCAACCTCGGCTCTCACCCCAGCGACGACACACATACCCACCCGTCGACGGGACACGACGCGGAAGCTCTCGGTGCTCGTTGCTCGGAGAACGAAAAGTTGTGAGCGTGGGAGCTCTCCGCAATACGCGGCCTTAAGACAGAGAAAGAGAGAAAGAGAAAGAGAGAGAGAGAGAGAGAGAGAGAGAGAGAGAGAGAGAGAGAGAGAGAGAAAGAGAGGAAAGTCCTCAAAACGGGCCATCCAAAAGACGGAGACAGTGACACCGGAAGGAAAGAGAATCAAGTATCGTCAACGACGACATTCCACGGCCAACCCCGATTGCGTGCCCGCGATTGTCTCTCACAGCGTCGAAGAGAAGGAGTTAAAGAAACGGAAGAAGATCCACCTCGACGACTTAGGGAGAGTTCGAGGGGACGGAAGCTTCGACGAAAAGCCAAGAAGCTTTTAATCCGACGAGTGTTGGACGCCAGCCAAGAAAGAAAGGTAAAACACGATTTTTCCTCATACTTAGAACGATACACCAGTCTACACCTCTTATCCCGATCGTAGTCTGAATTTCCCCATATACCCGTGCAGAAATTTGCGTCGGGCCCTGGCCAGGCTTGCCTCGTACGATTCAATTAACCGGGCCCTCTCGTGAAACAGACTGGAAAGATCACAAAATCGTTTTTTAAGGATTACACCCTTTGTTTGGAAATTGCAATGTTCTGGCTGAAATACATTGCGTGCAATTACACTTTCACGTAATGTATAGCCGGTCAGAACATTGTCATATCCTGAAAAGTGAAGCTTAAGGTAGTCTGGCAACAGTCACGTTGAAAAGTTTATTTTCCGCTCAATCGATGAAAGCTTTGAAATATTGGCGAAATATCCATATAATGTAGGTTGTACATCTTATCGGGATGTAAAAACTTATAAATTAATGATGAAAACGCCTAATATAATGTTTACCTAACCCTCACTTTTGTAGTCGACCGAGTTGTGAGGCACAATGAGTCGACTCCCAATGAGGAAACAAAGAAGTGACGACGCTTCGAAGAAGCGCAATGTGTCACAGGCAACTGTCAACCACATGCGATTTCTCGGAGCTTTTTAGTACGTGAAATCCGAATTTTTTTGTGTTGGATCGTGATTTATATTAAGTTCCGGCCGGCTTAAAAGAAAGTCAATAGCAGCTCACAAAGAATGATTAAATATACAAAATTAATTTGAGCCTCGAAAAAAAAATTCGCTTGCCAGGAAAACGTCAAATATTGTGAGGCAATTGTGTGGGGCACAATGTGTCATCGAGTTGTTGAGTATAATGAGTCGACTCCCAATGTTTATTGGCAAATAATACCCGTTGTGAAATTATCGATATGTATGAAAATCTGTTATCTATGTTAGGATTATATAAGAGTTTCAATCGGCTCGTTGTACCCTACGTTTTGCAGCATTTGACACATTGTACCCCACCCGTAGAGCACAATGAGCCAATCCGCAAATTTTTTCCGATCCCATTATTTTAGGATTTTTAATCTTTGTGCAAAAAAAAAAATATGGTAGCTTTATTGTGCCAAATTCTGTACTAATTTTGCCAGATATTGTGCCACTGTAATGGTGCCAAGTATGGTACTAATTACTATTGTGCCAAATTCAATTTCAAATTTCATATTCTAATCAAATTTATTAAACATTTTAAAAGTTGAGCGTTCCAAGCTTTTATTTATAGTCATATATGGGTGACTTGTTAAAAAAAAAATTATTCACTACTTTTTAGTACATTAAATAAAAGCTTGTTTAAAAAAAAATTTAGATATATTTTTCTAATCAGACTACTTTGGTAAGAGTAAAAAATCATTAGAAAAAAAGTGACATACGGTGCCCCACCTTCCCCTATGCCGAAAAAACGAATAGGCAACGCGAATTGAACTGCCTGTGGCCAGATCTGCGTAGGAAAAATCCAAAGTTTCCATATGTTTGCAAGAATCGTATTTATTTTCAATAATGCACCGCGGGAGCTTTCCCGTGTCATTTTCACAAAGAAAGTGGGCCGCTTCAATTCCAGTGGATACACTTACGAGTCAATATTGTTGGATGCCAGAAAGGAAAAAAAAAACATATGCTTCCTGCGCACGGTGGTACGTCGAACGTTAAACACTGTAATATTAGAGAGAAAGAGAGCAAGGGTTGGGTAGAAAGAGAGCGACATGGAAAGAGAAAAAGTAAAGGGCATATGATGCTTCTGAGGACGTGGTTTCAAAGAGCTCGTTTTCCCATTGCGGGATCGTATCCCTTTGTGCCCGCGCGACCTCGTAACTTGACTTCTTCGAGGTCTCTGTATCTCTGTGTGCTGTAAGAGGGCTCTCGGCAAGTCACTATCAAAGAGCGAGTGGGCGACAGCATGAGAGAAAACTTATCCTTCTCTTTTCACTCTTCCTCCATCTCCCAATCTCTCTTTTGCCCACTTACTTGTTCTTCCTTTTGTACCTACTTCGCTTCGTGGCAATGTTACGTGGTAGGTAGGCCGCGAACCTTTCACAACGAACCTGCCGGTGTCCATCTCTTTTTTTGCCTGCCTACTTCTCGCCGATGTTCTCTACTTCTCTCTTCAGAGGAACTTTGTGCTTTCCTCATTTCTTTTTTACCGTATTCGTCGCACTCCTCGCCGTTGTACTTCTCGTTTTCACGAGAATTCCAACCTACATAGTCACGTGAATACTAAAGTAGGCGATTGTAGAGAGGAGGCGGAGTGACTAGGGGCGGAAATAATGCCAAACCATTTTGCTCTTGCTCTACCAGGCATGCATTCAAATTATATAGAAATATGATGGTCTGAGGAATAAAGCAATCGGACAACTCCACGCACCATCTGTTCATAAGTCTCCGAATTCTAGGATAGGAAGGGGCATGTTGAGCAAGTTTGGAATCATCGTCCTGTAATTCCTTAACAGTCTGTCGTATAATAATGAAACCTACTTTGATCAATAGGAAATTTATCGGGGGAAAAAGTCTGTAGACGAAATTCCTATTATCCTTATTTTTTCACAGACAATCGCTCTCAAATGACTAAGGCCATATTTGCTCAACCTGCCCCGATAGTGGGGTAAGTTGAGTATGAGTATGAGGGAAGTTGGGCAAAGTAAGAATTGCATTAAAAAATCAGACGTATGCAACATGATTTGGTACAATGAAGAAATAAACCAACAGTTGCTTGTTAATTAGTTAGGTTTTGGAATATTAACATTAATTGCAATGAATTTTGAACTATTTTTTCTCATACAATGATAGAAGAAAATCTTTTAATCATGTTTTTCTTTACTTTTGGGTTGCAAAAATAATGAAGAGTCCCGTGTTACCGTTTCGTGCGCCGCATGACAACGGGCGATGGCGCGATGTGTTCCTCTCCCACATACTTCTCTTTCCACCATTTGATGCACCTGCGTGCGGTGCTTATTTTTCCAGATATTTCGATTGCCCAACTTACCCAACTGCTCAACATGCCCCTTCCTGCCCCAAATTCGTTGAACGCGACGCGGTAACGGATAAGGCCTGCGTTCGCGGCAGCCTTCAACTGATATTACCAAAACTAGCATCTTTGTAAATAATTACAACCTTCCCTATATGGCAGATGGTCTATAGACCATCTTTCAGTCGGGTTCTTATTCAATAAAAATCTTTTCAACTATCGAGCCTCTTTGCGAGTGCGTGGAATGCGATTCCGATGTCATCGCTGAAAACTTCCAAGGGCACGAACCTCGGCAATGGCTTCGCTGTTTCGTGAAGTTTTCCCGATTCACCAAACCATGGGGTTCACGGATACAATTTTTATTTCTTTTGTGCGGAATCGCGAGTCGTGCGAAACTTGAAAAGGTTTGTCATGATCATTCGAGAAACTTGGGTGAAGTAACGAGAGTAACTTTGCGTAGAAAACTGACTTGTGGGTGTGTGTGCTTGTGTAAACACACACACACACACATATAGATATATACACATATTTATTGTGTCCGTGCTAACTGGCGTACTCTTGTGAGAAGTTAGCGGAGCTCGCGAGCGAATGCTAACGAGAAACTTTGGCAACTCAGTAATGTAGCACAAGGTAGTGTATATACATTCTACACATGGATACGAAGGCATACACATGGACATACGCACATACACACACACACACAAACATATATACATATAAGACGGCGCTATAGAATCTTAGATTTGAGCTTGACTCGTTTAACAGTGAGTAGATATACAAGTGCTTATACCGGCGTGGTAAGAGAGCTTGCGCGCGCGAAAAGAGCAACGATGCTAAAGCCACGGAGATGTAGCCAAAGGTGTAGAAGCGAAGTAACGGATTAACGCTCGTTGACGTCGTAAAAGGTGTCTTACTCCTATAGCCATGTAGTAGTCGCGCATACGAGCTGACGAGTGAGAGGGAGAGAGAGAGTGTGTGTGTGTGTGTGTGTGTGTGTGAGAGAGAGAGAGAGAGAGGAAGAGAGGGAGAGTTCGAAGGCTTTTAACCGACGGGTTATTCGGTCTTGTCTCCACTTCCCATCTCGTGGATTATACCTCAATGGAGCGAATACATTATAAGCCCACAAAAATTAAAGATCTACAGGCGTCCCGACGCTCGACAATTCAGATCTATCGGAGATTAGCGTATCATGATACTAACGAAATGCATAGATGATTTACTTTAAGGTATTCCTTTTTCGGAGGGCTGTATTTTGTGGGCGCGTAAGCCAGGGCCCTTTCGAATCGTTAGTATTTATATAACAGCACTTAATAACAATAAGTTACTATTAATTATTATACCCAACAATGAACTGGAATAAAACATTTCATATAAGTTTTGTGATTTAGACATTTTTACATGTTCTTTGAGAAGTCGCAGTTACGAAAATTCTTCTGCTAGTCACATTTTTCTAAGTTTTATCATTGATTTGTTCTTTAAACATTCGGTGACCCCATGTTTTTATTGTCGTTACGCAATCTTCAGAATGTTTGCATACTTAGAGCAATTTATATCAGACATCGAGAGTAATTTAGTTCATAAATAATCAGAGAGAAATGTGGCCAGCGCGTCATCTTCATATAATACTGCATAAATTGGACGATTTTTAAAATCGTAATTTTTTGTTTAAAATTTGTTAGCTTGGCTTGAAATTTCACGACTATACCGGTATGTATTTAATTGGAATGGAGGAAAATTGGCAGGGTATACCTAAAACAATTCGGAGCCTTCAATGGATTATTTGTGGATTCCATAGTAGGCTTTTTCCGTAAAACAGCCGAACCAGGCCGCTATTAGGGAATGGTAGGGTAGGTAGGTTGACTAAAACTATGGTCTAAGTACGGAGACCAAGTAAAATCCTTTCAGGGGTGCAGTTGTAGATTCCCTAGTAGCGATTTCTCCAATACTACTAGACTTTGCTATTATAGGGGCAAATCAGTATAAATTGCTTGACTAAAGAATTTGTGGCATAATAATTATCGAGGTCGATTAAATATAATAATTAAACTATACGTTTAGTAGGAGAGCTGTGATGCCTTGAACAAACACGCATGCAGTGCGTTCATTGGAACAACGCGGGATCAAAAGTGTCAAAATATGCGACAGAATGTTAAGCCTCAAATGTATTGAAATAACACATATCTTTTTCACAGTGCACGCACACGTACGTACGAATTTGGCTGCAATAATTTGTTATGAGGCACCGTTGAGGCAATTTTAAAGTCCCTGGTTATTTTGCCTTCAATGGCCCTTGGTAGCAAAGTGTGACCGGCCACTGATGGACCATGTGAGGCTTCCAGACTAGGGCCTTGATAAAGTTAGGGAAAATTAAGATGGGCCCTATCAAAGCCAGAACTCAATTTCCACACGGAATATTGGCATCCCGTAATTACGAGTTCAGTCAGCCCGAATACTCATTTTTGTAACGTGTACCACAAAACTTCGGAGCCCTCCTGGGAGTATACTTGTAGCTCAGTAATTAAAAAAGATATACCGCGAACAAGCAGGCCCGCATAATCCCATTTTGATATATATGCAAAAAAGCTGTAGTCAGCGCATATATATATATATATATATACATTTGTAAAGTCCGTATAGAACTGCAGTCTGCCTGCGTAAAATGAGAATCCCGTGAGGAGTGAGACCGAGGCTTCGGACGTTTAGAAGAGTATGCAGCGTTAACGAGAAAGCCGTTGTCGTTGTCGTCGCCGTCGCCGTCGTCATCGTCGTCGCGGTCCTGAACACGAAACCCAACGGAAGTTCGCGAGAATCTCCGGCACACCGAGTAAGTTGGAAGTCGCCGTTGGATTCCAAACTCCGCCGTGTCTCTCGCTCCTTCTTCGTTTTTCCCATCATGCTTATTCGCTTCCACTCAGGTTTTCACCGTTCCTCAACCCTTCGCGCTTCTCGGGTTCTCTCAGTTCCTAGTATAAAGTTCCTTCGTGAAGCCAGAGATATATACGGAGCGTGCGAGGGAGAGAGAAAGAAAGAGAGAGAGAGAGAGAGAGAGAGAGAGAGAAAGAAAAGAGAGGAGGGGTTGTCGGAACTTTCTCATCCTCCTCGCATCTCCACGGATCCATATCGATCTTTCTCTTTTGCTCGTGGCACAAATTCTCATGTCTTATATAGCATCGACTCTTCGCGTTCCACCTACCATCGTGTGCGCCTGCCTCCGTCTTCTTCACCGGATAGTCGCAATATATTCCGCACACACATCCGTTCGTTCGTCTCCCGCGGAAGAATTTTCCTGTTTCGCACACAACGACGTCTGACTCGAGGTTTCACGTATAAAGTGCAGCTATAGCTATATATATATATATATATATATATGTGTGTGTATCCTGCGAGCGAACGACGTGTTGATTCTTAGCTTCGATGGCATTTGAGTTACCGCCTATTTGTCGGACGGAGCCGGAACTTGGCTCGGAACTTTTCTCACTTCCAAGAAGAATAACCCCATGACGTCTAGTATCGGTCACCCTGTTTCGATGATTCTAACACCGTATATAATACTGAATATCTAAATGGTGTAGCACTTCCTGTACGGATATGTGGAAAATCGATGACAAGGAAACACGTTTGAGAGGAAAATAAAACTCGCTGCATTGCACTACAAATTCAAGTGTGCTGTTTTAATACAGCTACATGGCTTGTGGACACTTTTTACATATTTTCGAGTGTCTAATTTCGGAATTCGCTTCATACGTTTTGTATCACACACTTGAGTGTATTATTTCTATGCATACTTGGTGTGTTATCTTATTATTTTTTACACACTGCATGAGTGTTGGTTCAAGACATCACAGCCCGTCTGTTAAATGCATCGAATATTTCATAAATTCAAAATAGTATGAAATACTCTATTCGGATATCTACATCAATGATTTTTTTTTATTCTCGCACATATGGCATAACAGACAAAAATAACTCCTTTAATTATTTGTTGTATTGCATAAACTATATCAATTAGTTAATGTCATTGTGATAATTAGACAATTTTATCAAATATCATGATATAGATTTTTTTAAACATAACCTATATAATCTATAATTCCTCTCTCTCTCTCTCTCTCTCTCTCTCTCTCTCTCTCTCTCTCTCTCTCTCTCTCTCTCTCTCTTTCTATATATATATATATACATATATATATATATATATATATATATATACAGTGGGTAAAAGAAGTATTTGGTCACCATGTGTTTTTCGATAATTTTAGTGGAACATTTTATTTTTCTTCGAAAAAAAAATTCTAAAGTATTTTTTTTTCGCAGGATAATTTGAAAAACACGCGGTGTACAAATACTTTTTTTACCCACTGTATTTGTGTACACGACAGTACATAGATGTTCGAAGGGCTTAATACGTAAAATAGGGGGGGGGGGGGAGGAGCGCAAGTTGTTAATACGATCATGTATTTTTAATCGTCATATTTGAATTAACAATTCCTGTTCTATTAATTTCATTTCAATAGGTAGTAATAATCTTAGAATTGGCATGTTATGTTAGTGTCGAATACATTAAAAGTGACATGTAAATTTTAATATACTTAATGCGGATTCACTCTTTACAAATACGCATAGAATGCGCTTAATTTTACTGTAACGCACACAAACGCATTGTTTAAGACACATATGATATATAAACGTGGAAATGTCTGCATTCACACGTGTTGCATGTTTTGAATAAGACAGCAACGACGTGTTTAAATTTAATGCAGTTCAAATGTTTGAAAATTCGCATGGAATGTGTTTGAATTCTCTACAATACACATAAGTGCGTTGTTTCAAGTTGTGTATGGCGCTTTACACGTGTTTATTCCTAAAACTACAGACTTTACGTGTCACAAATAACACACATGGGTTTGCAGTGTGGTCGACAGGTTCATCCTACTCTTCCAGATCAAACGTTTGACCCACGTATGCGTAGTAGGAGAGAGAGATAAGGATTTCGATTTTGGAGTGAAAATAAACTACAGTAGAACCTCGATCATCCGAACTAATTGGCACCGGACATCGTTCGGATAATAAAAAATTCGGATAATCGAAAATAAATCTCGGATTTCCGGGAAAATCAATTCATATAATATAACTAGTATCGAAAATTCTCTTTATTAATCCAACGACCCTAAATTCTTTATTTGATAGCAATTAACAATGAATAAAGTTTCAATTTTTATACCACCACTAATTATGCAGTTAAATCACTATTGCGGCTTAAAATAATGATCAATTTTTGGCTGTCTCATAGTAGTTGCGCGTTTCTTGGCCGCTATAAGTCTCGAATTCGTTTCAAGAACAGCAGTTGTGTGAGACTATTTTCTGGTTGGGTTTCAAACCATTCCAGGGCGGTTTCTAAAGCCGCTGAATGCTTCACTGTGAGACGGTTTATTATGCACTTCCGAGACAGATAAATCGCCATCATCATCATCATTGTTATTGTCATCCTCTTGAACGCCTCGCACTAAAGATATAATCTCATGGTCATTTAACATTTGAAAGCCAGAATCAAACTGCTGGAAGACGCTGCTGGAACACGCTCGTACGTGCAATGTTTCTCGGATATGCAAACAATGTATATACGATCTGATGTATCTGAAGTTACATATAGACAATAATGTATTTTGAAAACGTCTCGAAGTGTTGGGAAAGAGCTTTATTAGAGAAAAAATGGGGGATACCTTAGGGCGATACCTTAACTGAGAAAAAAAAACATTATTGAGTTCGGATGATCGAATGTTCGGATAAGGCGCCGAAGTGTTCGGATAA
Organism: Ophion ventricosus; assembly: GCA_963932345.1. Lineage (NCBI taxonomy): Eukaryota > Metazoa > Arthropoda > Insecta > Hymenoptera > Ichneumonidae > Ophion > Ophion ventricosus. The sequence goes on from OZ010717.1 coordinate 16,223,944, forward strand.
CCGAAAATTCGGATAATCGAGGTTCCACTGTATTACATTCTAAGAGCTTTTTGTTAGGACTCTCTTTATTATTTGGAGCTACCGTTACGCGTGTCGGGTTGACCCCCATCGGGTGAGCGTCTTATCTTCAGCACACAGCGCCGATACATATTATTGTATACATCACAAAAAAAATGCATTGTTCTCACGTTTCCGAGGTCTTGATAGTTCTCTGAATGTTATACGGCCTTGAGTTGCTCCGTCGTACCTTCCTCGATACGATACATGCCTAAACCTTTAGCCTTCTGACCACGACAGTGCGTAACCTTTTCCAGCCAATTCTTTTCCATGATCGATCGCGTATACGCGCTCTTCGTATCCGGAAGTCGCGAACCAATTGGACCAACACAGAAAGAGGATCGATGGACGCGGGATAGTAACTACGTAATTCGCTGTTTATTCGCGTAGGGTTCCGTAGAAATAAGGAAATCGACGGTGGGCGTCGTATCTAAGGCGTGTATGTGTGATGTACTCAGCGAAAAGCTTCCGACGATCAACGACACTGAAGCTGTTGACAATATATATATATATATATATATATATAGGTTTACTGGAGCCAGGGTGACTGAAGAAGATACCGCTATCGCAACGAGCCGAGTCTTGAGAGCGCAGGAGCTACGGAGGCCATAAGAGTGAAACGGAAACCAGCCGCGCCAGAGAGAGAGAGAGAGAGAGAGAAAGAGAGAGAGAGAGAGAGAGAGAGAGGCGCAGAAAGGGATGGATCGAAAGACAGAAAGAGAGCGCGCAAGGATAAGGAAGAGGGGAACAAAAAAAATAGGAACGTACAACTTCTGCGCGGCGGGCTTGCGGAAGAGAGCATCGCCATGGGCGCGAGGAGAAGAATATAGCCCGTGAGCGCGCTAACTTCGAGAGCGAACGCCAGGAGGCAGATATATATACATACATATATATATATATATATATATATGCGAGACGAAACAAGAGCTACAGCGAGAAGGACGGTGAACACGCGGGAGTGCGCGATGGGGTGAATGAGGGTTGAAAAAGAAGAGGGGAAATGCTGTGTGTGTTGGAAAGCCCTACTACCAGCCTGAGAGACAAAGAACGGCGTTTGAAGTAGCGTGTATAGGTGCGAGTGAGAACGCGGGCCCCGAATCGAGCCGAGAAAGCAGCGGGTGGCGGAGAAGCGTACAATCACAAGCCTCACACACACATACACACACGTTCCCTCAGCAATATAGGGAGTTGGCGTAGTAACGTGCCTGTGGTGTTCTCCATTCCCGTGAAGCTTCGCCCAACGAGACCATTGCTTTTGGCCGCCCTCGTCGTTTCTTCCTCCTCGTCTCTCGTTCACGCATCCTATACCCACACCCAGCCACGCGAATATCAAGCCGCGCGTTACACACAGGCATTGGGACGAAATAGTGAGATATACTGAGAGAGAGAGAGAGAGAGAGAGAGAGAGAGAGAGAGAGAGAGAGAGAGAGAGAGAGAGAGAGAGAGAGAGAGAGAGAGAGAGAGCGAGAGAGAAAACGCACACAGATGTGCAGGCACACACTCCTATTTCCTATCCAGCGCGCGAACAGCCGCTTCAACACACCGCACACGACCCCGATGCATATTACATACACACCGTCTCTCTTTCTCGCCCGTTCGTCCCCTCTCTTTGTACTTTATAGTATGCGTGCGTGCGTGCTCGCTCGTTCGCTCGCGATGGCAGCAGGCGGTATACACATACACGCGCCTATATATTTATGTCTGTATATATATATATATATATATATATATATATATTACGGTACTATTATAATCTTTCGTCGTCGATGGGTCTGTGCGCGCGGCGGTGGCGGCGGCGTCGGCGGCTGCAAGTTATATAGACGTGGAAAGCCCGGCGCCGCTTCGGGTTCCCCTGGCTCGACACTGGCCCGTCCCGCGTCGGTACCACGAAAGAGAATAGTATCGCACACCGTTCTCTCTCTCTCTCTCTCTCTCTCTCTCTCTCTCTCTCTCTCTCTCTCTCTCTTTCGCGCCACCCGCTATCCCACAGAGCAGTTTCCGCCAGTCAGCCAGCCCGTTTGCTTCTCGGCCTCTGGGCTGGTTCTCCGCTTTGCCTGCTAGTGTCCCACCGCACGCCGTACCGTTTGCGCACTCAGACCCGATCATCGTTCGGATAGAGAACTCGAAACGGATAAAAAAAATACGAAATAGAAGCGAGCGATCGACGCGCACACTGATCCACGCGGGAAACTATTGTATATAATCCTTGGTATATACGTCTATACTGTATGTATGCGCATATATGCATTTAAGTATATATATATATATATATATATATATATATATATATATAGAAAGAGAGAGAGGGAGAGAAATAAATCGTGTGCGCCAACGATGCAGCTCTCCTTTCGGGTCGTCTGCGCCGTTTAGTCGCGAAATCTTCACTGGCAGCATTGCCACGTTCCTCCTCGACGATCGCTCATCTTCGTCCCTAAGTTTATTCCTTCCTCCGACTCGGTAGTACGATATGGGCGCGTGCGTGCGTTTCATTGTGGCACGGGAATTGTACTATATTGTACTATTTTCGTGACGGGGAAGGCGACGGGGCCACCTATCAACATCCTCTCCTTTGCCTGCCGTTATTTCATTCCTTTCCTCTCGGCCCTCGAGCAAACGCCGAAGCCCCGTACACACGTATACGCTTTCCTTTTTTGTTCCCACTGGAAGTTTCCGCAGTATCGCGTTCTTAACTATCCTTTTCCTCGTTCACTTGACTTTCGCTCTCTCTCTCTCTCTCTTTCGCGCGCGCTTCTTCCGTCTGTCGTCTTCTCTGTCTCTCTCTCTCTCTCTCTCTCTCTCTCTCTCTCTGATGCTACTACCGTATAGTCTCACACTCTGCTCTCTGACTATTGCCGACTCGCGCGTCAGCGATCTCACTTACGCCCGGCTCCCTCTCTCTTCATCCAGCGCGTGCTCGCCTTCACCTCCCCCGCTCCTCCCGAACCCCTCCCCGCCGCCGTCGTCCCGTCGCGCTCGCTTCGTGCCTCCTTCTCCACCTTCGCTCCACACGGTCGCCACCTCTCCACCCTGACTGCTGCTGTCGCTGCTGCTGCTGCTGCCGCTGCCGCTGCCGCCGCCGTTGCTACCGCTGATGGTGCACGGCTTCGGGATCTTCTCTCATACTATTTCGCAGCCGTGACTGCCGTCGCCGCTACTATACACCGCTCCATCACTACCACCACCACCACCACCACCACCATTGCCTCTACTACCGTCACACTACAAGCCCGTGCACTTCGTCACGATCCGTAAGTCTCCTCCTTCTACTCTACGAGCACACGAGTACACGAATGATGCTACTGCGAAGCGCGCGCTCTTAACTTTCCGTGACTCTCTGCGGTGATAGATGTGTACGTGTGTGAAACCGACGCGTATGTGTTATGTGTACATATATGTCTATTTATGTATATATCTATATATATATATATATATATATATATATATATGTGTGTATCCTGTCCGAGTGCGACTGTGTGTCACCTGATCGCGATCCAGCGCGGGATGCTTTTCGCGGGTGAGATACCGCTCAACCACCACCGAGTCAACCAGGCCGTGGATCACTCTCCCTGCCTATCCGCAATCTCTCTCATTGCCGTATCGTCATTCGCGTCGGACACCCAAACGACCTTTCTCATTTGCAACTTCGCGTCTTCGTTCGTCGTGCACTGCCACCCTGCGTGTCCATCCGGCGCGCTAATCTCCCTTGCAAACAAAAAAGTAAAGTCGTTTGCCGCAACGGTGTTACGGTTCCTTCTTGGTTTATTCTGTGCAAAACACACACGGAGCTTTTGGACGGAAGCCTCAGGATCACCCAGTTAAAAAAGAGACATGCGACACTTCAGGAGGCTACAGTGATGCGCGCGAACATTCGACCAGTAGTGTCGTTCAGCCGGTCGTATTGCTTATCTGTGCGCGCTTTGTGTGTGACTGAACGGGCCACACGCTACTGGTGGCCTTTGAACACACTTGGATTATATCGCCTCGCGCGATCTTTACGACCGATACACGAGACGATACGGGGAAGAGCTTTACACGAGTACTCTCTTCCTCGTTGCACGTTTTTTTTCTTCTTCTATCGTCTTTTCACTTTGCACTTCGCCGCGAGGATACAAGTGACACTTTGAACGACTTTGTACCCGGTGCCGAAAGAGACGCGAGGACAGAGAGAAAGAAGAGGGAGAGACAGCGGACGACACGTTGGTGTGTGTATCGAAAGCATTGCACTTGTCAGGTATCCACTCGTCTCTTCTATTCACACCTTGTTGGAGGCGTCAGTGCTTCCACATCCGCCAATGGCAGTTGCGCCTTTCGTTCGTATTCAGTGGTACTTTTTATTGTTGTTGTGTGTAACAGTTGAAAAGTAATATTCAAATTGAACCGGAAATCAAAGGATTAGCGGGCAGATCAGTCAGCTCGCTCAACGATTTCGCACCAGCTTTGTCAAGCAGGTAACAGGGAGCGTGAAATTTATATCGCACTCAGTGATTATTGTTTCTTTCTTTTGGTTACCCTCGTCACTTTGTAGCTTTCGTTCGGAATTACGGATCTCCAGTATATCGCAGAAATTCTTCTATTCTTCGAGCATCTTTTTATGATTTTTCAAAACTTAATATTGTGCATAGCTTCATAGCTTTGGCATGTTAGGGCGTTTTTTTGTTCAAGCGTTACATCGTATTAACGGTTATACATCAAGGTGGATTCTGAAAAGAACGTTTTCTGTATACTGAAAATAAAACGCTATCTACAAAGAAACAAAAAAAAGCCACACGAAAGAAAAAATCGAGTCGAATAATGATTGAGGCTGATGGAACTGTTTTACATTGAGTATTTACTCAAAGAGATTGAAGTATACCCGAAGTGGTTTCTTGTAAATGCTGAAGGGTACCGAGTGCCATTATCCTTTTAAAAGAAAAATCGAAATTTCTCGGGTTCCACTTGATCGATTTGGATGAAAACGCGTGCAGAGAAATTCTGGATGCGTTTATTTTCACACGCTGAAGATTCGGGGAATAAAGTTTCTCCTGTGTTTGCGCCAACTTTGCTCAAACGGAGAAACAGTCAGACATCATTCCAAAATGATGATAAATATCGTCGCAGCATCGTTTCAGTCCGAAAAAAAAGAATGTACGAACGGACAACTATAAATTTACATCAGAAAGATGAAAAGCCGTTTGAGAGAAAACGTGATGCACGTTGACCGAAAAACATAATCGTATGAAAGATACGCGGGTTACATTCTCGCCCAGCTATTTTCGAGCAACGACAAAAGTGGAGCGAAAACAAAAAAGGATTTTCGACCGTGAGCTCTGCAAAGTTGGGCTTCGTGGGGCCTTATTCTTCAACGTGGAAATTGACCGTGGGCGAAGGGTTTGAGAAGCGAAAGAAAGAAGAGAAAAAGAAATCTACGGGTTGGAGGTACACAGAGGAGAGTATAAATGCGGAATGAGGGAGAGCGAGAGAGAGAGAGAAGCGAGCGATATATAGACCCACTCTCGACGGCATCACACAGGCGCGTTCCAGTGGCCGGCGCGGGCCGCTCTCGCCACACCCGCCCGTTTGGGAATTCAATTTACTACTGGCTTGGTCCACGGGCAATCGTGTACACCACCGCCACCATGTACTATTTCTCACTGTCCTATGCTACTGGAATCGAACAATCTGTAGAGATCGGAAGCGTTAAAGTTCTAATAGCAAATATCGTCCATGTTCGTGTTTCCATTGTGATCTGTGTAATTAATGAAGCACGGCACCTTGAATGTGTCGATTGTTGAATTCATACTTTTAAGTTTGTTGGCATCAGTCTTCATCTATTGCACATATTTTCAAGAATTTTTTTTTCCATAATTAAATTTATCTCAATATTTCACTCTTTTTATACATAAAAATAGAAGTTTCAAAGTACAAGAACATTGTGTACTTTGGCTGCCTGAAGTTATCCCTACTTTCACCTTGTCGACACGAAATCTTAACGTTGGAGCATCTGAAAACAAAACGTCGAGTATTTCATTATAAAGTGGAGTTGTAGTTATGACCCCTACTAAAAACTTTCACCTCCGATAAAAAAGAAACAAAATGGCGCACTTTTGAATTTTTTGAATGTTTTTTACAACTTAAATTGTTTAAAAATCGGATTGAATATTAATGAATATTTATACCGTTAGTAGGGATCGAAGAGATACACGAATAGAATAATCCTTGTAAATTTGAACCTAATCGGTGCAATAGGTTTTCCAAATCATGTCGACAAGCTTGAAAAACGTTGTTTTGAGAAAAACGCGTTTAAGGCCTTAGGCCACTCCAGATGCCAAAAAGGGCATATTTCGTGATTTCTTTCAGCGAAACCATAAAATAAATCGGAATTACAAAATAAGGGTCTTATTATACACGTAATTGACTATACAAAATTATTTTTTCACAGCGATACATGTCAAAATGGCGACTGTGCAGCATTTTTTCAATGACGCCTTTATTTCTGGAAGGTCAACGGCCGGACCAACAGCGCCTATAATTTTTGAGTTATGATGAGATACTAAAGTTTTTTCGATTATATATAAGAATAGCTATAGAAGAACGTAGGATTTTTTTGATATATTGTTTTTTTGTCAAAATGGCGCATTTCTAAACCAAAAAGTCAAAAATGCCATGAGAAAATCGTCAGAAAATTGTTTATAATAAAGGAACTATGCAATATAATAAAAAAAATCCTACGTAGTGCCTCAGAAAATGGAATTCTAAATATACAGTTAAAATTTCAAGTGAATCGGTTGAAATTTGTTTGAGTTATGAGGCCGACTTCTAAAATGTAGTTTTGAGATAAACGCGTTTAAAGTTAGTAGAAAATCACGACATGAATCAAGAGCGCTAGATTTCGAAACTCAAGTACTTAGAGATTTTTCACACCCATAATCTTTTGGAATATAATTTTATAGGTACTAAGGTACATTTTTAACAAAAAAAAAATCGATTTTTGGAAAATCCTAGTGGCCTAAGGCCTTAAAGTTTCTGTTGTAAAAAATGTACATAAAACTTAAAAAAAAAGCCTCTTACCCTCAATCACCGATGCCTGGTCTATACATTATTCCTTCAGTTTCTTCAAAAGCTTCACTTTCTCGGGATTTTTGGTTTCGGATCGCTGTTCTGTGAACTTTGGACGCCCGACACGGCGGTTGCGCGCTGAGCGCGCAGAGACGCTTCTAATGTATCACTCTTTTTAGCCACTTATCGGTCACTTCGACCTAAATAACGTTCTCGACCGTATTTCTACAGGTATGTAGTATACGAAACTGATGTTTTTAGAAAATCGAAAATTTGCGAAAATAGATTGATACTGATCCCTCAAACCTGCTTATGTTTTTAAGCAAACACGTCTGCGTGTATTATCTGTCTAATCGATGATCCCAATGACCTGCTCAGGCTACCTCAACACTATGGTGATGTCTCACTGAACCGTGACACAAATTGGAACCCTGGGACAGGCCCAGGGAAACAAAATGCACTTGATATCCAAGGAAAGTGTGTCTTATGCGTATTCCTAACCTCAATGCAAAGTTTATCCAGTCCAATGACTTGCCATCCTTTCAATCCTTGCTTTCGCATGTTACACTTTTGCTTCCCGTGACCACGAATTGCAGATGCAACAAATTATTCTTACCGCCGTTATCACGATTGCCACTGTTATTATACGTGCGGACGTATATCGTACCTATGTAGTTTCAGCATTCTCAGTTTGCCTGAATCCTTGAACCATTGGATGGCCCATGTATGTACGTTTGTGTATACATGGTCGCATATGTGCAGTGTGGCTCGATGCACAAGAGTGGTATAATTCTACCGTGGTAGCCACGAGCCCGGGTATAGAGAAGGCTAGGCACAGGCGCGAGCTTGATTACACATTGCGATCACGAGTGTGTCCGACGAGTGGAGGGTGGGCATGAAGGCGGTCGGACATAGGGCCTTTTGTCGCCCGATGAGCCTTGCGGCAGGAAGCACGTAGCGTGACACCGCCACTTCGAGAGGTGGAGGGGGGGGGGGGGGCATGGTCGCGCAGTGTACTGTTTGCTTGTGCTTGCTGGATTCACTACATAGCTATACTGCTGTAACGCAAAGAGAGAGAGAGAGAGAGAGGGGGGTTCTGCTATACGTGCCATGTCGAGGATAAATATGTATAAGACATGAGCTTGGTGGAACTGTGTGATGCGAGAAATGGAGAAACAGGGACAGAGTTGTGCGGTATTATGTAGGCGAGATGAGAGAGAATACAGAGATGACGAGAGTACGGTACAGTTTGTGCACGTGAGTGTTACAGAGATAGAGAGAGAGATAGAGTGTGTGTATGTATGTGTGTGTATGTGTGTGTGTGTGTGTGTGTGTGTGTGTGAGAGAGAGAGAGAGAGAGAGAGAGAGAGAGAGAGAGAGAGAAGAGAAGGAGAACCGGAGGGAGAAACATGTAACGAGAGTGAAACACAGACGAAGTGGCGTAATACGCGGTGGCCCTGTACCGCTGCCTCTACGTGACTTTTGATGCGATCCGCGCTAGTGACTATACAATCGCGATGTGTTCCGGAGTCCCGAGAATATTCCCTCTCTTCGTTATGTCATGGTTCTGCCATCGCTATGTTGCTCTGGAAAGGGCCGAGGACATTGCGCGGAATCCATTATATACCGGCGCAGCCGGCCACGTTTCGATCGGCCTTATTGAATTAGGTTCAACCCCACACGCCCTCTTCCTTCCGTTCCGGCTTGTGCCTTCACCGGTACCCTTCGCTTCCAAAAATAAACTCCAAATCCTTGGTGAATTCTTCTGTGCTTTGACTTGTCCAGCAACTGTTGAACTTTTGCTCTTGACAATGTCTTGGAAAATATTACAACGCGCGACAACACGCCCATCCACATCGAAACGACGTATTTCGAGCTCGGAAGCTTGAAATTACTGGTTGCAGGTGTTTTTGCCGCTGATATACGTACTATAGGAGGAGCGTATATTTGTGACGATTCGTCCTTTCATCCAGCTCGACAATGATCAGGTGGGTGCGTGGCGAGGGTCGATATAGAAAATCATCGGTGATTATGGAAGTGGATCGTTCGTCGGACCCCTCGAGCCGATCTGTGCTGGCCAAAAGGATCCGCACGGATTAGGGTAGGCGATATATACATTCTCGAAGTGTGCGAAGGGTTACCGATGTCTCGAGTTGTTCGCTCGTTTCGAGGGTCTGGCAAACCCGCCAAACTCTACACCCCTTCTACCACGCTGTCCTCCTACATGGGGATGAATTATACGCCGCTTCGTGCAAGCTCTACTGTGTGCTTGCGCGTTGGCGGGTATCGGAGAAGCGAGAAACTGACGGGAAAACCGGGGTGGCGGAGGGAGGGACGGGGGGGGGGCGGGGCTGGTGCAAATGTAGGAAGGGATCAAAACGGGGGAAGTTGGTAGGGGGATGGCGGCACAAACGCTGGAGTACACCTATGTCATTAGGCCGATGACTCGAACGGGATAGCCGGGAGATGCCGAGGGTTGGTTTATCCGAGCGTACAAGAGCAGCAGTCGGACGGAGTGTGCGGTGTCGAGACTACGTACGGGGTAGGAAGAGACCGAGGGGAACGCGAGAATAGAGCGAGCGACGCATCAGGGGGTGAAGCGACTGTAGGACCTCGGGCTGTACACACACACACACACACATAATATGTGTGTGTGTGTACAGCCCGAGGTATGTACATCGGCGTGGGATGTTCCCCTTCTCTCGGCACCAAGCCCCGAGACCCGTCAGCCAGAGGGTTGAACGTCGAGCTTCATTTTTATGTCGTTATATTTCATTACTTCTTTTTTCACAAGACCCTTCCTTTTTTTTACTGTCACTACCGTCTTCTCATTCTCTCGCGTATGCTTCATGTTTTTTTTCCTTTCAAGTTCTCGCTCGTTGCCCCATTTCCTCACGGTTTCCGCGATGATGGAGTGACGGACAGAGAAACAAGAAAAAAAAGAGAAGTGAGAAAACATCAGTGAGTTGTTTCCCGTCTTAACCGCGTTTCCGAGGATTTTTGGCGGTATGGGTTGATGGGGGGGGGGGGCGAAAGTGACACGCGCCGCGTTCGCTCGAGCCCGTGCAAAAATTTGTTGAAGAATCCCCAGATCCTAACACATCCCTATAGGGATTTCTTAGGAACGCCACACGTAGAGAGTCAACATTGGAATCCAAATGGATTTCGCGCTATTTCCCAATTGACGACGTTTGCGATTTTTTTTTAATTTGTAATTTTCAACCGGTATCTGTTGGATCTCTCAAAATGAAACATCCTTTCGTTATCTCGTGCACAAATTTGTTGGGGCGTCTCCCACATCTTTATAGGGATTTGTTGCGGACACCACACATAGGGAGTACTCGTTCGGATCCAATTGGATCCTGCACCGTTCTTCGATTAACGCCCTTTGAGAATTCTTACCACGTTGGAATCGAAGATATGTGAAAAAGCGCGAGAATAAACTCGGCGCGTTGAAACATAACCTGCATGCTTCGTAAGCGTGTACGTGAAATGAAACCAAAGTGCCGTAAAATAAATAACAAACAATAACTGCAGTGAGTTTTTAGTAATGCGATTTCAAATCGATTTTTAAGATATACTTTTTTAAGATAAAATTTATACTTTTTTGAGATCCACTCATTGTGTACATCTATATATTCTGTTTAGAAAATTTAACGTACGGAATGCGATAGGATCCATCACGTATCGTATAGGAATCTGTTCGTCAATATGGAAATCCTTTAGCATTCAAATTGGATTGTTACATTGGATTCCAATACGGAATCCTGATTGGAATCCAATGGACGAGCTTGACGTTTGAGTATAGGGTCTAGTTTGAGAATCCAATCGGATCCCTACGACAACTTCTGGACGGGCACTTCGCTTTATCACGTCTTCGGCTAAATTGCGTGGTACCACGCACGGAGATATTTATATTGATTTGTTTTCCTCTTTTGTTTATATTTTCATAAATATAGTTCAATAAATACTTACGGAAATAAATACTTAATAAATATAGTTTGATAATAAATATTTTATATTTTTATAAATATAGTTTGATAAATACTTTACGTTGAGCCTCTTTCCAAGCCTTTACCTTATATCCAGTTATGCAAGTAGTGTATCGATTTAGCATGAACCTGAATACTGGCCGAACCTGACTACCAGTTTTGAACCACGGCTAGTAATATCTTTCAGGCATTGGGTAGCACGCGTTGGTCCACGGAGCACGAATCAATATTGAAAACGTTCAGACTTAGGATTCGTCTTCCTGATGGCGGAGTACTGATTTAGGAATCAGCTCAGAATAAGCAATAACTTCTCGCCCAAAACGGGGCACATATTCTGAGCCACGACCTGTATCAAGCCGAGCCACGACTAATATCAAGCCGATTCACGACACCATAAGTTGGACCGGAGTTAAAAACCCAAAATTCTCCCAATACTAGTTTTGACTTGGGTAAACGTTGGCACTTCGTAGTCTGTCAGTATTAACATATCTGGCGTCAGTACTGGGCCAAGTTTCCAGTCTACAAGTACCGACAAAGTACTGATTTAGGGTTAGTCTGAAAACTGGCAATCATATCTCGCCCAAAACTGGGAACGTGTTCTTAGCCAATACCAGTAAACAGTTTCGAGCCGTTTCACGGCGACATAGGTTGGACAGGTGTTAACAACCCAAAGTTGTCTCAACACTGATTTTGACTTGGCCCTTGGTAGCCTGCCAGTATTGGCAGCTCTGGCATCAGTACTCAGCCAAGACTAAGCCAAGTTTCCAGTCTATACATGGGTATATACCGGCAAAGTACTGATGTAGGGTTTGTCTCAAGACTAGCAATAATATCTGTCCCAAAACTGGGCACTTGTTTTGAGCCAATACCCGTAAACAATGTCGAGCCGATTCATGGCACCATGAGTTGGACACGTATTAACAAACCGAAGTTGTCTCAATACTGATTTTGACTTGGGCAAGGCTTGGCCCTTGGTAGCCTGCCAGTTTTGGCAGCTAGGGCATCAGTACAGTGCCAATACTAAGCCAGTTTGCAGTTCGTACATGGGGTATATCATAGAGAAAGAAAGAGAGAGAGAGAAAGAGAGAGAGAAACACGAAAAAGTCGGTGCAGCTGTCGAAATATAAATTCTTTCATAGCTGCTTATACTGATACCACTGTGCTATATGTATGATCGAGGGATGCAGAGTGATACGGGCCGTTGAGTCTGCGTTGGTCAACCGGTTTCCTAATTTGGCACACCACCTGGGTATCGCGAAATATCCACCAGTGGAGTGCACGTCTCAGAGACCTCTCCGACTCACCAAAAGCAACGAACGCTCACGGCGTCACCTCGTACTCGTTTTCTTAACGAAGCCGGCCGCTGCTCAAGGGCTATACACGCGCATACACCTTTACTTATGTGTACGTACATCCGATGACTCGATCGGGGGGCGGTATTGAATGCAGAGAAAACGAAACAAAAGGTGATACGAGGGTATACATGCGATGGAACACCAAAGGATCGGAAATGCTAGAAGTTCACATTTCCAATAACCGAAAGCCAATTTCCAACGGATTAATTCCATACCGATCCGCTCTGCATTGCATATATACGTGTCCCGTAAGCGTTTATAATCCCTGGATCGAGAGCGCGAAATCTCATCCGGCTGCTGGGCTCCCCTTTTGGTTTTAGTGCGTCGAACGGCAGCCCGGAGGGAGTGAGACACACACACACACACACATGTATGTTTATATATACAATATAGCGATAGAAAGGGAGAAAACAACCCCTACCGAGTCGTCCGCCCACACCACATCCCCGTCGGCTTTCCGTTGCCGGAGAAGCACCAAGTCCATTAGCGGGCGGCAGCCGCGGGTTCGTCCCTCTCTTTCCTTCTCATTCACGTCGTTTCTTCCTCTTTCTCTCTATTATATACAGCCGCAGACGCACACCCCAGCATTTAAACGTTTCCGGTCTGTAATCGCGCTTAGTTAATTTACCTTGTCACCTCCGACTTGCCTTCTTTTGTTTCAGTCACGGACGTGGCTCGCCCCGGGCTCTGGATCGAGACTCCTACCATCGTTTCATACGGGCGTCGAGCGGACAAAGGACAGGAGACTCAGGAAAGCAACTCATAAAAAGATTTGGTGCTGTTCCGAAGGGCTAAGGTAGCGCCATCGAGAATCCGTTTGGGATTAAGGAAAGTTCTCGGTGTTTGTTCCTGATGATGAACATGGTGACGTCAATGAACTGAAAAAAAAGAAAGTGTTCGTTTCAAAAGTCGATGAGTCGTGTGTCCCGAGTGATAAAGTGGTGTTCTAAAAAATTGGAGTGTCAGTTCGCGGGTTTTTTCGTTTATCACATTGACGCGCGGTGGTGGTGTCACGTTCGAGAGTGTTCTTTGTTGGCGGGCCGCGAGGGGATCGCCGATAGTGAAAGGTCGGGTAGTTCGTGGTTGCCGGTCACGTTGCAGGCGGAATGTCCGATGTCGTCTCGTAATAGGACGCGAATGAACGCTCTATAGGCTACATGATATCGCACAGAGGCTGCATGCTTGCCCATTGAGATTCATTCACTACTGGAGACCTCGAGACACGGTACGAACCTCTTTTGCTCTCTGTCTCTCTCGGACACGGAGTTCGGTAACAATGGCGACCGCGACTATGGGCTTGAGGCGACGGGTAACCGTAAACAATTCACCGTCCCCGACTAGTCAACAGACCTCACCTTCGACGTCGGCCTCGACGTCAACGAGCGGAAGCAACAAACGCACGAGAACCGAGAACAACAACAATAGCCCGTCCCAGGGTAATCTTAATTCCTTGAGTACCGGTAGTACCACGAGTCATCGAGACGAGCCACCCCACAAGAAGTTACGAGGCTTAGGAATTGGAAATTCGGGAAAAACTCGGGCGAATTCACCAGCGGTTACGGAAAGTACGATCGAACGAGGCGGTTCTTCTGCGCATCACGGGAATAGTAGTACAGGCAAGGGACGAAACGCCGGTGGAAAGTCGAGCTCGCGAACGAAAAGTCCATCGATATCGACAGCCACGACGGTCACAATAGGAGCGTCCTCCACATCGACGCCGACATCTTCCGATTCAGGTATACCAGCCGCGTCGGCTATTTCTGCCGCGGCCAACATGTCGATCGTTCAGCAAAAGCAGGCTCAGCCGGATATCGCGTCGGGTTTCAACGTGCTAGGGAGTAACGTGTGGCCACCGCCAACCGGGTTGCCAGACGCCACCGCTACTTACGCTTCCATGCCTGGCCTTAACATGGCCGGAAACGTTCAGACTGGTATGTGCGCTGCCGCGAGCCTAGGTCTTCCAACGAGTATTCCATACATGGCTACGTCCATGGCAACGTTCGTCGGCAATGCCACGAATCTTGGCAAAAATGCCTCGGTTTCTTATCTTGACATTTCTAATATGACCGGTGGCTCGATCAATGCCAATTCGTCGAGCAATTTGAGCACCACGTATACGTGCAAAACCGCCGCGTCGGCTAATACAGCGCAGGATAACAATGTTAACGGCGTCCTGCCTATACCGTTTTCCGGTATTGTCCCGTCGAGCTCGGCTTCATCCGCTGTTTACGGCTCTTCCGCTACGATTCAGATAACCCAACCGAGCCCCAGCGACGCTTCTTGTCCCATCGTGGCGAAAACCTTCCAGAACGATGCCATGTTCAACGCTTATCAACCCTGGGTCATCAAGACCTACGGTGACTTAGCCAAAACTAAAACAATCACGATAAAAAAATACGCGCGTATATTGAGAACTCTTAAGGGTGAGGAAGTTAACAATGCGGAAAACAGTAAGTTTCGCTTTTGGGTTAAAAGCAAAGGTTTTCACATCGGTCAACCGTCCGGATACGATGCGAAACCTGCTGATAGAATCATTGGTCGTCACGCGGTCACCAGTCCTGGATTGGATCCGCCCTTGTACGTGCCAACGCAGTTGCCCCACAACAAGGTAAGTCGTTGATCTTTTTTTACTGATAGCATTTTTTTTCTCATTGCCCCGCATCACATTCAGACTTTTACGGGACCTCGTTAAGGTAGTAGTATCGCCAAGGCGTTTTTCTATAGATTTTTTTTTAATTTTGAGGACTCATTCAGGACACTGTTGAATTATTACCTGCAATATTTCAAAAGGATTCACCGTTCCGTTTTCGAGATATTGGCAATCAAAGATTTCATGGTTTTACACGTGTTCTTATGGGGAGCAGTGGAAAATTTCACATTTCACACTATAACTTCGAAACTTTTTTACAGATAAAAAAAAATCTCAATTACAGTGGAACATATGACAGAGTGGCTAAAAAAAAATCATGAATTTTGATCGTCTAGTTTCAGAGATGTAGCGATTTAAATTAAGCAATGTCTAGCGACGCTATCGTCACGAAGCGACTGGAGCAGCCTAGAACTAGATTACAGTAGTGTGTGCATATCCGTATACGCAGAGTATCTACGTATTAGTAGCCAGAATGGATAGTCTGATACAAAAGTGAGGGTTAGGTAAACATTATATTAGGCGTTTTCATCATTACTCTATAAGTTTTTACGTCCCGATAAGATGTACAACCTACATTATAAGGATATTTCGCAATATTTCGAAGCTTTCATCGATTGAGCGGAGAATAAACTTTTCAACGTGACTGTGGCGTGACTACTATCTTAAGGCATTCCTTTCGCGGAGGGTCGTATTTTGTGGACGTATAAGCCAGGGCCCTTTTGAATCATTGGTAGATTACACTGATGCTCAATAAAAATAAGTTACAATCAATTATTATACCCAACGATGAATTGGAATGAAAAATATCGCATAAATTTAGTAGATTTAGACATTTTTACATGTTTTCTGCAAAGTCGCTGTTATGAAAATTCTTCTGCTAGTCACATTTTTCAAAGTTTTATCATTAATATATTCTTTAAACTTTCGGTAACCCCCTGTTTTTATTGTCGTTTGTGTAATCTTCAGATTTTTGTACATCCTCGGCCCAGTTTATATTCGACATCTAGGATTATTTAGTATATAAATTATTAGGTAGAAATGTGGCCAGTATGTCATCTTCATAAAGTGATGCATAAATTATATGATTTTTAATGTTGTAATTTTTTTGTTAAAAGTTCGGTAACTTGACTTGAAATTTTATCAGCATACTGGTATGCATTTCTACTTAATTGTAGACGAAAATCACTTAATTGTTAAATATTCGGGTTCGTAAAAGGAATACCTTAAGTTATATACCACAGAAATACGATGAAGGCTTCTCCTTCCGACACCCAATTGATGTAAAACAATACCGTCGTCCACTGTGAAGTCATGGCTCGCTCCAAAGATTTACAATTTCAGAAAAAAAAACTTGCACTTTGCTTCCGCGATAACTGATGTCGCTCCCGAAACGGAGCATATGAGCAACTTTGGGTTTTTTTACGCAGCTACCCCTATGAGTAAAATTGAATGTCAATCGTCAGTACGGCGGTACTTTAAGTACGTCTACCTTTCATTTTTGACTTTCGCATAGAGGAAGCTTTATGTGAAAAAAGCTTGCTTATATGAGCCTTTTTGGGAGCGATTTAAATGAGAAATCAATTTGTAAGTTTCATGCACAATTTTATTACGTAAAATCAAAATTAAGAACATTTTTTTGGACGATATTATTTCGCTATTATCTTTCCTTTCTAATCTCTTATAAAAAAAAAAGAAAACGTAATGAAAACAATTATCTTGATATCCAAAATTTTGGGAGATATACACGTTAAAGAATTTTTTTTTCAAGTTCAAAGCATCTACAAATCTGAACCATTGTACCGATTTCCAAAAAAATTTTACCTGAGTAAAATGTCACCAGATATTTAAAAACTAATAAAACTTACCGCGCGAGAAGACATTTTTTGCGGAAAATAAATTCCCTTCTAAAATCTGAAACGTTGCACTGATTTCCACTACATTCATTTGGAACATACTTCCTATGCTATCGGTGTGCAACAACTCAGTCAGTTAACCCTAAAGCTGTTTAAGTTTTTACGCGCACAAAAAATCCACACAAACACAAACATTTTTCTACATGTTATTTTTCGTCGTTTGCGAGTATTCTGAATGTATTTCTATAAAAATATCCAGACAATTATTTTTTTCAACTGAAGCAAAACTCCTTAAACAAAATTGATTTTGCATTATCACGCAAGGAAAACAATTTTTTTCAAATCTAGAATAATTATCGATGCTTTAACGTCGAACAGTACCCATTCCGCATTTAATTGCCGATAGAACCGCTAGGTAGCTATCATCGTTTTGCTGTACACCTGTAATAAGTGTACAAGTGCCAAAGTGCTCGGCTCACAATTCCCGATGGCAAAAAAGTTAAAGCATCGGTCTGGTTCTTTGGACGGGTTCGTTGAGGGCGGCAAAGTGAACCGGGCGATGAGGCTGGCAGGGGGGGGGGGGCAGGATTTCCACGCGACGTTTGCCCGCGTGTATAAACCCATTGCCTTCTGGCAACGTTCTCCGGTGGACCGTTAGGACCGGGCAATTGAGGTGTGAGAAAAAGAAAGGAGAAAAAGCACGAAGCGCAGTGGTGAGAGAGAGAGAGAGTGAGAGAGCGAGAGGGGGGAGGGGGGGGGGGGGGCAGACCGACAGGTTGGGCGGAAGGGGAGTAGGAAGGGAGAAAAAGAGAGAAATTTAAAAGAGCCGGCGAATGGACAACGAGATATTGCACCGTATGTATATACGATGAGAGACCCGTTGCAAGGCGAACTCTCGTGCGCCCAGCGAACGAGGTGGCTGCTGCTTAATTATGTTTAATTATACGCATAGTAGCGGTGTGTGCTCGACGGCGCGCGTGTAATTAAAAAAAAAAACGAATAAAAAAAGAGAAATAGTTATAATGCAGACGGCCGCGAATTCCAAATTCTCTCGATCCGGTTGACTTATACCGTTTTAGCGTTTATACGTTCCGATGGTTGTGTCGGCTTGGCGCGAATATCCTTTTCTCTTTCCTTTTTTTTTTTTTTTGTCAAATCGGCCCACGCATACGAACGAAAAATATTGTCGCGAACGAAATGCCATTTCCCGTGCAGAAATGTGACCGGGCATTCTCTACTTCGTGTCGGGCCCTGGCTGAGGCTTGCCTCGCCTGATTCACCTGATCGGGCCCTTTCATGGAACAGACCGGGAAGATAACAAAATCGTTTTTTACGGCTTATACTCAATGGAAATTACAATCGTCTAGCTTGAATACATTGCGAGTAAGTACACTTTCCCGTAATGGCTACTCGGTCAGAACATTGACATTTGCTGAAAAGTGGCACCCGACTTTAAGAACTGTGTAAAGCTGATTTGCTTCTTTTACCTCATCAAAGATATTTATTATTGATTAGGATTGAACTTATACACCCGCTGTAATTCACCGTAATAAGCATCTTTCTCATCAATGACAATCTACGAGAATAAAAATGTTCGTTATAAATAATGATATTCCAGCAATCATTAATTCGAACATAACGAATAGCCAGATTCCCGTGCGGAAAATTGGCAGGGCATCCCTAATACAATTCGGGGCCTTAAATGGATTGTTTGTGGATTCCATAGTTGGGTTTTCCGTAAAAGAGCCGGATTGGCCCCCTATTAGGGAATGGTAGGGTAGGTAGGTTGACTAAAATTATGGTCTAAGTACGGAGACCAAGTAAGGGCCTTTAAGGGGTGTAGTTGTTGATTCCCTAGTAGCGATTTTCCCAATACTAACAGACTTTGCTATTATAGGGGTAAATCAGTATAAATTGCTTGACTAAAGAATTTGTGGCATAATAATTATCGAGATCGATTAAATAATTAAACTATGCATTTAGTAGACGAGCTGTGATGCCTTGAACCGACACGCATGCAGTTCGTTCATTGGAACAGCGCGGGATCAAACGTGTCAAAATATGCGACAAAATTCTAAGCCTCGGATGTATTGAAATAACACATTTCTTTTTCACAGTACACACACACGCACGTATGCATATGGTTGCAATCTTTTTTATGAGGCACCGTTGATGCAATTTTAAAGGCCCTGGTTATTTTGCCTTCGATGGCCCTCGGCAGGAAAGTGTGACCGGCCACTGGTAGATAGCCCATGTGAGGCTTCCTGACTAGCGTCTCAATAAAGTTAGGTAAAATTAATATGGGCCCGATCAAAGCCTGAACTCAATTTCTGCAGGGGTTATTTAATGAGACAAAAAAGTAAAGGTCGGGAAGACATTACCCGAATGTATTTCGCTAACAATCCTCCAGGCGGCTTCAAGCGAAGCTCTTCGCGTAACCAAGGTACCATCATACAACGATAAAACTTCGACCCGTTGTTGTATCGCGTACAGAAGTGCTATGCTTACAGCGTGCACATTCGCTTATGATTTTGTGATACTTGTGAAAAAACAAGTATCAGTAGGATACTTGATACTATCTATTGCACTCGGGTATATCGCCAAAAGATCTTTTGGCGATAAACCAAAAGTCATTTCGTGACAATTTTCCGACTCCTTTCCTCGTCCGTTCCTGGCCAGTTTCTGAAAAGTGAAACGGCGGATCGGGGCCTGGCCTTAGACCTGTTACATGGCGAACCTGATCCATACTGGAAGGCCTGACTATAGCCTGATGTTATCTCGAAAAGGCAGATAAGGGGCAGTACTTTTGTCCCGACTCAAATTTCTACACGATTTTCCATAAATCATCGTTGCCGTTTACGCTGGGCTCCATTCTCGCGTGGCTGTAAACTGCAGATGGTAGCCGTTGCCGTTCTAAAAGTGGACGTTGTAAAAGTGGCAAAATGACAACGATGTGAGCTCGTTAGAAATGCCAAATACTCCGAAGTGTTCGTTACGCTTGAAGTTTCATATCCGGAACTCGATCACGTCTGGAAGCTTTCCCTTCACGTGGATTTAGTATTATTTCAGTAGTAATTCTAAAGAACCAAACCTAGGAAACATTTTTAAAGACTTTAACCTTGACGTAGGTTTAACAGAGATCAATTTTTATTCCTGAATCTCCGGTCAAACATCCGGAAGTATTTGATTACTTTTGTGGGTTCGGTGGAACATTCCGCCGAAATAGTAACCGAGGATTAATTACATCTGAAAAAAACGTCAAGTACAATGTTTTTCGTCACGCATCGACGGTTATTTGTTTCATGGTTCAACGTCGGCCTATCTCCCTTTCTCTCTCTCTCTCTCTCTCTCTCTCTCTTGCACTCTCTTTTTCTCGTTTTTTTTTCTCTTTCACGTCCCGCCACGCTCAAGATAACGATATATATATATAACGTTCCGAGTCGGTGCGGGATCTCCGATATCTCGGTGTCGGCCGCCCCGGGGCCGGCTGGGAGAGACCGGTGGCGGCTGCTTGCCTGCTCCTCTGGGTCGGGTATCTCTACTACGTTACTCTTCCCCTCTCTCACCCTCCCCCGTGTCTCACCGATTCTCGTCGATCTTGCTCGCCCTCTCTGTCTGTCTCTCTCTCTCTCACTCTCTCTCTCTCGTTCTCTCTTTCTCTTTCTCTTTTGCTGCCTCTGCGGCTTGACTTGGTCCTCGTCGCTCGTCGTTCCTCCACTTGCTCGTTCACTGGAATTGCTCTCTCGCTCGTGCTGGGTGGCGGAGCAGGAGTACTAGGTCCGGCCGGCTAGTCATTAGTCACTTTCCGAAGCAGAGGCACGGACAGACTTCTCTGCCGGTATCCCTCCACTCCTCCCTCTTCCTCACTCTCTCTCTCTCTCTCTCTCTCTCTCTCTCTCTCTCTCTCTCTCTCTCTCTTAGTCTCGCTCATTCCAGCTCCACACGGAACCGTCATCCTCGTCTTTCTCTCTGGCTCTCACTCCCCCCTTCTCTCTCTCTCTCTCTCTCTCTCTCTCTCTCTCTCACTATATATGGGACATTCGACGTCACATTGCCACCGCTATAGGACCGTCTCATTTTTCGTTCCGTTGTTGGTTTTTTTGCATATCGTTACGGAGCAATTGCAACAAATTCACCGTATACATTCCTCAGGATTATTGTTACCTAAAGATTGGTGTAAAAAAATTGGCCTAATTTATACAATATGACGGAATTGATGAGTGCTCGTCTTTGGTGTATGCCGGAAGCATATATCGTTGAGAAAAACCGCTGAAAATTACGAGCAAAAGAAATTGAATTAAAATAACATTTCGAAATAAAGCTATATCCGCTGAAAAATCGATATATTTTGCTTTGCATATAATGTTGTGGCGAAGTTTCCGTACGACTTGTTTCGACTCAACGGTGCGAATTTCTTTTTTTTTTGCCGTAAATAGTATGAAAAAGAATAAGAAAAATGAAGTGCTTGCGCTTGTTTTGCTTCACAACATAAAGGGTGTCTCAAAATCACCTGACATTTTAATTTGCTAATAATACGTATTATTTATTTGAAAAGTACGAATTTTTTTTTTTTAATATAAAGTACAAACATGGAAGTTATATGTAGAACACAATATCGATAAATGGCCACCTCATCCCTGTTTGCAAACGTTCACTTTTCTGACAAAATTTTTAATAACATTTTGGTATAATTTCGGACTAATTTCTTTAATGGTGCGTCCATTTGCTTCCTTGAGCTCCGGAATGGTCTGTGGATCATTGGCATACGCTTTTCGTTTCAGAAAACCCCAAAGAAAGAAGTCCAATAGCGTCAGATCACACGATCTTGGTGGCTAATTCACATCGCCGCGGCGGAAGATAACACGACCATGAAACTTCTATGCGTTTGCTCGATCTTATAATTCATTGCGTTTTGCGTTTGCATTTCTATGCGTTGCTCGACCGTGTAATTCTCCATGACTAAACCTCAATATCTCCTGATGCCAATTGTCAAAGATTAGTACTCTATGTTAGCTACAAAGAAAATGGCGTGCAATTAAAAATTTTAGGTCATTTTGAGAAACCCTTTATTAGGAGGAAAACATGTATAGCGTCCAAGGCAGTTTAGCGTTGAAGTGAAAAGCCCGATGTACATATAGATATCCTTTTTCTTCTCGGGGACTCTCTCACGAATCTCCACTCGTTCAACACTCTCGCCGATTCGTGGTTTTCATCTTTCAACTCTCTCTCTCTCTCTCTCTCTCTCTCTCTCTCTCTCTCTCTCTCTCTCCCTCTCTCTCTTCCTCTTCTTCTACTTCTCTCTCATTCTCCACTGGTTACATTCTCCCGTCTACTTTTTCCATTCTTTTCTCTCTTGCCTTCATTCGTCGACTTCGAGAGTTCAGGAGCTCCCTCAGAGAAACGGAAGACAGGGAGAACGAGCGAGCGAGCGAGAGAGAGAGAGAGAGAGAGAGAGAGAGAGAGAGAGAGAGCCAGAGAGAGAGAGAGAGTCAGAGAGAGAGAGAGAGCGAGAGAGAGAGAGAGAGATAGATCAGAGCACACGATCCGTCTCTCCACCCAATGCTTTGTTCACAGAGCTCTCTTCTTCTCCATTTCCATGCTCGGTGCTCACACACCGGCATCGACGGAGCTCGAATGATGGCTCTTGCTTGCTCGCACACACGTTCGATCGCTCGTTCACTCGGAAATCCAAGCTTTCCATCCTTGTTCCTCGCCACTCTCTGTTTCCCTCTCTTATATATATATATACACATATATATATGCCTATATATGTATAGATAGTCATATAGTATATACACCGAATCCTCAGCGGCTCGTGTTCGCTTCACGGTGCTAAGCCTCGGTCGCGCGTCTATCTTGATTGAGAGGGAGCGAGCTCTCGTGATTCTCGTGCTGCTTCTGCTCCGGCTTTGCCGAGAGCTGCGCGCCGGCTGAATAGGATGGCTCGTTGGCTTGGCCTGTAGGCGTGAGTGAACCAGAGAAAGAGAGGGAGATAGAGAACGATACCAGCTCGGCTAGAGGAAGAGAGAGAGAGAGAGAGAGAGAGAGAGAGAGAGTGGTAGAGAAGCAGAGAGCGTGTCGGCTCCCTATCGGCCTCCGGTGCGGCAACGAGAGAGAACCACACCGAGCTTGTCATTGATCGTCCCGACTAGAGACTCCACGAGCCGCTAAAGGTCCCGTACAAGTACGTGGCTGCTGTTGCTGGCCCACACTGCGATCTGCGCGCGACTCAGTCCATACCTATATATATACAAATCAATATATATATATATATATATATATATATAGGGCTGGCGTTACGCGTTCAACACACGTTATGGCACACGATAGATTCCAGTACCACGATGAGAGTGTCTTACGTGCAGTACGTATATTATACGCATGCACTGGAATCCCATCGTATAGCGAGTATCGTCATTGTTCGTACGGTACTAAACACTATGTGCGAAACAATATGATAGCTATTGGGATAGGTGCGAGAAGACCTATGTGCCGCTGACGACCTGCGCCATTCGAACATTGTGTGGTCAACGAACGATCCATGATACACTGGATTCGAATGATGTGGTGATTTGATTATAGAATTTGTACGCTCGAAGCGGTCCTGGCGGTGAGAGACGCTGTCTAAATTGGATACGCAACGATCGAGAACTCTGATGATGAAGTATCCTCGCTTGTACCCGTGCAGAAATTTGTTGGCAAGTCCATAGATTTTACCACATCCCTATATGGATTTGATAGAAACGCCGCACGTAGGAAGTCCACATTGAAATCCAAGTGGATTCTGCACTATTCCTCGATGAATGCCATTTGAGAATTCTTGCCACGTTCATATCGAAAATATGTGAAAAGTCATGAGAAAAAAACTCGGCGCGTTGAATCATAACCGGCACGCTTCGTGAACGTTTACGTGTCTGATTATATTATGTCAAAGTGTTGTCAAATAAATAACGATAATTAATGTAGATTTTCAGTTGTGTCATTCAAATCGATTTTTCAAATATAAGAAAGGGAGGGGCATGTTGAGCAGTCGGGTATGATGGGCAATCGAAATAACTGGAAAACTAAGCACCCCACGCGGGTGCACCAAAACGGCGGAAAGAGAGGCATGGGGGATGAGAACACATCACGCCATCGCCCGTTGCCCATTTCCTATTGACCAAAGTAGG
>OZ010717.1:16248254-16308254 GCA_963932345.1 Ophion ventricosus
AAGCCCCTTCGTTGATTCTGAAATTTCCCTCAATCCAAACGCTCTGTACGGATGATCTTCAATTAACCAATCTCTCTCATCTCTTCAAGTTCTAAAATTCACGTGGAATTGAACTTGAACTCGAACTGAATTGTTCCCATATGTCGGAGACTACCGATTGAGAATTCTAGCAGCATTCGCTGTAAAAGGTTAAGGTGAATAGTCTTTTTCACATATCCTTGCTAGAAACGATGGATATATGTATATGCCTAATGTCCATAACTGTTCATAGACTTGTGTACACAGTACACCTGTATTACTATCCACTTGATCTTTACGAGACTCACGGGGAGCGCAGGGAGTATGTACTTCTCTCTCTCTCTCTCTCTCTCTCTCTCTCTCTCTCTCTCTCTCTCTCTCTCTCTCTCTCTCTCTGCCTCTCTGCTCTTACCTCGGCCCCTGTCGATCTCTCTCTCTCTCCCTTCCTATCCATCTCTTTTCAGCCTCGAGGCGGAATTTGTCGCTTAGCGGTTACGCACCGGCTCTCACTTATCGTTCCAAGGCTTGGCGTGTGCTCGCACCCGAGACGTACCGATCACCCGGCGGCCAAAGAACCAGGCGGAGAGAGGGAGAGAGACAGAGACAGACAGATAGACAGAAAGAGAGAGACAGAGAGAGAGAGAGAGAGAGAGAGAGAGAGAGAGAGAAGGATAGAGGCATGGAGCAAAGCGTCGCCAATTAGCGTGTGCTCCCCTCGTCATATCGAATTGAGCTTTGCCGGTTACTAACTACATATACATACATACAGACATACACGTATACTCTGATCCTCGTCGATGCTTCGAGCATGCGGCGTTTCCTCCGCCTTCCCCTCATCCTCCTCTTTCGCTGGCTATCCATTCACGGTAACTCGATAAGCATCGATACCCAGGCTGCTAGTTATTGCTAGTTGTGACTATATGCCGCTGCGATTCTCTCTGCCGCGCCAGCGAATCTCCCAGGATTGCACACGTATACGTGCGCACACACCCACACACTTATTAGCGCTAATGATACGGGTATAAGCGCGTATAAAGCGTATTATAACTGTACAGGAATGCATAAGTGTGTGCAGAGATGTATTTGCATATGTAGGCAATGAGACAACAAGTGCCCGCTCGCATCGGCAGGTCCGCGTGATCATCCTCCTTAGGCCAAAAATACTAAAGGGTGTCTCAAAATGATCTGACATTTTAAATTGCGCGTCATTTTTTTTGTGTGGCGAAGATAGCGATCCTTTAACAACTGGCAGCAGGAAGTATTTAGGTTTAGTCATGGAGAATTACACGATCGAGCAACGCATAGAAATTGTTACAATGCAATGTGAAACAATGTAGTTATTGCACGGAGAGAATTAAATGTTAAATATTACCGTGCAGTAACGGTAAACAGATGACAACCCTGAAACTTCGCTTATTATTACTGAGTAAAATACAGATTTTCACGAAAATAAAATAAAATTTCTTCTTCGGATAGAAAATTTTACCAGATTTTCTAGTAAATTTTGATATGTAACAAAATACGCAAAACTTAAATTTAAAAAATATATAATATCAGCGAAATTTTACTGTGCATTTTATTATTTTATGCCTTTCAAAAATGTCTATAAAAAAGTATCGTCTTTATAACAGTTATTTTAAGATTTATGATAAAATTTAATGATTGTTATAGGAAAATGTATTGTGCTCTCGGTAAAAATTATCGTGCGCGCTACCCTTGTATAGTAAAATTTTAGCTACGTATTTGAAATTTTCTGTAACGTGAGTTAAAAAAAACTTGTCGCATACGAATTATTATGCTTTTCTCACTTGTCACGACATTGAAATATATCACGGTAACTTTTACCCTGAAATTCACGACAAAAATTACTTTTTAATTCTCTCCGTGTGCATCCGAAGTTTCATGGTCGTGTTATCTCGCACCGGGGCGATGTCAATTGGCCACCAAAGTCGTGCAATTTGACGCTATTGGACTTCTTTCTTTGGGGTTTTCTGAAAAGAAAAGTGTATGCCAATGATCCATAGACCATTCCGGAGCTCAAGGAAGCAAGAGCGCACCATTAGTGAAATTAGTCCGCAATTATGACAAAATGTTATTGACAATTTCGTCAAAAGAATGAACGTTTGGAAACAGGGACAAGGCGCCCATTTATCGGATATTGTGTTGCACATATAACCTCCATGTTAGAATAAAAATATTCGTACTTTTCAAATAAATAATACGTTTTATTAATAAATTAAAATGTCAGGTCATTTTGAGATATTCTTTACAAAAATTGTGCTCAAGTTGGTAAAATGGAGTAACGGACTTTAGTGGCGACGCGATTGGTGTACGGCTTCAACTTTCTTCCGTTTGGAGCAGCGTTCTCCTGGGCCAATACTTCGATGGGTGACCTAACCTCAATGGCATAGGCCGCGCTTGGATAGTAAACCTGATTACTACAAAAGGAAACAGTTTTACTGCGTTTTCGATGGTAACGTAGCGGGAAATCTGTGGCGATGTGGGCGCTTGGGACGGGGCTGAGGCTCTCCTCTGCTCTTTCTACCAGCTACTGAGAACTTAATTGCGCGTTTGCCACATTGCAACTTCGTTAATAACGTATTCGCGATGTAAGTAAACAAAAAAAAAACGATTTATACCGTTTCTGAACAGTCAATTATATGCATTCCACATATTAGCTGAAATTTGTTTATTTTACGTAACCAAAAATTTGATTATTCGGAGTTGGAAGCCTTTAGGTGTCCGTGTTTAAGCAGATGCGTTTCCCTCTTGCCGCTTGCCCCGCAAATTTCCTGAGCAACCTCCTTAAGAACGAACACCATAGAACGAATACAATCCCAATATTATTTTCTTTTTTTTTTGCTTTATTATCTCTGTACCAAATTGTTCGACGTTGAAATAAAACATTTTTGATTAAAACGAACAACCAACATTTCCCTTATTCCATTTGTCGAATTCGACATATATGAGTATGTCAGAAATTCCCCAAAAAAATCAAATTTATGAAAAAAGTTTTCACGCGCCCATCGATCGATCCCACATTACGGACTACGCACACGTAGGGTAGGAACGGGCATGTTGAGCAGTCGGGTAGGTTGGGCAATCGAAATATCTGTAAAGCTAAGCACCTCACGTGGGTCCATCAAATGGCGGAAAGAGAGGTATGGGGGAGGGGAACACATCACGCCATCGCCCGTTGTCATGCGGTCCACGAGACGGTAACACGAGATGTTTCATTATTTTTGCACCCAAAAGTAAAAAAAAAACGTGATTGAAAGATTATCTTCTACCATTGTATGAGAAAAAATATTTCAAAGTTCATTGCAATTAATGTTAATGTTTTGAAATCTCACAAATTAACAAGCAGCTGTTGGTTTATTACCGCATTGCACTAAATCATGTTGCATACGTCTGATTTTTTTATGCAATTATTACTTTGCTCAACTTACCTCATACCCATGCTCAACTTACCCCAGTATCGGGGCAGATTGAGCAAATATGG
The DNA here is from genome assembly GCA_963932345.1 of Ophion ventricosus. NCBI lineage: Eukaryota > Metazoa > Arthropoda > Insecta > Hymenoptera > Ichneumonidae > Ophion > Ophion ventricosus. The sequence continues at coordinate 16,251,775 of OZ010717.1, forward strand.
CCTTAGTCATTTGAGAGCGATTATCTGTGAAACAATAAAGATGACAAGAATTTCGTCTACAGACTTTTTTTTCCCCGATAAATTTCCTATTGACCAAAGTAGGTTTCATTTTTATACGGCAGGCTGTTGAGGAATTACAGGGCGATAATTCCAAACTTGCTCAACATGCCCCTCCCTACCTTATTCCAAATTTGCTCCATTGTCCAAATTTGGAATCCTCTCTCTTCCATAATCATTTATTATTTACTTGTGTACATATGAACAACCCCACACACACACACGCACACACACCCACGCATATACACATCCGACGTACACGTTTTCTTACGAGATCGCATTATACAGGGGGACAGCTATCCGCGCGCAGACACCTGTCTATATCGTATACGGATTATACGCATAACGTTCCTACCGGTGAAGGTTTCTCTCTACATAGGTGTAGTCTTATACACGCGCCAGATCGAGATGCACGTAACGCAGTGTGTAACGAGTAGCTTCACGGGGTGGCGCCAAGGCTCAGCGAGCGAACGAGCCTAGCTGGCATCTGCGTTTTGCGAGCTTCATGCAAATCTTTATATACGGAGGATAAGGATATGCATGTACAGGCATACATGCTGTAGACACATATATACATACATATGTACGTATGAATGTATACATTCTTACTTAGGAGTTAGATCGCGTAACTTTCATGACTGTCGGTTCTAAAGACTGCGTGGCCTGCTCTTTGTGTTCAGTGTATGTGTACATGCAAAACAATTGTGCTTTGTCTACACGGAGAGAATTAAAAAGTAATTTTTGTCGTGAATTTCACGGTAAAAATTACCGTGATATATTTCAATGTGGTGACAAGTGAGAAAAGCATAATAATTCGTATGCGACCATTTTTTTTTAACTCACGTCACAGAAAATTTCAAATACGTAGCTAAAATTTTACTATACAAGAAGGGTAGCGCGCACGATAATTTTTACCGAGAGCACAATACATTTTCCTATAACACTCATTAAATTTTATAATAAATCTTAAAATAACTGTTATAAAGACGATACTTTTTTATAGACATTTTTGAAAGGCATGAAATAATAAAATGCACAGTAAAATTTCGCTGATATTATATATTTTTTAAATTTAAGTTTTGCGTATTTTGTTACACATGAAAATTTACTAGAAAATCTGGTAAAATTTTCTATCTGAAGAAGAAATTTTATTTTATTTTCGTGAAAATCTGTGTTTTACTCAGTAATAATAAGCGAAGTTTCAGGGTTGTCATCTGGTTAGCGTTACTGCACGGTAATTTTTAACATTTAATTCTCTCCGTGTATGATTTTTCCTTTTCACGAAATTGCTTTGCCGATCGTTTATATAGGGGGATGCCCATTAATTACATGAGGTGTTTTTTCTTTAATTTAGACCCCCCCCCCCTTCCCACTGGTGAGATTTTGCGAGATGTGGACGCAACCCCTTCCTCCCCTGAACGTGAGATTTTCCCAATAATTTCTAAATGATCACATTTGCTCGATATGTTTATGCATTTTGCTTTATACCACTAATAAAGACTTACTGATAGAGTGTTCTATCAAATACATGTTTTCTGTGAAAGAAGAAGAGGAGAAAAATGATACTACTTTTAAGGTGCACTATAACGGCTTCAATTTAGTGTTATTTAGTTAAAAAAAAATAGGGTAGGGTAGGGTAGTGCTCCGACACCATCTTCCCTACTCGATCCATGAGTAACTTGACTCCAAGAAATATATTGAGATGAACAGAAAAATATTTGATTCAAATTAATGAAGAAGATTATGAAGCAATAACTTTATTAATGCCTGAGAATAGAATAAGAAGGTTAATAAGAACATGTGATTATTTTTATTTCATACTTTTAATATGGACACGTGCCTGTCCATATTTTCAGACCAGTCTGGAAATATCGACATTTCACGAGTTGAAAAAATAATTTACTACAAAGGATATATATACTTAATAAGTCTGGCTGTTACCAAATGTAATAACGCAATTACAATCGTATTATTATTCTTGTTTTCTTTAAATATTTTCCCTTCTAGAATGATTTAAGCCTTAAGGTGTCCATAATTGTACCCTGTAGCTTATAAAATATTATAATAGTATATTTTCTGAATTACAAAGACGACGTGAGATTTTCATTGATCACCCCCCTCCGTCTAAATGAGATTTGGTGAGATTTTGCCTGGCCTGGCAAAATCTCACCAAATGAACATCAAATGAACTAGGGAAACTTTAAACGCGATTATCTCGAAACTGCATTTTCAAAAACTGCTCATGTTATAGGTTAAAAAGTTATTGATCGATCTGTCTGAAATTTTGGGAGGTTTCTCACTATAACATTATCGGAAGGATATACCTAAAGTTTTAAGGTTATCGCGTAAATAAATTACCTTTTTGGGGTAAAAATTGTCGAGAAAATAGTAAAATATATAAAAATTTGATTTAAAAGCCTACTTAATTTTTAATTTTATACTTTTTAAAATATTTTTATAGGTATATGCTTCCCCTACACATGTCAATAATCGAAAAATATTTTCGATTTCTGTTTCAGATCAGTAGAAAAAATCAGACAAATATAGAGCATTTTTCGATATCTCGCAAAAGACGCCTAACGGAATACTTTATAACTCCGCCATTTTGTTTTCTTTAAAAAAAAAATTGAACACTTGAAAGTCGTAATAAGATAATGTCAAAATTTTTAAATAATGCGATTATTCTATCACCTTTAAAAAAATTCATGAAAAATAACTCATTTTCGGGCATTAAAAGGGTTTCCCCCCTTAAGACATTCCACAACTCCTCCAAAAGTTTTGTATAAAATATAGAATTGAGAGGATAGATTTGCCATAGACAAAATTTCAATGTGGGCGAAGCCGAGGACACATTAAATATATATATTAGATGAAGTAAAAAGTTCTGAGCGTTTTTTCGCTTTATTTCGACGATGAAATTAACATAGTTAGTATTATCCGATTTGGATCAAATATGCGCCGTTTTGTTCGACAACTTTTGTCCATTTTGAAGACAATTTCATAATTCCGCGATTGAAGAAGTCCTCGTCCCTATTGGTAAAAAACTTGACTAGCTCATTTTAACAAGCCTCTCTTGAGGCCAGTTTTGTACCATCAAGAAAATTTTGCAAATGCTTGAAAAGTTGATAATCGCTTGGTGCCAGGTCTGGACTATACGACGGGTGCGATAGAACCTCCCATCCAAGCTCTTGGAGCTTCTGGCGCGTCGTTAAAGATCTGTGCCGCCTGGCGTTGTCTTGCTGGAATACAATACCCTTCCTATTAGCCAATTCTGGCCGCTTCTGGTCGATCGCCTGCTTCAATCTGGTCAGTTGTTGACAGTAGAGGTCTGAATTGAGTGTTTGGCCCGATGGGAGCAGCTCATAGTGGATGATTTTCTTCCAATCCCACCAAACACACAGCAAAACCTTCTTGGCCATTAATCCGGGCTTGGCGATCGTTTGGGCCGGCTCACCGCGATTGGACCACGATCTTCTTCGGCTGTTGTTCTCGTTTGTGACCCATTTTTCATCGCCAGTCACCATCCGCTTAAAAAATGGATCGATTTTGTTACGTTTCAGCAAAGAATCGCAGACATCAATTCGGTCCAAAAGGTTCTTTTGCGTCAATTCGTGTGGCACCTATACATCGAGCTTCTTCTTGAGACCAGCCTTATGCAAATGGTTCCAAACGATTTTCTGGCTAATCTTCAGTTCCTAGGCAATGGAATAAGTGCTCACATGCCGGTCCGACTCGACGATTTCCATGATTTTATCGACATTTTCGACGATTGGCCTACCAGAGCGTGCCTCATCTTCGACGTCCATATTACCAGAACGGAATCGTTGGAACCACCGCTTTGCTGTTGCATACAATACTCTATTGGGTTCATATACAGCACAAATTTTTTTGGCCGCCTGCTCCGCCTTTTCACCTTGGCCGTAGTGGTACTGAAGAATGTATCGAATTTTCTCTTTTTTTACCTCCATTTTGGAACGCTGTAACACACAACTGGCTTCACCAAATACAAAACTGTCAAAGAACTTTTTTTGAAGCGTAATGTCACCTTTAAATCGCCGTATAGTATGACTCGATGCGATGTATACATCGTGAGATATGGCTCACTAAAGACATCTAGCGGAAAACGCTCAGAACTTTTTACTTCACCCAATATATAGGAGCCAGTTACGGAGCACCAACCCCCGGAATATAACTGTGGCGGGTCGCTGTGCGTGGCGCGATGCTCACCGGCCCGTAGCCGGGAGCGGCCGGCGGCAATTAGTAGCGCGCCGCCCAAGGGAAAGAAGAGAGAGAGAGAGAGAGAGAGAGAGAGAGAGAGAGAGAGAGAGAGAGAGAGAGAGAGAGAGAGAGAGAGAGAGAGAGAGAGAGCGAGAGAGCCCGCGCGGCTTGAGCGAAGCTCTCCCGAGCGACGCGCGAAAGCAGCCTCAGTTAGCCACGGAGAAGCGGGATCCTCTTTGTTTCTTCTCGCTCCAATTTCCGCTTCTCTTTCCATTCTCTTTCTTTTGCTCTTTTTTCCCTCTCTGTCTTACCGCGTTAGCGTACATATCCGGCATCACGATTCGCCTTGGTCCTTCTGTCCTCCAACTTCTCGCTCACCTTTTCCACTTCTCATCTTCCGCTTCCTCCTCTTCTACCTTCCGTTCATCTACAGCGCGGGTGTTCCCTTTTATCGACTTCTTTTTTCCTCTCTCTGCGAGTCTCGCGCGCAACACTCTTGCGTCCTTTCCTCTTTACGCCCTTCGCCCTTGTCGCTCCTCTTTGTAACTCTTCCGTCATCACGTCGCCCGGTCGGCAATCTTTTCGCTGCGCGAGATTGCAAGGGTGAAAGAGAGAGAGAGAAGGGGAGAGGGAGAGGGAGAGAGAGAGAGAGAGAAAGAGAGAGCTAGGAACAGTGAGGACGCGATGAGGAGTATATCGTCGCGTTGGCCATGTCGTCCGCACCGTCCCGCCCATCTCTCCCTGTTCTTGTCCTTCTCCCAAATGGATACATATAATATATAAACGCACACACACACTCGTCCTCAAGGGTTTAAGGTAGTACTTGCCAAAAATGGTCACAGACAGAAAGTTTTGATTTTTTAAACTAAAATTTTTCAGGATATCCAGAACAAGTTGGTAAAATTTCAACCCCATTGACCATCCCGTTAGCGAGATATTCGCAATTGAAAATCGCATTTTTAATCCTAGGACCCTACATTATCTGTACGAAACAAAGAACCTATACAGGGGTTACGCATACCCCAGTACTTCAAATCAACGCTGCTAACGAACTGTTTGTCGTAGAGAGTTTTTTTTTTATTCGAACGCTGAAAGACTGAAGAATGAAATAGGATACGCGAGAAAGACTCAATATGATTTTTTCGCTGTGAAAATTGCAATTGAACAAAGCAAGAAAAATGGTTGTAGCATTTTACGCTTAAAATGTGGGGTGTGTGGTACTCATGTGGAGGGTCCTATGGTTAACACGCTTTGCATAGTGCACGTGATATAATTTGTCGCATATCCACTAATAATCAAAAACCGTCGAGACAGAAAACGATTAAAAAACTGAGAAATTATAAACAAGTACTTGACGATGATTAAAAAAAAATACCACTTTTTACCACAAACTTCCCAAGTTATTAATGTTAAAATTTGTTTACACTTTTATTTCGAATTAACTACAATTTTTTTGAATTTTTTCATTTTTATTTTTTTAATTTAATTTTTTAAAAATCTAGAAAAATTGTAGTTGATGAAAAAAAAAATGTAAATAAATTTCCTTTCTTAATATATTATCCTAGATCCCATAATTCCCAAGTGGAGCATCTCCACTCATCAACGTTCCAACCAAAAATGGTAGAAAAGGTCCAGAAAAAATTCTAGCTACCCCAGTGTGAACCCATGCAACTTTTTACCCTCTTGACATTTCCTCTGAATCCCTATAGTTCTTCGATGATGCCTTCTTTTCTAAAACATGTCTTTTTCAGCTGTAAATGCACTACTGGGGCGGAAAAAAACGTACGAGACTATCTAAAAAACAAAAAGGTAGACTTTGATATCCTTTTTAAGTTTATCATGAAAAAAACCGAGGAAAAAATTTTCCACAAATTTGCAGTTAATTTTCGACGGCCAAAAAATAGCCGAAAAATGGCCACGTTCAATAGTGCGTACCGGGGCGAAAAAAAATCGTAAAGAATTTTCTAAAAAAAAGCAAAATAAAGGTAAATTTGTCCTCTTTAAAACGCCATATGGGAAATTCAATTATCTTTATTTTTGAGTCCGCTATCTAACGTTTAGTGTGGTTTAGTGTGGTAAGGAATTTCGACTAGTGTGTACAAACTTTTGGCCGGCAGTGTATACGTATATGCGGGATTCTAAAATAGTTTTATTCAAAGTCTAACGGTTTTCGAGATATCCGCGATTTTCGTTTTTTACAGGTTTTTTCGGATTTTTCCACTGAATAGCGAAATTCGTATGCGTTTATGTCATCAAGTGTACAACATTTTGTATTACTCGTAATCTAGAGATTCTGTGTATTCTATCGAATACAAACTTTATCGACTTTTTAATTTCCAGCAGTCAGTGCTGTCACCTAAATGTTAAAAATACCATTCCGACAAAACAAAAGTGAAACTTTGAACACGCATAGAAAAGGAAAAAAAAAGACGCGCCACTGCCATTCAATTTATTTTGAAAGCTTATCTACTTAGCGTATGGTTTCTCTCAAATAAAAAATATTTCGTACAAATCATTTTAAAAAATGGAAGAATTTACTTTCAAACTTCAAAGGTTTGTTTATTGATAATTTGTGTAGAGCTAGTTTGGTTAACAAAAAGGCAGAAAATGAAACAAATGAAAATTTGATAGAATACACTGAATCTCTAGATTACGAATTAAAGAAAATGTTGTACATTTAATATAATAAACTCATACGAATTTCGCTATTTGGTGCAAAAGCCTGAAAAAAAAAACCGATTAAAAACGAAAATCGCAGGTATTTCGAAAACCGTTATACATTGGATGATACATTGGATAAATATGTGTTAGGTCAAATCAATCCTAAATGACCTTTTCAGTTTTCCGCGCTACCTCTCTACACCGTGTATATGCTTGCACGTGTGTGTGTGAACATAGTATGCATGTATATATAAAAGACACGGTAGAGATTAAGAAACGGAACGGCCGGCCCGCGGTAGCGTAAAAAGAGGAGTAGAGGTGCATAGAGCCGAAAGGAGAGTAAAGAGAAAGAGCCGGAGCAAAGATCCTCCTCACTCTCCTCATCATCATTCTCCTCCTCATCCTTGACGTTGGCGTACTTCTCTTTCTCGCTTTCTCTCTCTCTCTCTCTCTCTCTCTCTCTCTCTCTCTCTCTCTCTCTCTCTCTCTTTCTCTCTCTCTTTCTCTATCTTTTTCTCTCTTTCGCCTCTACTGCTGTTCAAGCACCCTCTGAGAAAGAGAAGTTCGCGCGCGCGGCGAAGCAATGATGAGAGAGCTCTGGAGGAGAGAAGCCGCAAGGCTTTTTGTTCTGCCACCGCAGCAGCAGCAGCTCCAGCACCACCAGCGGCAGCAACCACGACTGTGTGCCGCTTTGTCGCACCCAACACAAAAATAGAGCCTCCTCACCCTCTTTATCTCTCACTCCCTCTCTCTCTCTCCCTCCCTCCCTCTCTCTCGCTCTCTCTCTCTCTCTCTCTCTCTCTCTCTCTCTCTCTCTCTCTCTCTCTCTCTCTTCCTTACTGTTGTACGGTCGTTGTTCCGAACTTCTTCTCGGATACATCGTGACTACATGCACACACTTCCCGTGGTGGCTCGGTGAGTGCGTGTGTGCTTGCATATATAAATATATACATACATATATCTGTGTGTGTGTGTGTGTGTGTGTGTGTGTGTGTGTGTGGTTACGGTGCGCCATCATCATTCGTGGCCCAGCGTGCAAATCGCTATCTCTCTCTCTCTCTCTCTCTCTCTCTCTCTCTCTCTCTCTCTCTCTCTCTCTCGGTTTCCTCCTCTCGTGTTCCTTTTTCTCTCTTCGTTCTTTGGTCTCTTAGCGTCTCTTGGGAGAGCACTACGCGTCTTCGTCGTTCTTAACTACGCTCTGCGTTGTTAACGACGGGGCCGTTATTATACAGCGTTCAATATATATATATATATATATATGTGTGTGTGTATGTGTGTGTGTGGCTGTGCGTGCGCATGCTGTATTCATTTTTGACACATCGAGATCATGATTTCCGCTCGCTCGGTGCTCTTACAAATAACGTACTAATGATTTTCCGATTATCTCCGCCATATGTATCCAGCTACGCGTTTTGGGAGATGACATACCGACGAACGAGACATCATCCATTCTGACATTCATTTATTTTGAAAGTGTTTTCTTTCTAGCTCATACACACAGCGTAGCGATTTTTTTTTTTTTTACGAAAGCAAAGAATTTGTGCCATTTGGACTGAGGTGGAAGAAAAAATTACCGAATTAAATAAAATAAATAAAATAATTATTTTTCACCAATACATTATAGTTTTATGAACAAATAACAAAAATTACAAAATTACGGAGATATAAGTCGTCTGGTAGGAACAGCTTTTGAAAATCCTTGCCGATAGTGGCATTTTTTTTTCTGTCAGGCATCGTCTGAGAAGTAATTTAAAAAATTCTTGTAGAGAAAGGTAATAGCTGAAGTGTAATACATGGGGATTAAAAGAAAATGGTACAATTGACAGGTGTTTTAAAAAACTGTAATTTTTACCAAAAGTTTGAGTTTTTAAAATCAATAAAAAATTAACGTGGCATGCAATAAAAAAATCCTCTGCTGCATTCTAGATAATGTTATAAAGAATATGTGGTATAAATTTCATCAAAATCGGTAGAGTAGATCTCGAAATATATTGTTCACCAATTTGAAAAGAGATTCATACTAGACGGCTTATAGCTCAGTTATTTTTTTATTTGTTTTTCTTTAAATTTGTTCATGAAATTGAATGTATAGATAAATGTATTAGTAAAAAATAAAATGTAAATAAATGTATCAGTGATAAATAAAAATTATTTTATATATTTAACAGTCGCGCCAATAAAAATTGTTTTATACCTATTTTTCGAGCGCCAAGGTGGTTTTCCTACCCCTAACCCCTGCGTTGTTTTTTTTTCTGCGTACGAGAAAAATCGAATGCAGCGTCTTGACAAGAATGTCCATTTTTTCAAAGTTTTGCTTAATTCTTTGTAAAAGAGCGGAGGCAAGATTGAAGCCGAAATTTCTTTTTTCCTGCTTTCATTCACCTCGTTGCTTTCGCTTCATTTTTGTCCCCTCCCGCGTAGACATCGTTTACACGTTCCTTCGTTGATTCCTTTGAAGGATAGACGAGAGGCGTCCACTTGGACCCTGCCACCCTCGCTCTTTCACCCTTCCATTCTAACAATAAGGCTCTTCGAGGCGAACCACGACTGCGATCATTCCCCTAGTTGTGTGCGTATGTGTGTGTATATACAAGTATGTAGTTTCGTTCACGCGGCGATTTCTATGTATACGTTTCATGTGGAAGCTGTGGCCCTCCGGCCGCCCTTCGTTCGATGTGCCCAGAAAATGGGGTACATTCGTAGACGTCTCCAGAACCCGAGCACACAAGGTTGTTATAGGGGTAGCGCGCGTAGGTTCATCGAGATGAGAACGATAGAGCACGCCTCGACGATTCGTATCTGCCAGTATACTCCGGAACTGACGTTCTTACGGCTAACAGTGTCCCTTGTCGAACTTGCCTATATCGTATCTACTCCACCAGCATACCGTATACCTACTCCTATGAGGCATTGTCCAGCTAGACCGCAGCGCAGTATATACGTTAGTTTTTACTCAAATGTATACGCGAGTTGATCAAGTACGAGCGCCTGATCGGGATGAAGCTTCGAGCTGCCAACCGTGTATGATCCGTTGATCCTTTGCCTCTCGACAAGTGCCATTTAGTACACGGAGAGAATTAAAAAGTAATTTTTGTCGTGAATTTCACGGTAAAAATTACCGTGATATATTTCAATGTGGTGACAAGTGAGAAAAGCACAATAATTCGTATGCGACCAGTTTTTTTTTAACTCACGTTACAGAAAATTTCAAATACGTAGCTAAAATTTTACTATACAAGAAGGGTAGCGCGCACGATAATTTTTACCGAGAGCACAATACATTTTCCTATAACACTTATTAAATTTTCTAATAAATCTTAAAATAACTGTTATAAAGCCGATACTTTTTTATAGACATTTTTGAAAGGCATAAAATAATAAAATGCACAGTAAAATTTCGCTGATATTATATATTTTTTAAATTTAAGTTTTGCGTATTTTGTTACACATCAAAATTTACTAGAAAATCTGGTAAAATTTTCTATCTGAAGAAGAAATTTTATTTTATTTTCGTGAAAATCTGTGTTTTACTCAGTAATAATAAGCGAAGTTTCAGGGTTGTCATCTGTTTACCGTTACTGCACGGTAATTTTTAACATTTAATTCTCTCCGTGTATCATCAGCGAGGCATTCGATTGTAATGAGAATTTTGCGTATAAAAATTAAGCGATGTGCAATACAGTCTGCAAGTTCCGGAATAAGTCTTCGTAACAGCGATACTAATTGAATGAAGGGCGAATACAATGTAACAAACTACTAAAAAAACATCGAAGGGATGAGTGAACGATTGGTCTTCATGGCTCGGTACGAGCCTTCTACACTAAGAAATGTGTGGCGTTTTAGTTACTTCTAAAAATATACCACTGCTTATTGGTATTTTAGCAGTTACATAAATTATGCACATGTGTTAACCGCAACCACCAATCTTAACCAACCACAAACATACGTTGATTGTTCCATATTATACATATAAAACGGTTTCGTGACTGACTGACTGACATATAAATAACGCACAGTCTAAATCGTTGAAGATGGAAACGTGAAATTTGGTAGATATGTTACTTAGACGGTTTAGAGGTGCACTGAGAAAGGAATTTTTGAAAATCAACTCCTAAGAGGGTGAAATATGGTGTAAAAGTTTGTTTGGAAAATTGTATTCCTAGACTGAGAGAAATGTGTGGGATCTTCAACCACATTTTATATTTCCCTGAGGGGACAACAATATTGTATAGTCATGGTTACTGCTTAAAATATAGTACTGCTTATTGAAAATTTTGCAGTTTCGTAAATTATACACATAAGTTAACCGCAACCTGCTGTATAATATAGTAGGTTTTAATAAAATGGATATTTCCTTACACTATCAAAAAATAACTCCCCCCTCCCCCCCCCCCAGATCCTAACAGTGAACAGGACTAAAGTATGTCGTTTGTGATTTGCGACGATGTTTATAGTGATTTATACCATATTGCAGAGGTAGTCATAGCGTCGACCGCGGTCGATCGCCTACAGTCTGTGAAGCGATTTGTAAAACTAGTTTAGAAATGCTTCATTGAATCAATATGTTTGGATTTGTTTGGGTTTAAAAAAATCAACTTTGTTTGTTGCCGGTGGTAGACCGCCAGGGATATTTTGAATCGTAGTGTCGCCTGCACACTTCAAAAGTTTGGACAACCCTGCCATATTGTATGTCACGTCTCCTAAATGTATAGAATATTTCATAAATCCAATATAAAAGAAAATACTCAATTGATAGTTCTAATTCCATGATGGTTTTTATGATAATTCGTCATTTCCTGTCCCCCTGAAATGATTTCTTTTGATGAAAATATTTCGCCTACACATGGAATCGAACCTACAACCTGCCTATCTTCTGCCTATACTACGCAAGCTGCCATTGTAATCGTAGATTTGGCATAACAGACAAAAGTAATTTCGAGCTGTACTTCCGAATAGCTGTTACCACCGATATAGGTGAACTTTTGCGCGAATCTTTTTTTTTAATGTATGTCACTGCTTTTTTTGGCGCATTGTTTTCGAAATTTCGAATTTTGAAAACTGATAAATTAATGGGTATAGGTTTATATCGATCATGACGTGTTACTGCTATCTCTACTTTATTGACACATTTTGCAGATTTACGTCTTCGCTATAAGTAAAGATTACCATAATTTTTTCGTATAGACACTTTTCGTAAGATGTAATAAATTGGACTCGACAAATGTTAATGTTAAATGTTAATAAATAATATAAAACGCATATGTTAGGATTTTTTAAAACAACCCCTAACTAGTGGTGCAACGGGGTGTTGAAGTGCTCAACCCAAACACCTAATAGCTTGAAGCCAAATTGCACGCGAGCGAAGCCACGGGCGGAAGCTAGTGCTCTATAATATAGTAGGTTTTTATAAAATGAATATTCCCTTACTCATAAAAAATTAACACCCCCAAGATCCTAATAGAGAACCGAACTAAAATATATATACATTGTAAAAAATGTTGTTTGTGAATTGCGACGATGTTTATAGTGATTTCTACCATATTATATGATACGACCTGCTATATGCATAGGAATGGGTGGTCTACAAGAAGAGAAGATGAACTCCAAGAAGTGTTGAACTGATATCCCATTTTTGTAAGGCAACAAACATACTATGCAACAGTTTGTAAGAAACGCGTAGTTCTTGAAACTCCTAAACCGTACTTGCTCCAGCTGAAAATGATTTACGTCTTTGCTATAAGTGTACATCACCACCATTTTGTTCCGAATAGTCACTTTTGTAAGTTCTTTTAGCAAATTATACTCGACAAACGTGAAGGGATCATCACAGTGTAGCGGGTCGAAAAATAGCTAATATTTGCGATTTGTTTTCGATGGTTAAAATACGCTAATCCCTCTGTTTTTTTATGTCAAATCAAAGCACTCATGAAGAACAGAAAATAAATTTTTAAACGGTTATTTTGTTTTTATTTACATTTTTTTAACCGTTGAAAATGTCTTTGTAAAAAGGCGTCCTCACGGTTTACACGATTGTGGCCGTAAATATTATCTGAAACGTAATTTGTAAAAAGATTATTAATCAGTATGAAAGCCGCTATCTTGCTATTTTTTAAATGAAAATTGAGAAAATGTCGGTGGTTTAAAAAAACGTATCGAATTCAGCCTATTTTTTTTTGTTGAGTTTTTCGTTAAAAAATATATGGAGATTTAAAAAAAAAGTGTCCATAGCAAGATAAAGAATGGCGTGAAGAATGTTCTGTCAACATTTGAGACGGATAGCTTGAAAACTCTTCTTTTGAGAGAGTATACCGTTTTGAAAAACGACATTTCGAGAAGAACGCGTTTAAAGTTTCGACTGCGGAAGCCGCTGCTTGAATCACTTTCTCTAAGAAAGGCTGTAGCGACCAAAATTCTTCGAATTTCGCCCCAAAAATTGAACAGCATATTTATAACTGTCTATACTATCGGATAATGGAAAAAAATCAATTTTTTTGGAAATTTGACACTCTGATGATCCCTTAATGTTAACCATATGAACTGTAGAAACTTAAATATTTTCAATATTAATAAATATTTTTAGTTTTTTTTTTAGTAAATATTTAAACGATTAGTATTTGTGTGCCGATTTTGTGATAGCATTGAATTAACCATATCAATGTTGTCAAGCCTTTTCCAATAGTTAATAAATATTTCGGGGATAATAGACAGTCAATCATGCTATCCAAATAGCATGTTTAGAAATACTTTTCGCTTACACTTGTGTAAACCATATTATGATTGCTGTGTCAATAAACTATAGGAAATTTTACTATTTGCTCTTTTATCATGGGTGTTTGTTGTAAATACCATAGAACTTTTCTCTTTGTGTATGTCGATTTCCTGCTCCGAGGAAAACTTATTTTCATGCACATGTGGAAGTTTGCCCGCAGTTATTCGTTACGAAAGCTTTTCGCGCAGCCACTGCTATAAGGGCAATCGCATGACATAAGCTAGATTGGTTTCGTTTTTTTCACTCGTGAAACTTCGATATAGGAAAAGGGTCAATCGAAATCTCGAGGGATGCGAAATAGGAACGATCCTCCGGAGACTTAATCCTACGAGATTTGTCGCAATCCAAGACTTTTATGGTGGACTATCGTTTTGACATTTCACCATGTCGCCGATCGTCTTATTTATTTCCACTGAGGGATATCATAACCGAAGACGTTCTTGGCCCTTCCACTCGGTGAGCTTTCCGCTCCGGAGCCAAGCGTCTGAGTGCGATTATCACTGAAATGCCTTATCCGGGCTTACGGACGTGCGCGTTCGCTGGTGAGAGAGAACGACCGTAACACGAGCTCGAGGGGAACCAGAGAGCAGGGCGTGGGCGGGAAAGCTTGCTCTTCCAGGCTCCTTCGGGATATAACCAAGCCGCGTGGCAAATCGCGATACGTATCGACCCCTTTCACTCTCAACCACGAAATCCACCCTCGACTCCCAACACTGTGTATCGCCTACGACCGATGAGTTTCCAGACTCCCTCACTTTCAACTCCTATACCCGCCGCTCGCCTCGACTCTCACGGTCCAATTATCCCGTTTCGGTAGCCCGCCCGTGTCCCAGCTTGACTCACGGCCCGTCGACGAGTCGCCCGGATCCACTGAGGGAGGATTCTTCCTACCGCGCGTTTTCCTCAACCCTCCATGTGCTTGATGAACTAGGCTTGCTTGTTTCTTTGGCTTACTTATTTCCAACTGAGATATCGAACCTCGAAACTGGTTGATTAAGAATCGTTGTTCGGCAAAGCACAATATAACGTGTTTACAAAAAAAAAAAAAATGTGTTTTTGGTGTAATGGTACGTTAGAAAAAAATCTGAGTACGGACGTGTTTTGGAGTCATATGAAAGGCTTTTATGGTGCTTGAAACTAAATCTGGATACACCAAGTTGCGTGCAGAAATGTGACCGGGCATTCCTTACTTTGTGTAGGACCCTAGTCAGACTTGCCTCGTCTTCACTTAACCCGGCTCTTTCATAGAGCAGATTGGCATGGTCACAAAATCGTTTTTTTTTAGAGCTTACACTCTATGTTTGGAAATAACAATGTTCTGGCCAGTATACACTGCGAGCAAGTACGCTTTAACGTAATGTATACTGGGCCAGAACAATGACATTTCCTGAAAAATGGAATCCGACTTCAAAAACTGTGTGAGGTTGCTTTGCTTTTTACCTCATCAACGATATTTATAATTGATTAGGATAAAACTAATGTATCCGTTGTAATTCCATTCACCATTATAAGCATTTTTCTCATCGATGATAATCTACGAGAATAAAAATACTTTTCATCAATAATGGTATTGCAACAAATATTTGAACATAACGAATAACCGAACTATTTAATGAGACGAAAAAGTGAAACAAGTGGTTTGTAGTTTATCAAATTGAGGTCGCTTCGTCAGGAAATATGTTCTGGCCAGGAAAGACATTATCTGAATGTATTTCGCCAACAATCCACCAGGTGGCTTCGAGCCTCTGGCTCAAAAAAAAAAATCAAATTTTTGTTATGTTTCGAAATTTTGTTTTTTTTTCTCGAATTGAACAAGTCACTAGTGCAAAGTTGTGAAAGAAGTTGGAAAAAATTGGTCTTTTCATTTTGATGATGATAACACGATGTTTAGGAATACTTGTTGCTTTAATTGTTTTGTAAAACTTTGATTAATCGATCCGGAAAAAAGGTTCGATCGATCAATTTGAAAATTTACAGGGCTATTGGGGGTATATTAAGCTAAAACAAAACCTGGCAAAATTAGTCTTTCCATAAATATTTGTAAAGTAGTGGTAGATTTACTGAAACGTAAAAAAAAGTCAATTTTTGTACTTTTTTTAAATTGATGTTAAGGGTGGAAAAAAAATTGTTTCTCAAATATCAATGAAAGTGTCTTATAGGAAATGTATTCAAGTTTCCAAACTGCCCTTGCAAAACTACCCTTGAAAAAAAAGAAAAATTTTGAAAAAATTTGTCTCGCGGTATTTCTTATGATTGCCAGATAACCGTAGCTCACAAGAAATTTTTGCCAAAAGATCTTAAAACTAGAGACTTGAAGCTACAAAATGCTTTTTTTTCATCTTGATACGACCATTTTTCACAGAGATACAGCGCTTCGAAAATCACTTAAAAAAGGGAAGAAATGCTCTGTTCTTTTAATTCTTTGGAGTCGCGTATAACGAAGAAAACGTTAACAATTGCGGCCTCGTCTTCACAAGGGATTGACCGAGGATACAGAAGGTTTCCACCTAGGAGCCGCAGAACAGTTGTACACGTGACTACCCCAAATTAGGGTCTCACCCGTGGAGCAGATATCGATCATGAAGCACAGTCGTCGCGGGATGGCCTGTTTTTCTCTTTTGTATTTGTTAGGGGCAAGCCCTTGTGGTGGCACACGTCGTGGCGTGCTAATACCTTCCTACAGGCCTGAAAAGGAGAGTTTCATTACCCCCCCCCCCGCCCTCCTCTTCACTTCTGTCGTCCTTGTCATTCCGACAAAGGACCTTTCTGCACCTGTTCACCTACTCCATCACACAGGTATTTCTGTGGCTTATGCGGACGACATGTCTAATACATTACGCGGCTTGTTTTTGTCCTTGTTTACTGCTTGGATCCGACCAGTATGTACTTTCCCTTCATTTCATTGTGGTACCCTTTTCATGCTGAAGATTGGTCGAAACCAGCCTTTTGACACTTGTATAGATTCTCTTAACAGACCACGCAGTACCGACGGTATAGCCGATTCATCGTTGTAAACAATGCCCTTATAAGCGGTTTCGACTGTATATAGAAAGCATTTTTAGCCGAGGTGTTCCGTTGTCAAAATGATTAAATAAAAACCATTTCATACAGCCACGTGCTCAAACCCAAACAAACTCACATTGCAAAGAATCTTTATTAACATCATAAGGTAACGCCACTTTTCCCAAAGTATGTGCCAATGATTTTCTGGTAAGGAATTATTGGATGGATATTGAAAAATCACAAATTTTCTTTAAAATTTGAGGAATGATAGTTCTTGATAGAATAGTAATACATTAATTATTTTGGAATTTTTCACTAAATAATTTAGTAGTTACAAACATATGAATTTAACACGATTGTTTACACTTCTGCAGACGTTAATGGTAGCAAAACGAATAGAACTAAATCACCGTAAATTCTGAAAATATTATATCATCATGGACTGAGTAATTGTCGAGAAATTAATTAAAGTAATGAGAACTTTAATTAATTTCTCGCCTTTTTTTAATGATGAATTAATAGCAATGATTGGAAAACTCAATATATATTGAGTTTTCGGTTAATTATTGATAATAATAAGATGATCTGAAAGTATTAATTGAATTAAAAAATTGAGACATTTTTTTGTTGCACAGTTGAAACAGATGCACTGACACAACTTCAGTCAAGCACAAGCCAATATTTAATTTATTATTAAATTAGCTATTTGTAAGGCTAGACATGTACGACATGATCTAGTAAATCCACAATTCGCCCATTTTTGACTAACTTTTTGGCCGACGGTCCATCCAGTAATACCTTAAACGGTCCGCGGGTGCATCTATGCGAACACTTGTACCGGTTTGTCATTTTTTTGGAAAAGCGATTCGTGGCTCATCGCAATTCGGCACCTGTTTTCGATTGTATATTGGACGATGTATATTAGTACGAGAAAACTCTCTTCCCCGTATAAGGAACACTCTGATTATGTTCTCTTACACGTAATTCAGTATTACGTAACGATGCGATTGCACCAATAAGCTGCATGTCTCAACGCTGAGCAAAAAAAAAATAACAATCTGGATAAGAAAAAACTATCCAAGGACTGTTCAACGTAATGATAAATTAATTTTAAATAAAATAATTGTTATTTATTCACGTTCAATAAATATTTGTATAATACAATAAGACTTTGCTACATGTAAATATCATACTCATACTGTGTAGAGATTACATTAAGATTCCAATAATTCGCGATTTTAATAGTTTCACCCTGGTAGCAAGCAAAGTGTCAAATAATTAATAACAAAAGAGCAAAAAAAAAAACAATACGCTTATTCAAATGCTGCAGGAATAAATTCGATAAAAACCAGTTTACACTCGAATTCCTTAAAATCCGTAAAAAGCCCATGATTCCCACGACAGAGGAACCGCAAGTTATTACAAATTACTTTCGGCCTCCTCGCAAACTCTTTCCCATTAACGAGTAGCATATTTTCCAACCCCAAATAATTTATCCGATTCGAGTGACTCTTCATAATCTGTGTCGTCACAAAAGCGCAATTATAATGAAATATTCAGATCCCGAGGCTACCCGAGTACCAATCTTTATTTCTATCTTGCGTCATAATCTTTCGATTAAAATCGCGAACGAATTGATCGAGAACTATGCTGTGCGGCAAGGAGTCTGTTTGAGTTACCCTCTCAGTATTGAGATGCAGTAATCGAGATTTCTTTTGTTATTCTAATATAAATGCCTAACGATAGCAGGGCGGGAAGGGTCCCAATCGTGGGACGGTAAAGAAGACATATGGAAAGAGAAGCAAAGTCGAGAGTATCGCGGAGTAAAGTGAGAGGGCGGAAAGAAGAGATTGGGATGGTTGGGAGCGACGGCATTTAAATCTAAAAACGAGAAGTACACCGGTAGGAGCAGTGGCAAACTCTCAGTCCCCGTGGGTAATTGGAGGGTCGGGGATTTTGCTGCGTTCAGGCGCGCAAGGACGGCGGTGCGAGGAGGACGAAGTGGAGGAAGGCGAAAGAGGCTAAAATACGAGCCAACAGTTACTTCGCGGCGAAGCGCTATATATATATATATTTACTTACACACGTAAAAATTCACACAAGCATCGAATCGTGCACATACACGTATATATACATATATATATATAAGGGCAACGATAAAAGTCGCTGGGTATTTGGACGGAATGGGACGGCAACCGAGCGGTGGAATATGGCACGGCGGCATTGGCGTCGAAAACAGTGAAAAAGTGTGTGTGTGTGTGTGTGTGTTTGTGTTTGTGAGTGTGTGTACTATGGCTCGTCGAGAAAGCCACGAGAGAAATAAGGACGGGGACAACAGAGACTGGAGAGTTGAAGAGGGTGGCGGCAGAACCTGTAGGGAGATATAGGAACTTGAGTGGGGTGTGCGGGGGCGGGAATGTGCGGGGCGGCGAGACATATACAGAGCAAACGAAACGGTGAGGGAGAGAAAGTCGAATAATCGTGTACACCGCAAATCCACGGGCACCCGAGGGAGAGCCGGAGTTATCGCAGGATAGAGTATGCGGTATACATTGGGGTTTATGTATGTGTTCGTGTCCGTGTGTGTTGGCGGAACCGCGGGACCAGTGCCAGAGCATAGTCAACACACATAGGCAGTCGGTACACGTTTGCGAGGACCAATGAAACGAATCCCCTCGTTTTCTGTCGAAGAGCAACAACTGGCGAGCTTTAGGTACACGTAAAAAGAGGAGAGAGAGCGAGAGAAGTATACTTTTGCATGTAATAATGTAATGTATGCTACGAGGCCTCGATACCGTTAACAAGATTCGAACAACCGCCGAAACGAAGCTTTTCCTGTGCCCATGCGGGAAAATGACAATCAGGATGTAAAAAGCGCCTGTCGATGTTCTAGCTGACATCTAGGGTGTCCCAAAATGTACGCGAGATTCGAACCTTGCTCCATTTGTGCGGTAAAGTATTGCCAACGAAAAAAAAGACAGCGTGACAGTTGACAGTTTACGGTTATTAAAAATGGAGCGCTACACGAAAGAACAACGCGTTTTCATTGGTGAGCAATATTTTAAAAATAATGATGTTTTGACAGCTACATTTTGAAATTTTCATAAAAAATATGGTCGGAATAGTGATTTAACTTCGTCAATTGTGAAGAAATTAATTTAAAAATTCAGGGAGACTGGATCAAGGAGTGATCTTAGACACTCCGGCTGTCCTTCAACAAGTCGTTCAACACAAAACATCGAAGCAGTTCGTGAGAGTGTTGCTGAGAGTCCAGGAACATCAATTCGGCACCGTGGTCAAGACTTGGACATTTCGAGACGCTCTTTACAGCGTATTCTTACGAAGGATTTGCACTTTCATGCTTACAAGGTTCAATTGACTAAAGAACTGAAGCCTACTGACCACGCACAGCGAAGAGAGTTCGTTGAATGGATTATGGAACAACAAGTGGATGCTGATACTGTATACTTTATGAATCGATAAAAAAATGGACAATTTTTTATTAAAAACCTGTGTTTTCTATCAAAATTGTGCGAATTTTGGGATACCCTTTCTAAGTCGAGGTCTTTCATGTGCCAGGTTTCCGGTTCAAAAACTTGTGTTCATTGCGATATACAGAGAGACAAAGTCCATGGTATTTATAACAAACGCTCATGGTAAAAGAGGGAATAGTAAAGTACCCTATAGTTTATTGACACGGCAATCATAATATGGTTAACAAAACTGTAAGCGAAAAGTATGTCTAATCATGCCTTTTGGGTGGCATGTTTGACTTTATGTTATCCCCGAAATAATTATTAATTATTGTAAAAGACTTGACAATATAGATATGGTATGTAGGACATTCATTACTATGCATATAGCAGGTCGTATCATATAACATGGTACAAATTCCTATAAAAATCGTCGCAAATTACAAGGAACATTTTTTTGCAATGTATATACGAGGGGGTACCCAAAAGAAATCGAACTTATTTTTTTTTTTAATTTTATTTTTAAACAAAAAACTTTCGATCCCCTTCAAAGTACTCTCCACTAGCACTAATACACTTGACTGATATTTTATTCCATTGTTCAAAATATTTTTTTAATTCATTCGGGGAAATAAAAAAAATTTCAAATTCATTTGGGGAAATAAAAAAAAGTAACTGGTGGCAAGGTCTGGTAAATAGGGGGGGATGGGGCACAGGGGTCATGCCATTTTTGGTAAAAAATTGGCGCACAGGTAGGGCTGTGTGAGAATCAGCCATTGCAACAATGACGATCACACAAAGCAACTGTCACTCAAAAATTCACACAAGCCGAACGGAACCTTCTTTAGCGATGACGCTTGTCTTACTGACTCGGGAATGGTAGCTCTATATACCCTTCTAGCGGCAGAACTCGATACTACAGAAACTTCGCTCACCACAACATCAGTTCGTTTTCTTTTGGGTACCCCCTCGTATATTTTAGTCCTGTTTGCATTAGGATGTCATGGGGAGTTAATTTTTGATAAAGTAATGGAATATCCATTTTATGAAAACCTATTATGGTTGAAAACACCATACATTTCTCTCAGTCTAGGTTTGTTTCATTTTCAAATTCGTTCGCATCAAATTTCATTCATCGTTTCCGTTCGAAAAAATATGGAGATAGAAATATGGAGGTGCTTTTGAGTTTGGGCAAAGTGTCAATATCTTCATTACAACAGATGTGTGGCGAAAATATGGGAACTGTCCCATTTGTTATGCATTACGGTTGAATGTACCCTAGCAGATTATGATGAGAGACAAGAGTCAGTGGGACTTAATGAAGCCTAGGCGCGAGGTTTGTACGTAATTGGATTTATCCCTTTGCAGTAGTTGCGCCCTCGAAGGCATTACTCATCCGTTTCGTTCGCTCGATAATCATTCTCTCGCACCCTACTATTTGCCATTTCTCTTTCCCTCTAGCTCATGGATATTGCGCGCACTGCGGTGTAGTGCTGAAACCGCGCGCGGTTGGTTAAATCCTCAACTTGGCAGAGTCCTCGCGCAGGACCCTTAAAGCACTTTTCCACCCTCTTCACTGTACATTCCACAGCAACTCTCGAAGCTCCGTACTCACACGTACGAATACATGCGCGCGCGCACATGCAGAATGAGTACTATAGACATGTAAGGAAGACATATCGTTGATGATAGTGCCCCCCCTTCGTTGAATTTCCCGCGTAACTCTCACCGAACCGAATTAACCCCTGTGCTGTGATGAGACCGATGACGAGAAGGTGAAAGCATCATCGCGTTGATGTCGACGATGTCGTTCTCATACTCTCTCTCTCTCTCTGTCTCTATGTACATCGCTCTTCGGTTTTTCCCCCTTTCTTCTCTCTTTCTCTCCAATGTCTGTTTCACTTTCTTTCGTCTTTCTCTGACTTTGTGTTCGTCGCTGCTAAAGATCTGTGTTCTTTATTCCCGTGGCATTTTTTTCAGACAACTCTTTAGCGTCCTATTATGATGAAGCAATTCCTGTTGGTACCCACTTCTCGACTCCCTGGTATAATTTTATATACGATTAAGTACCAACTTATGACTCACACTCGTCTTTGTCTTTATTCAGACAGAAAAAAAATTCATAGGATTAGAGTGGTCTCAATCGTGTCTCTTTTTGTGATTTGCTGTTACAGTAGAGCATCGATTATCCAATTCAATTGGGACCGGACGCCTTTCGGATAATCGAAAATTCGGATAACTGAACAGCAATATTCCGTGGGCGAATAAAAAACGTTGATTCTTTCAATATGATAAAATATATATATATTTAAAAATACAATGAACATTAATATGTTAATAATACAAATACATTTTTGGTGAATTGCCAATAACCATTGTATCATTTAATAATATAGAATGAAGTTAAATATGTATTTAAAAATAATCAACATTCGTACATCTTTGAGTTCTTATCTATTTATTTTTGAATAAGTCGACGATTTTCTTCTGCCTCACAACGTAAGCTCGTTTCTTTGCTGCCAAATCTCGCAATTGTTTTAGAAGAAGTTGCATTGAACGACAGTCAGGCTGCGTTTTGTACCACTCCATTTCCGTAATATATAGGGCGTAATCGTTCGAATAACTGAGCATTCGGATGAACAAAATTATTGTTTAGGTAATTGATATTTCGGATAATCCAAATCGCCATTCAAAAATTGACGTTTCGGATAACTGATGTTCGGATAACCGACGCTCTACTGTATTTATTTGTTGTGCTTGCTATTTGGAAGCCCCGTAATTGTAAAGAAAAAGTATTGGTGGTGTAAGTTAATGTGTGTATTTTCCTTGTACAACACGAGCTTGAAATTAACGAACGGTTGAGACACACATGTTGTATGCACATTATTTTTTTAAACAATCAAAATGTAAATTATATGTATCAAGCTGCTTAATCGTATCAGGCTTAGCCTAATTGGTATTAATAACAGCAAAAGTCATCAGTTTATTCACGATGGCGAGGAATTAACGCATACGTTATTTATATAGCCTGCGTCTTCAATTCGGTATAAAGATTGCGAATCAAAAAGAAAATTACATCGACTTAAAATAACTATACAATTATTCACAACGCCTATTGGAAAGGTAAAATACATCATATATACGTCGCAAAATGATACAATAGATCATTCACGCTTAGGTTGAGAGGGATGAAATAATCAGTCAGGGATCTCTCACTATCGAGATTGAGAATACACAATAAACCACACGACCTAATCGTTACACACGAGCACCATATAAGGGACAAACCGCGATTGTGAGAGCAATCGAGAATCTGTCTGCGAGCTGCACATAGATGTTCGTAGTACGCTTTCTGTGCTGAGCGCCTCTGTATCCGTGTCCTTCTCACTCTGTCTCATTCCCGCTCTGCTTCTGTCTCTCTCCTCTCTCTCTCTCTCTCTCTCTCTCTCTCTCTCTCTCTCTCTCTCTCTCTCGCGATCAATCGATTATTCGTGACTCCGTCGACGACGCGTCTCTCTTGTCTCCTCTTCGAATAGCCCACCGTTTTATCCATCCCTTCTCGCCTCTATCAAAGTATATATAGAGGTGTCATTCTATAGGTGAGTGAGGGAGACGAGTGATATTGCGTCGATCGAATGGGTAGAGATATATATATATATATGTGTGTGTGTGTGTGTGTGTATATATATGTATACCTGATGTACGTATGTATATACGCAGCAATACGTCACCGATCGAGTCTATACGTGCATGTATATAGTGTATCGGGCGTTCCATAAAAAACTGTCCGTTTCGCCTAACCTTCCTAGGAAATTTAGCCAATGTTGTTATAGCCTATATCTTTAAAAACACTTATATTTTTTGTTTGTAGGTTTTTAAAATATATTTTAACATTTCTTCAAAATATGAATAAAAAGTGTACCAAGAAAAAAATATAAATTATTAATTACATAAATTATATTTTAATAATTGTATTATACTTATATATATATATATATATATATATATATATATATATATGTAAATATGAAACCGGAATTTTTATATAGAAAATACACGTTTATTGTATGAAAATGATAAAAAATATTTTATTCGAAGTATTGTCCATTACTAGCTATACATTTTTCCCACCTATTTGGCAATTTGTGGATGCCACGCCAAAAAAACTGTTGCACTTTTGAGGCAAACCAGTCATCGAGCCATTTTCGTACATTTTCGTAAGAAGTGAAGCGCTGCTCCGCAAGTGCGTGTCCCATCGATGCAAATAAGTGGTAATTGGATGGAGCCAAGTCTGGTGAGTAAGCCGCATGCGAAAGTATTTCCCAACTAAACGCCTCAATCGTTTCCTTGACCAGTTTTGCTGTGTGTGATGGTGCATTATCATGGAGCAAAATCACTTTGTGTTGCCTTTTTTGATATTCTGGTTGTTTTTCACGCAAAGCTTGATTCAAATCGATCATTTGTTGTCGGTAGCGTTCAGTACTAACAGTTTCGCCAGGTTTCAGCACCCAACAATGCTTGCAATTCACTGTCTTCAAACTTGTTCGACGGCCTCCCACGTTCTTTGTTTCTCATGTCAAAATCGCGACTTTTGAATTTTTTAAACCACTCAAAGCACTGTGATTTACCAAGAGCATGCTCACCGTAAGCTTCGACAAGCATTTGATGCGATTCTGCAGCAGTTTTCTTCAAATGGTAACAGAAAATTAATGCTGTCCGCAAATCGTAATTTCCAGGCACAAAATTCGACATGTTCAACGCTATAACAAACTATGTTGGGGTATGAAACTTGTACTGTTGTGAGTTAAAAATATTTGTCAGATATATGAACAAAGCAAATGGCGCCAATGATAACTTGTATTGTTGTGAGTTAAAAATATTTGTCAGATATATGAACAAAGCAAATGGCGCCAATGATGCGACTTGACGGTAACTACATTGATAGCTAGAGCCATCTATGGGCAAATTCTGGTTTCATATTTACAGACCTGGTATATATATATATATATATATATATATATATATATATATATATTAGGTGTGTGAATTAATTTTTACAGATTTTTCTAGCAGGCTGGGAATCCTCTTTCAAGTTGAAATATTTCAACGTCCTTTTAGGATTTCAAAGTATGGACATAGCCCTGTTCAAGACGCTGTATGAATTTATTGGGCGAGCATCATAACCTTAAAATAAAGTAAGAACAATGGCAACCGATAAGCTGCACATTCGCCACTGCATCCTTTACGAATTCCAACAAGGAAAAAGTGCCATCAAAGCGTGGGAGTCCATTTGTTCTGTGTTCGGGAAGAGTATTGTGTCATACGAAACATGCAATTATTGGTTTAAACGTTTTAGAAACAATGATTTCGAACTCAGTGACCGTGCGCGTACTGGACAGCCTGAAAAATTTCCGGACGACTGTTTGGAAACTTTACTGGTCCAAGATTCTTCACAGACACAAGAAGAACTTGCAGCCCAACTAGGAGTTGATCGATCAATCATTGCCAAGAGGTTACACGCGATGGGAAAAATGCAGAAGCTCGGGAAATGGGTCCCACATGAACTTACCGAATATAACCTCGGACAACGGATGAGCACGTGTCTTTGGTTGCTTAGCAAACAAAGAAGGTAGAACTTTCTCTGGAAAATCGTGATGGGGGATGAAAAATTGATCCTTTATGAGAATCCCAAGCGGAAAAAAATCATGGTTGGACCCTGGAGAACCAACAACATCAACTCCCAAACCGCAAATGAACGTCAAAAAAAATGCTTTTATGTATCTGGTGGGACATAAAGGGTGTTCTTTATTATGAACTTCTAGAACCGGGTCAGACGATCACTGCAAAACGATATAGTGACCAATTAAATCGCTTAAGCGAATCAATTGAGCAAGAAAGGCCATTCACAGGACACGGAAGGCGAAAAGTCATTCTCCTGCATGATAACGCTCGACCTCACGTTGCTCGTACGACCCAAACAACTATTTTAAACCTGGGCTGGGAAGTTCTTTCCCATCCGGCATATTCACCGGACTTGGCCCCATCCGACTATCACCTATTTCGGTCAATGGCGCACAGCTTAAGAGGGAGCCGCTTTTGAGAAGTCGAAGATATTAGGAAATTCATCGATGACTTTATCGCCTCGAAACCAGCCAGCTTCTATCGTGATGGTATCTGTATGCTACCAGATCGGTGGCAGAAGGTTGTAGAAAGCAACGGGGGATATTACCTGGATTGAACACGGTTTTGTCTATTTTTTAATAAACCGCAATTATCGAAAAAAACTGTAAAAATTAATTCACACACCTAATATATATATATATATACTTAAAAAAAATATATAAAATTATATAAAAATGTAAATTATTAATATAAATGATTAAAACACCAAATTATTGCCAGGATCACTGTTATAAATCATTAACATGAATTATTAAAACAGTAAATCATTGCCGAGAAGCAAAAATAAGAAGTTGCTGACGAAAAAAGTCGGCGAATTTGTTTAGGTTTGTTTGACTTTTCTCCCATTCTTAGAATTCCTATAAGCGGATACCGTCGTTCCTACATTTCTTTACAGAAAAATTCGACGCGTTCTAAACAATAGAATATCTATAGTTTACAATATAGTTTACAATCTATAAAAATACCAGACCGAGTGTCTCGTTATGTGTAAATTTTGTATCTTCAATTATTACGTGATGAGAAGCGCGCAAAAAAAAATCTTAATGAAGAGATTCTTGCATCTTCCGTTTGTGAAAATTACTTTTAAAAAAGTGTAGCCAATTTCAACAGGGAAAAGATTGGGGACGCATCGACTTGGCTCGAAATGCCTCGTATATGTTGAGCTCTCGACGGCGGTATACATGCCTCGGGGATCGACCAGTATAAGCATCTACGGCCTGTCGTTTCTGCACGGGGATATATCGTGGCTTGGGGCGTTTAGCAGGCAAATTTAGCAGGCCGCAATCGCCCTGGCTGGCGTGTTGATTCCCTGCTCGCGCGCGCGATATGTTCGGTACGCTGCCACGCCGCGGATCCTGACGATATAGTATGCACAAGCGAGACGGAACGTCGAACTCACCGGGACTGGATTCGAACGATACGAGAGAGTCTCCTTCTCTCTATTGGCTATGCGGTAATCTCCCTCCCCCTTCTTCTTGTGCTTCTCATCGTCGCCATCCTATATTTCACCTTGATCCCTGTCTTGATCGATTTACTCAGAGAGACAGAGAGAGAGAGAGCGAGCGAAAGTGTGTATGTGTGTGTGTGTGTAAGCGAGAGAGAGAGAGAGAGAGAGAGAGAGAGAGAGAGAGAGAGAGAGAGAGAGAGAGAGAGAGAGAGAGAGACAGTGAGAGAGCATGCATTTATAAAAAAAGTCGATGGGAATGGAAACGGAATTCAAATTTACATACAAGGTCTGTCCGCAATATAATGAGACGAAAAATAAAACGACCTCACGGGTGATCGTGGTCTCAGAGCTATTGAGGTCTCAGGTAAACTACGAGACCCTCTTCAGTATCGTTCCAACTTGCATAGATTGTGTCCCGTGCAGAAATTGTCATAGGGATCCTGTTGGATTTCCATAGTTGTTCCAACTTCCTCATAGGGATCCAATGGGTCATCGCATTGGATCCCTATACTAAGACGTCGCGCTCTCACATTGGAGTCCAATCCGAATTCCGCATTGGAATCCAATTTAAAGTCCGCATTGGAATCCAATCCTAAAGGCTTCCCACGTTATCGAACAGAATTCGATACAGCTCTTGATGAATCCCACTGCATTCTGTACGTTTAATTTTCTAAACGTAATATATAGATATACAAAATGGATGGGTTATGAAAAAAAGTATAAAACGCTTAAAAAAGTAATCGATTTCGATGGCATCACTGAAAATCTACTGTATTTATCGTTTGTTATTTATTTACCGCACTTTGACATATCACCACACACGTACACGCTCACGAAGCGTGCAGGTTATGTTTCGACACGCCGAGTTGATTTCTCGTGGCTTTTTACATATTTTCGATTCGAACGTGGTTAGAAGTCTCAAAGGGCGTTCATCGGAGAACGTGCAAGATCCAATTGGATCCCAATGAGGACTTCCTATGTGCGGTGTCCCTAACAAATCCCTATAAAGATGTGGGTGCATCTTGGGACTCGCCTAACAAATTTATGCACGGGATCGGGAAAGGATATTTTATTTTGAGGGATCCAACGAACTCCGGTTGAGAATTTTTAATGACAAAAATTCGTCGTCATTAGGGAAATAGAGCAAACGTCGTCATTAGGGAAATAGAGCAAAATCCATTTGGATTCCAATGTGGACTCTCTACGTAAGGCGTTCCTATCAAATCCCCATAGGGGTGTGGTAGCATCTGGGGACTCCCTAACAAATTTCTGAATGGGTACACGTATTTTTGTGAACCCTTGTTACAGGTGAACCTGGACTGGTGAAAGCATGCCGTGTTGAGATATCCGTACGACAGTGATTTCTTGTCAAAAGCGATAATTTTACGATATTACACAGAATTCAAATGTGGTCGGGAAAGCGTCGAAGATGAACCAAGCCATGCACCCTCAATAGTGAAAGAGAATTCCTTAGTGAAAAATTGACCACTGTTCTCCCCTACTCTCCGATGAGCTCGAACCTGGTGCTGTCTGATTTCTTTATGCTTTGAAACGTGGAATCACACTCGAGGGGAAAATATTTTGATACTATTGACATTGTCCGTACAGCTGTGACAGACACGCTTAACAGCCGGACAGAAAATGATCTAATCCATTGTATCAATGAGTGAGACAGCCGTTGGCGGCGGTGTGCTGATTCATAAGGATCTTCCTTTGAAAGAAATAACATTGATTCGGAGTTTTTTGGAAAGCATGATTTTTGAAAAAAAATGTGTTTCTTCACTTTCGGGGCGGACCGTGTAACCGTCAATGGCTGGATCAATATTGAAATTCAATAGATTTCCATAGCTTTATTTTGCTACATTTCTTTCTTTCGCCTAGTAAGAGCATTGACTAAACTCGTCAGCTCTGACACTACAATAATTTCATTTCATTCCCATGGACGTTCCATTTAATTCAATTTAGTATTCCTTTTCTTTCTGTTTCAATGTTTCTCCGTACGCCCTTGCGAGCTTTTACGACCCCTTACACTTTTACTCCACATTTCTGATTGTTATATCCAGTTCGTTGGAGAGCTCTCCCTACCCCCCTGAATGTTGCCCGCAGCTACGCTCTCCTAATGCACTACTCTATCAAGACCACCGGGAAACAATAGAGAATCTGTGCTGATGCAGACTGCTATATTTCGCTGAGTTTTAGTTGTGTTATCGTCAGGAACTCAGTAAAACTGTTGATCGCTCAATAGACGGTGCGCAGCGATCACTCATTCAAGTTTTAACTTAGCCCGGCGCTGCACACCGTCGAAAACCCCGAAGCCACACACGCACTGCGTATTTACTCCTCTCGATTAACTGAATTTACCGTTATAAGACAGAAGGTATAAGAAGGGCGTCCCTGTGATTCGATTTGCTACAGAAATTGTGGCAATGGCCCAACTTCCTGGATGTCCGGTTCTCCCGAAACATACATATTGATATGTATATGTGTGTATGTGTGCGTAGAACACAAATCCATAAATATAGGCCGTGAACGAGAAAGAGATAGTGAGGAAGAACGAACAAAAAGTAGGGAAAGAGAAGGAAGGAAAGATTGAGCGTGTGACGCTGCGGTTGTGCGCTGTCGCCATCACCGATGCCCTTCTCGTTATTTCGCTATACCCATATCGCGGGCAACGAAACTGTGATCTTTATAGTCACAGCGTACACCAACCCTCACCTTATCGAACACAATAAATCGTATGTACGATTTACGACCGCCCTTCCGCCCAAGCACCACCTTAATGACATACTCTGACATATACCACGTTGGTTGATCTGCTGCTTCTATGTATAGCGAGATACGTACAGGACGAGGTGTAGTGTATCGTACAAATTCTCGTGCGGAAAATTGGCAGGGTATACCTAATACAATTCGGGGCCTTCAATGGATTATTTGTGGATTCCATAGTAGGGTTTTCCGTAAAAGAGCCGGATCGGACCCCTATTAGGGAATGGTGGGGTAGGTCGGTTGACTAAAACTATGGTCTAAGTACGGAGACCAAGTAAAGGCTTTTAAGGGGTGTAGTTGTAGATTCCCTAGTAGCGATTTCCCCAATACTACTAGACTTTGCTATTATAGGGGCAAATCAGTATAAATTGTTTGACTAAAAAAATTGTGGCATAATAATATTGAGATCGATTAAATATAATAATTAAACTATGCGTTTAGTAGACAAGCTGTGATGCCTTGAACCACCACGCATGCAATGCGTTCATTGGAACAACGCGGGATCAAACGTGTCAAAATATGCGACAGAATTCTAAGCCTCAAATGTATTAAAATAACACATTTCTTTTTGACAGTGCACGTACACGCACGTACGCATATGCCTGCAATAATTTTCATAAGGCACCGTTGAGGCAATTTTAAAGGCCCTGGGTATTTTGCCTTCAATGGCCCTCGGTAGCAAAGTGTGACCACTGATGGCTCATGTGAGGCTTCCAGACTAGAGCCTTAATAAAGTTAGGGAAAATTAAGATGGACCCGATCAAAGCCCGAACTTAATTTCCGCACGGGTTATGATTGCACATACTTTTCTATATAATTTACAGCTGGTTTGCCGTTTTACGAATAGGGGCAGGAAAAGGCATCGCAATGACTTGATATCCACTGGAAAATAGTATTTTCGAAATGTTTTGCATGCAGAATACGAAGTATAATATAACTCGGTGATCATTGATCTTGTAGTCTTTGATGAGCCTTTGCAAAGACCGGAAATTTAAAGTGGATCGAGCTTACGACTCCAATATGGATACGATTTGTTCCTTCCATACACGTGCCGTACTTGGAAGAATTCTTCGCCTGGCAAATGGGAAAATTGGCTTGCAAATGCAGCTTCAATTGAAAATATATACATATTCCATGTTCACCGGAAGTAACTTTGCCTCTACTGCGCGATGCAAAAAAAAAAGATACGGAAATACGAGCAGACAGTTGGATATGCTGAACTTACGGCAGATGCTATCAATATTTTGCAGTGCGAGATCGATGGAAGGTTGAGAGACGCCGTTGCTCTTAGACGCAGGTATTTAATACATCGGGAAATCCATCGACGTTATTACTCGTGTTATAAGAGATAGATAGAAAGAGAGTTAACGGGGTCTCGAAGCTCTCCACGTAGCGTCTGCCAGAGGCCCTCTCCAGACAACGATTCGGATTCTCGCCGAGTGAAATTCGATATCTCCGATAGTCGGGGTGGCTCGAAACGTATTAGACGTACGCGAGGGAGCACCAACCCCTCGGAAGATAGTACCGTCGACGGTACATAAAGGAGCCCAGGGGTGGAAGAAAGATGAACGAGATGGCTAGATATCGTTCTATCGGTAAACGATATTCTCGACGAACTGTCGTGCTTTTGGCAATCTCTATTTTGATTATTTACCGAATGATATACCGCGAATTCCAATTACCAATTTCCAGATCGATATTCGCGTCTAGATCAACGATTAGCCGTTTCGGATCAATGAAAACTCGTGGACTCGTTCCACGTTTTGTCGATTATAATATTCACCACAATAAACAGATGACCGACTTTAAAACGGTACGAAGACGTTTCCTTCATGAATATTTTCGACAAGTTCATTGTGTATTATAGATGATCAATGGGATCCTGCAGATTTCTTTTTCAGGACATTTCTTATCCAGAGCTGTTGATGGACATTAACGATTTTCGTCAAGTCGATCCTTCACTTTTATGCTTTCGCTGAATTGCCTAACCTGACGGTGAATGCCCGGTATGGTTCGTCTCGCTTCTGATCCGTTTAAGTAGATTAGGCTGGATACGGTTGTAACAGTTTTCCGTTGGTCGCCCATAACGCTGCAATTATAATATAAGACGTGCAAATAAAATGCTTTATATTGAAGACGGGACAGATGCCTTCAAATCTAAATCACACTTAGGTGCCCATCTCTTTAAGAATATGAGATAAAGCTCGTTTTGTAAAACATATGCCGCTGTTACAACCGTATTCATACCAGGGGCGGTTGTAACAGGGCTGGGGGTCAGTTGTAACACATCCTAATAACACACAGTGCATGCATTGTAATCACTATTTTAAATTAAAAACACGTATTAAGGTACATTCAAATTACTTTACTTTAGTATAACACTGTTCATTATTATTTAGGTAACATTTTTATAGTCCTATATAATCAGTCTACAACATTAATGAGATGAACATTGATATATTTATTATTTTTATCTTAAGCTAGCATTGAATAGGAACAAACCTTTCAATTAATGAAGATAATTCATTTTCGTATCAACAAAACGCTTCTTAAATAATTTAAAGTAAAAACAAATTAGAATTCCCAAGAAAACTTAATTATCTTAGTCGCAATTATGGCAAATATAATGGCGACTACCGTCAGTACACTCCGATTGAGATCAGAGTTGACAACCTCTTTGACATTTCACCTATTTTTCTCCTGGTCTACTCCGTTCATTCGGTTATAGACAAACGTTACAATCCTACCAATCCCCCTCTTTTGGCAACAAAACTATCCCAGAGACCAAGAAACGTAACCTACAAATACACAGTTGCTTCTTTACTAAGCGCTAAAGTTCAATAATTATTCAGTAAATCAACCAATACGCAAACTGTTTATCAACGAAGTAATATAAAAAAGAAATTGATCAAAAATACTTACTTTTGGATGAAAAAAACTCAATGAGCCTCTCTGCGAGCGTTAGTTTTGCGGGAATTGGCGCGTAGCCCTGCCAATCGTGTTGAGGCTTGCCTAGACGTGCGTTTTTCGCCTTGTACCCCTCTCCGCATTACTTATACTTTCGTGAATATTTGCAGTGTTTCAACTGTACCCCGTTACAACCGTGCCCAGTCTACTCTACTTTTAGATCTTGGAATTTCTTCAACCCGTTATAAAATTCCTCGAACGTGCGATTCGAATCGAATCTTATAGTTATACATATAGCTCATCCAGCCGGTTTTTTAGCAATCTCTATTTTCACTACTTTCTGACTCAAATGCCACGAATTCCAATTACCAACTTTCAGATCGATATTCGCGTCTAGATCAACGGCGAGACATTCTGGGTCAGTGAAGCTCACGGACTTCCTTTATATTTCGTCAGTTATCATATTTACCGAAATAAGCACACGCGCCACGGGACTATAAGACGGTTATCAGATGGATATTTTTGACGGATTCGTTATATACTAGCTTCCGTCCACGGCTTCGCCCGCGTGGAATTTGACCCATAGAAACCTCATTAACAGTTGCACCCCTTATTAGAGGTTGTTTTAAAAAATCCTAAAATATGCGTTTTATTATTCGCTTTGAAGAATATTTATACCGAGTTTCAAGTTGATACACGCAAGGACTACAATTTTCTATACAAACTTTTACATACCACTTCATCTTTTTAGGGGTTGACGTTTGAAAAATCCTTTCTAAGTGCACCTCTACGCCCTTCAAGGAACATATCTTTCGAATTTCATTGAGATAAAAGCAGGAAATTCGATTTTCTCATACAAACTTCAACTTTGTTGACTTTTGTATGAGAGTATGACTTTTGTATGACTTCAGAGTTGACTTTCGAGAAAATCCTTTCTTAATGCACCTCTACACCTTGTGAGGAACATATCTTCCAAATTTCATGTTTCTTTATTCAGCGGTGTTAACTGTGCGTCATCTATACGTTAGTCAGTCACAGAACTTTTTTATCATTTACCATACAAACTTTGCTAGCCCCTTTTCCCCTTAAAGATTGAATTTCCAGAAACGCTGAAATTTCATTAATTATACCTGGAAGCAGTTATACGAAGTTTCAAGTAAATTTGACCCGATTTTTTTTATTTTCCATACAAACTTTGCCACCCCTTTCTCCTTTTAGGGGTTGAATTTCTAAAAAAAAACGCTGAAATACGTGTTTCATTAATTATATTAAGACGCACGGATACCAAATTACGAGTAAATCCGACCAGACTTTTTTAATTTTCCATACAAACTTTCACCCCCCCCCCATTTCACCCCCTTAATTCGTCCCTTTCGGAAAATTCTTTCATAGCGGATGTCTACACCCTATAAAAAACTTACCTGCCAAATTTCAAGTTTATAGGCTTTACAGTTTCTGAGATTTCGTGATTAAGGGGCTATTCTACTATGAAGGCTCAAAAAATAAGCTATTTTTTAATCATTTTTTTTTTTAACTGTTGCATATATCGGTACAAACTTTTTTTCGCTTAAAAGTGTATTCTTATAGAATAGAAAACAATTTTGTGTCGTTGCGTATAAATGTATATTTATTTAAGAATTTATAATCGTGTAAAGGCATGAAAAAAGTATGTCACTAACGTTGATAAATTGCGCTCTCCAGGTAATCTGAAACAAAAAATTCGAAAAGATCCTTAATCTGTATGAGTGTCGCTATCGCCCGAACAAGAATTATTAAAAAATATTTATTTTTACTTATACTTTTGCCCGAATTATGACGAAAAAAACGTGTTTTTCAAAAACTTTTGCAAAGAACGACGGCATTATGTTATTTTAAATTCTAGTTCGGGCGATAGCGACACTCATACAGATTAAGAATTTTTTAAAATTTTTTGTTTAAGATTACCTGGAGAGCGCAAATCATCAAGGCCAGCGACATACTTTTTTTCTCATGCCTCTACACTATTATCAATTGTTAAATAAATATACATTTATATGCAACGAAAAAAATTGTTTTTTATTCTGTAAAACTGTATCTTTAAGTGAAAAAAAAATTTGTCCCGATACATGCAACAGTTAAAATTTTTTTTTTAAATAGCTTATTTTTTAAGCCATCACAGTAGAATAGCACCTTAATCAGTCATTGAGTCGTATTTCACTTTTATATACAAAGATTAATTAATCGGACACTGCACATTTCGTTTCGAGGGCATTGTGCATTGAGGCTGTCGATAGATCTCTACGATCGTCGTCAATTCGATTCCCTGCTAGACATCGCTCGTCAAGACTCACGTCACGATGGTTGTCGATGTCGAATCGTGCAACGTTTGTTGGTACTCTAGCCAGTTCACGCAATGCTGATGTTCGTCAATAATCATTTCCATCGCATGATTACGTATGGTTAAACTCGTGTATCGTTGATCTCGCTTCTGATTCGTCAAAGCACTCCTAGATATCTTGAAGTTTCTTTGAGCCGTTATAAAATTCCACGAACGTACGAGCATTCGGGCGGAATCTTATAGTTATCCATATAGGTATAATGTTATAGGCACCGTTGCAGCAGTTGCCATACCACCAATTCTCCTGTATCCATCAATCTTTTCGGAGAGCAACAGCTCGGCGCGGTACTGTCTTTCTCTCTTCACGGAAAACAACTCGGGAGCCGTCAAGATCCATCACTCGGCTCGCCACACGGGAGACGAGTGGCGGAGAAACGTATAGAGCGACGAGAGCCAAGAATGGACCGCAACTTCTCTCCTGACACACAAGCTCTTACACACTAACACTTGCGTCACACCGAAGCGTTTCAACTCATTCCACCTCGATGCTTTGATACTCTTTTTTTTCTTGGTTCAAGCTGCTTTAAGCGACCGTCCGGTATCCCGTACACGGACGAAACTACATTTACCCCTTCTCTCTCTCTCTCTCTCTCTCTCTCTCTCTCTCTCTCATTCTCTCTCTATTTCTTGTTTTTTTACCCATCTCACCGAGACAAATTAACCGTAGGACATGACAATAGTACATTATGACACGAGGAAGAAAACACTTTTTCTAACGAGTGTGAGTTTGCAGCATGAGCCGAAGGCGAGTGTTGTAATCACACGAGGTTAGAAAAAGTTTTTTCTTCGGGTATTATATGAAATTTTATTGTACGCGGTGCGTAAAACGTCCATTATCGTACCGAGTGGAATAAACTCGGACATTCAAACTTCACTTCACTTCATTAGACATCTGTTATGTACTAATTATAAACATGTCCATTCTCTTTGTCGGATACTCCGTTTGACGCCGAGGACTGTCACCACCAACGCGCGTGTCAAGAAAGACCATTCACTTACCGGCCAACAATTCCGCTATTTTTTAATATTTCCGTAATTGCTTGTTTTCGTTAGGCCGTTAAGAGATTGAATAAATATTGTATAAACTAAATTTGACCATATATGCGTCACTTTTTTTTTACGGCTTCTGTAAATGTGTCTAAGAAAATCGACGAAATCGCGTAGGCCTTTAAGAACTAGTGAATGCTGATACATCGTATGAATTTTGACTAATAGCCGCGCAAATTATTTATGGATATGAATACATTCATCCGCTTGGCCTTAGTGGGGCTAGCCTGGCCAGGGTTATTACCATTTCGACCAAGCTCCAACATATCGACACATAGCATTTTACAAGCGAACGTATTTGTACAGTAGTCCTGACAATTCCAAAAGCTCTCAATAGGATTTTAGGATGTGCAGGGTTCAGCGCCGATTTGCTACTCGGAACAATATTTTGCTCCTGACAAGGCATCGAACTCCGATCAGGCATGTAATCGGAAAACGCATTTTTCGAAAGAAAAAAAAAAAAGAAAAACGTCCCCGATATTTACCGGGGAAAAAGAGTGGTGACCTGGTCGTGGCAGACTTTGTATTTGTCCCTCTGCTAGATTTCCACCCGCTTATCTTCCCCCTAACCATTGTGTGTGCGGGACGTTTCAACGATCCATGCGAGGGAAACGTTAGCCCAGCGGTTCGGTCGTTCACTCGCGGTAACCCATCTCTGTCAGCCCGGTGTGTATATAACGCAGAGGGAATAGGAGATATACGGATAGAACGAGTACGAAATACAGAGAGAGAGAAATAGAGAGAGAGAGAGAGAGAGAGAGAGAGAGAGAGAGAGAGAGAGAGAGAGAAGGAGGGACAAAGAATGAACATCGTAGAGGGCAGAGTTCTCCTCGCGCCAAAATCCAAATGGGCGCGGCTCGATGCGTGACGCGGCAAAGCAAACAGAAATCCGACACGCCAAGCGCGCACGGGGTCGTGTCTTTATACCTACCACTACACCGGAGACCACAGCAGACAAGAGAGAAAGAGAGAGAGAGAGAGAGAGAGAGAGAGAGAGAGAGAGAGAGAGAATGGTACGAACGGGGAGGCACCCGTTTGCCTCTGCTGTCTCTGTCTGTCTCTGTCTGTCTGTCCTTCTGGTGTTCCTGTCTCCCGTCCTCGTATACGTAGATTCGCTGTAGTAATCCAGCGAGGGCGCGAGCATTCGTGTTGACTGCGGATCACTGACTCGTTCTCTCGTTCGCTCGTTGGACCTGTGCGAGACAGAATGAGTGAGAACCTTCCCATACTCTTTCTCTCTCACTCTCTCTCTCTCTCTCTCTCTCTCTCTCTCTCTCTCTTGCTAGACGGACCGCGCATCTTGCTTTTGCTACGTCGCTTGACGGCATCACAGTCCCGCCGAGTTCTCTCTCACTATTTCTCTCTCTCTCTCTCTCTCTCTCTCTCTCTCTCTCTCTCTCTCTCTCTCTCTCTCTCTCTCTCTTTGCCGATAGGGTGTAGAGCGAATTGGCGAACCAACGAGCACTGGCGATGGAAAGCCGAGCCGTTCGCCCTTTCACAATGGAAGCCTTTTTGTGCTCTATACACTACTCATCCCGATAGCAGAGTAATAAGAGCGAGAGTGAGGCGGGGAAAATGAAAGATCCCGGGTGAAAGAGGGAGAACGAACGAATACGATCCTTCGGGACCGTTCGTCGCTTTAGCGGGTTAAAGGTCCCTAATGGCCAGGACCCTGGCTTTTTTTTTATTGATATTACTAGCAAACGCCGTTTTTAAATGGTTCCATTTCAATAGGTGGTTTCGTGGTGATATTTAGTTGATCCCGCCACTTGGTTCTGTCCTGTAATCAATAGGCCCATAGGTTTCAGAGTTCTTGCGTGTGTGCAGCTGTTCAATAGATATAGGGTACACCGACCAGCGAATGGACGGGGCCCAGTGAATGAACGAAAGCTCATTATATTGAAAATAAGTAGAGAATATGAATTATCGATTAAAACTTGAATCACTATTACTTAACAAAAATCTACAGATATTACACAAAGTGCAACATTTCATGGCATTGTAAATGTAATCAAAATTTTCGGGTGATCAATAAAGTTACATGCAAATAATATGAGGCTCTCTCTCTCTCTCCCTCTCTCTCTCTCTCTCTCTCTCTCTCTCTCTCTCTCTCTCTCATTCACTTTTTTTTGGCAACTCAATTTTTGGCATTCACTTCTTTCTTCCATCAAGACTGCGGCGTCATTGACATCATTCAAAATGTTACTCCACGCGCATTTACTTCAAACTGAATTATCCTGATTTGCATTTCTTCCTTGTCAACTCCTCCTGCCTCAGCTTCTTCGTGCTCAGCTTTTTTGCGCCCATGATTAAATTGTGTCATCCTACTTTTAAGCTACGTGCTCATCATTAGATTCTAGTTTTTAGTTTTTAGTCTTTAGTTGTAGTTGTAGTCTGTTTTTTTTTGTACTACTCCATTGTATCGGATATTGTATCATTTCTGTTGTACTCGGAACTGAAATGCTAGTTTTTAGTTTTTTTGCGATTCATTTTAGTTCTTTAAGTTTTTTATTTTTATTATTATTATTAATATTGTTTTTTCTATACCTTTACTACTGTATTACATACATTGGCTTCTATACCTTTACTCTAGTGTGTTCAAACACTATAGTATAACATAATCTTAAAGTAAACATTTTTTCAACCCTTTTGACCACTTTTCTGGAATCGCTAAAATCGCGAAATTTTAACCAACCGTAGCATCGATTCTATTTAAGTGACGGTGACTTATTGGGGGGGGGGGGGGGGGGGGGGGGTTGAAAAGTATTTTTAAAAATTCAGAGAATGGCGTTGGATTCGTCCCGATATCTCAATTAGTTGTGCCGGAAAGTGTAGTTGAAAAATGGCTAAAAAGATGCAAAGGTCATATATGGAAAAATTAGCAAAAACCGATGGCCCGAATTTGAAATTCTGCCAAAAATCGAAAACCAACCGGAGCTCAATGAACAAAACGGCATTTTATAGAGAAAACGATAACGAAGAGAATGAGCACGGTGTGGAGGTCCAAATTCAAAGGGAAAATAAATGAGCGGCGATTTAGTGAAGACACTTATTTTTGGCCGAGATGGGAAAAGATTGTGGATTTAAAATATCCACATAAAGTATTTTTTTTACAAATTCATATCAATGTGTTTTTACCATCCCCTCCTCCCCCCGAATACGAATTCACCATTAATTTTCTCCAAAACCCTTAATTTTTATTTAAAAAATCGTAAAAACTGTCTAAAAACACGTTTTTCGCGTTTATCTGGCGTAATTTTGAGCTTTCGTAACTCGTAATCGGTGAAAAATTTCTCATTAGATAGACCATTGAAACGATCATGAAAAAAAGCCTTGTGTATTTTCTACAAAATAGCAATAACAAATATAATACTCACATGTATGTACAAAAATATCATCATTTTTATGCAACACAGTGATCTCCAAATGTAGTATTTAATGAAAATAAATGATAAATCGTTATTTTTTACAGCATTCATCTACACTACACGTCCATTTGCGATTGAGTAATTTCGCTACTTATTTATTAATTTCTCCAAAATTATTTGTTGCAATCACTTGAAATATTTTTCTCTACTATCAGAATAATATCTTCTGTTTACTATAGCAATTAAAAAGTTTGTTTCGATAATATTTTCATTTTACAGTCCATCTGAATCCTACAGTGTCGTTGTTCTTCCATTCATTGATCAGTTTATCCTACGTCAGTTTCGTTTTACTGCCGCGACCATCCCAATGAGTCTCGCTCGAATTTATCATCGATATTGTACACCGTTTTACGATGCGTTACAGTGTCTCGTGCTGATGCGAAATAATATATATTTGCATTCGTTACGCGCTATAGCGCTATGTTGAAATACACATACATTCGAAGTCCGTGGGCTTCTGGATTTCGCGCTGAAACTGTAGCCTCTGGTGATATTCCCCGAAGATTTCGGAGGATGCCATCCCGAAGCGGGTTGGGGTGATCAGTCCCTCCTACGAGATTCGCATTACCAAGATTCCTTCGTAGAAGGACCTTGGTTTCACGAAACCATCAATGTGACCCTCGACTTGCTGCAGCCACTGTGTGGTTGTGAAGCCAGTCACTCGAGATGCGGCCCGGTACTCCCCCGTATCATCCTCATTCATCGTCATCCCTCCGTGTCGCGCAAGTGATGGCCCGAATCCTGAAATTCCACGAGTATATCCTTCGCGAACCTTACGTGTACTCCGTTGCTGATGGGTCTCCCTTGATATCTAGGTGACTCTGTTTCCTCGGTGAATTTTCGTAGAGAAATTTCGATTCAGGATTGTCCGCGCATTCCTTGACCCAACGAACACGATATGACTCTCGACTGAAGTGTCTACAAAAGCTTACAAATGATACTCGATAGTGTTTAGCCAGGACTTGAATAGCTCTTCGTGGTCCTACTGTGATGGCACTTGAGGGCCCGCTTTATACATTTCCGTTTTCTCGTCTAAAGGTAAGGATTAACGGGATCAAGCGAGGATTTTCAAAGCCAGTCCAACAAAAGCGAATCCTTCCGTTCAAGGCCCAAGCCTCATTTTCGCGAACGACGTATCCGTCACTATAGTAAGTAAATTGATTCCCGAATATTTACGGAAGTAACTTTGACGAGGTTTTTCGTGTAGCCTGAACCATATCTTTGAAGATATGGCCGTTGGCAATGACTGTTTAATGGTCCCAATCTGTTTCGATAGCAATCTGGACTCTCTTCGGAATTTATTTAATGAGATAACTTAATCCTCGAGGTGGGGGGGGGGGGGGTGATTTTGTCACTAGGCGAGGTGGCGAACTCCTCTGTCGATGTTACTCATCCGAAGGCTGACGGTGTTATCTACTATGACCTGCTATATTCATATAACAACTCATATAAAAAAAGGTCATCGTAATCCAGTAGAGCGTGTCATAAAACGCAGCCTTGTTTCCTCCGCATATATCCAGAGAACACCTTTTCCCGTATCTTCGGAGACTTTTCAGCGCTCTCTCAGATCTCTACGGGACATGTTTGCGTCGTTTTATTCTGTCTCTCTCCTGCTTCTCAATTCCGCCAAGCTCCTTCAGCAGCTTCCAGCGATCCTCAGGTTTCTCCTTCCTCGGCTTTCTAGTCCCTCTCATATTTATATACGCTATATATATATATATATATATGATATCGTACTGGAAGAAAACGTGGAGGGGCAGTATGGTGGTTGCACGGTACTACGGTGGGGGCCGCCGGCGGCGGTAGCAGCGGTGGTAAGCCGGCTAGCAGCTGCCTTCCGTGCGACCAACAAGCCTGGCGGTCTGGTATGGCCCATTCCATGGCACTCCATGCGTGGAATCTCCAGAGATTCCCTCCGCCCTCCCCAAAATCCCCGCGTGTCTTACCTCGGTCCGGGAACCGCACCGTCACCACATACAACACACGGGACCTGCTGTCGACTGCTCTCCGCTTCTCACTCACACCACGAGTCTCTCAGTTACCCTCGCAAACCTGCTCTCTCAGTTTGGCTATGCCGCTGAAAGTTCAGCAGCACAACTTGCGCCAAGCAAACTCTATCCGTCTGGTCCTCCACCCTCTTTCGCTCTCTCACTTCGTACATCCCGGTCCGGTGTAGCCTCTCTCTCTCTGTCTCTCTCTCTCTCTCTCTCTCTCTCTCTCTCTCTCTCTCTCTCTCTCTCTCTCTCTCTCTCTCTCTCTCTCTCTCTCTCTCTCTCTCTCTCTCTCTCTCTCTCTCTCTCTTTCTCTCTTTCTCTTTCTCTCTTTCTCTCTCTCGCTCTCGATCTTTCACGACCCCGAGATCACCCTCTGTCCGCGCAGTTCGTCGCTTCGCTCCGTGGCTCCACGTTCTCGCTCTGAACAACCATCCCGCTCCTTCTTGGCTTTTGCGAAGAAGGATGGAGAGTGTAGTTACCGTAAAGCTCGGCGAGAGTCTCGGAAGGCTCCCCCGACGCCCACCCTCGCTTTTTCCATGCCCTCCCTTCCATCCTCCGCAGTCTCTGTCTCGTTCACTGACGGCTTTCCCTACCGCGTTTATATCCATCTTCTTTTTTTTTTCTTTTTATTCTCCTCTGCTTCTTCTTCTTTCAGCCTTTTTGTTCCTTTTTCCGAATATCTTTCCTCTCACCAAGACACCGCGCCAGCTTTTTCGCTCCCTCTCACTCTCTCTCCCTCTCTCTCTCTCTCTCTCGCTCTCTCTTTCTCTCTCATACCTTCGCTCCCGCTCCGTCCTCTTTCTCAACTCTTCTTTATTTTTTTGCTCCTCTCGTTCCTTACCATATCTCTCCCGTAGGCGGCGGAGAATACCCGCAGCACGAGGACCGCCTACGAACTGGCATCGCTCGCGCTGAGCATCCACAACCGGCTGGGATGCCGAAGTATTGTCGTATCGCCGCTGGATGAGCCCGCGATCCCGGCTCCGACTCTCCGAAGACCCGCGTCTCGCGACCCTACCCCGGATAAATATTGCCACAAGACCGAGCGAGTGAGAGACAGGGATAAAGAAAGTGGGAGAGAGAGAGAGAGAGAGAGAGAGAGAGAGAGAGAGACAAAGTTCCCGTCCCGCTTCGGGCTTAGGGGTCCCGTTCGAAGCTGAGCTCTTCTCGCGCACCCGGCCCACGGAGGCACTATCTATACTTTCCTCCTGATGATGCTACGAGGG
Organism: Ophion ventricosus; assembly: GCA_963932345.1. Classification (NCBI taxonomy): domain Eukaryota; kingdom Metazoa; phylum Arthropoda; class Insecta; order Hymenoptera; family Ichneumonidae; genus Ophion; species Ophion ventricosus. Next base: position 16,294,830 of record OZ010717.1, read on the forward strand.
TTTGAGTCAGATATGAATCTTTGTAGTGCGAAGCACACGGATGAGGGGGATATACACTCCGCTAACCTTACAGAGTCCCGCTCCTTCTTCATCGTCTCTCTGGGTTTTTTTTCATCTTCTCATCCTCCGGCAAAGGGTATTTAGGGACGGGCTCTTCTCATCTCCCTTGGTACTTCGGCATCCGGAATACATGAACACACGCACTCATAACTATATATATGTATATATATATATATAAATATATATATGTATATATATATAATGTTCCTATGAGCCTTTTGACATCGCAGTCCGAAACGAGGCATGCAATAATTTATTCAGGTTACCCTCGCCATCACGACTCCTTCTTTCGCGGATTCAATACACGAGAAATAGCAGTAGCCTCAATCCTATCCACTCCGTCAGTTCACTGGTCCAGTAGCTCCTCAAAGAACGTAAACGGACGAGAGAACCGCAATGTCCTCATCTCCTGAAAAGTGAAGAAAAAAAACGCGATACATATCGCGTTCGCGTCGTCATAGGCCCTTCATGCTTCACATTGTTTGTCCTCAAAGTATTCCTTTCACGAACTCGAATACTTAACAATTCAGTTAATTAACTGAATTCAATTGTATTAATATACTAAGGAAATAAATACTGCGGTGAAATTCCAAGCCAAGTTACCGAACTTTTAACAAACAAAAAATTACGACTTTGAAAATCGTTTATAATTTATGCAGCGCTTTATGGAAATTACACACTGGCTACATTTCTATTTAATAATTTATATACTAAATAAGCCTAGATGTCTGATATAAACTGCTCTAAGTATGTAAAAATCCTGAAGATTCCATAACGATAATAAAATCAGGGGGAAACCGAATGTTTAAAGAAAATCGTAATGATAAAACTTAGAAAAATGTGACTAGCCGACGAATTTTCGTAACTGCGACTTTTCAGAGAACATGTAAAAGTGTCTAAATCTACAAAATTTGGGCGAAATTTTTCCTTTCAGTTCATCGTTGGGTATGATAATTGATTGTAACTTATCAAGTTATAACTTATCAAGTGTAACTTATCAACGCATCAAGGACCACGGTAAATCTGTTGAATCTACTAATGATTCAAAAGGGCCCTGGCTTGTGCGCCCACAAAATATGGTCCTCCCTCAAAAGAATACCTTAAGGTTGTAGTCACATTGAAAAGTTTATTCTCCGGTCAATCGATGAAAGCTTCGAAATATTGCGAAATATCCTTATAATGTAGGTTGTACATCTTATCGGGATGTAAAAACATAAAGTAATGATAAAAACGCTTAGTATAATGTTTACCTAAACCTCACTTCTGTATCAGACTAACCATTCCGGCTACTAATTCATAGATACTCTGCGTATACAGATATGCACACACTACTGTAATCTAGTTCTATTTTGCTCCAGTCGCTTCGTGGCGCCATCGCCAGGCATTGCTTAATTTAAATCGCTACATCTCTGAAACTAGACGGTCAAAATTCATGATTTTTTTTTACCCACTCCGTCATATGTTCCTCTGTAATTGGAAATTATTTTTTTTTAATCTGTCGAAAAGTGTCAAAGTTATTGCGGAAAATGTGAAATTTCCCACTGCTCCCCATAAGAGCACGTGTGAAACCATGAAATCTTTGATTGCCAATATCTCGAAAACGGAACCGAGAATCCTTTTGAAATTTTGCAGGTAATCATTTAATAGTGTCCTGAATGAGTCTTCAAAATAAAAATAAAAATCTATAGAAAAACACCTTGGCGAGACTACAACCTTAAGCAGCTCTAGCAAATGACGTGTACGAATCAATCAACGGTACTTGACGATTGAGGATCTTGCCTTTACCGTCGCTTTTTTTTTCCCCAACATTAACAAGTTTCCCTTACGATAAAGTAATTTCATCACGCACTCGTGACGAAGGACCGAAAAATCCGTGTCTTCGTATTCCTAGACCCGTACCCATTTCACTAAATTCGTACGAGCCTGCAGACGTGTTGGCATTGTGGATGGAGGGCTGTTCCTCTTTTCCGGGATGAGGATGAGGGATCGCTGTAACCTCACCGCGTCAGCTCGTTCAACCGGACGTCGCTTTTGGTACGATTGGCTTTTTGTCGACCCTCCACATCGGCCCGCCACCAGAACGATCGGCTTCCGGTCACCGGTTTCGCGCGCGTCTACATGGATTGCGTATCCTATATATATATATATATACGGTATACGGCCCCGTAGTATATAGTACATACGCCTGTACACGTATACGAAGAGTACATAGCTGCGCTAGTGTGCGCCACCCTCTCGACTCGATTCGCTCTCCGCGTATCGATTCGAGCGCGACCTCGGAGCGCCACGACGGCGAGCTATGTTCCTCCCGTAGCGTCCACCCTCGCCTTCCTCTCTCTCGCTCTTCCCCCTTCCGCGTGAAGAAGGGAGTCGACCGAGAGCCACTTTACCGCCTAGTGCCCGAACGGCGAAGATATATATATATATATATATATATATATATATGTATGAGGCAGAGGGTCAGGGCCTGTACCAGGCGAGGATTGTAGGGACTGCAGCGCAAACCGTCTCTTACTCCCACGGGAGTTTTGCTAGTTTTAGTTTTCCTCAATCGAACGGGGATCGACGTGATTCCCACAGGAAGAGAAGACTCTCATCCGCCAGAAGATACTTGAAAGTGGAGTCGACGAGATTGTAGGGATAATGGAGATAGCAGGATGTGTTTGCACGTATATATATATAGGCTTGTGTCAATGATAGTGACGATTAAATGGTATCTTATACAAAGTTCTATTCCTCGTCGTCAGACGCAGCTCGCGAGATAATCTTCCTACGGTCGAAGAATGAGAAATACTTCGGTCGGCCTCGATCGGTTAACTTCGAGCATTTGGTAATCTCGTAAAAGGGACCTGTGAAGAGCGACGCCGCTCGTCTTGAAAATCGGAGGTTGCGAGACAAAATTAGATAGAGATAGGTGGATCGAGAGACGTCGAGGGTGCGGAAGGAGGGTGTGTTTGAATCGCATTTCGAATTGGTCCCATCAAGGACTTCAACTTGAGCTGTAACTTTATACGCTTGAGAATCGATAGCGGAGGGAAGAGGTCTCTGTGTACGAAGGGTGTTTCAAAGTGGCACTCGAAATGCAAAATCCTGGGACACTTCTCCTACCATCACATCTGTTCTCGATAAACCTCTCGAGAAAGCAATGGCGATATATATACATATACATTTGTATGTATGTATATGTATATATATGACGGAACCTCTAGTCATTGCGCTAATCGGTCAGCGCGCTTTTGTCAATGGAATTTGAGAGTTGTGCGTAACCATTCGTGCAGCGGTAATCGAGCGTGGGCATGGTCTTCTCTTTCGTGATCATGGAATTGGAAGTAATGACGAAATTGGGGTATTTGCCGGAGGCCTCAATAATATCAGCTTGCAATTACAAATGTATACATTCGCAGATGTCTAAAAAAAAAGTAACCAATGCGAAATATCTATTGGCACCAATTCTTGTCCGTACACTGAGAGAAATGTATGGAGCTTTCAACCATCCTTTAATCAAATTTTATATTTCCCTGAAGGGACATTTTGTAACCATAGTTACTGCCAAAAAATATAGTACTGTTGATTGATATTTTAGCAGTTGCATAAATTATGCACGTTTTTCAACCGCGACCACCAATCTTACAAGCATACATTGATTTTTCAATGCTATATAATATATTAGGTTTTCGTAAAACGGATATTTTATGGAAATCTATAAAAAATTAACTCTTCCAAGATCCACATGGCGAACAGGGCTAAAATATATAGATATTGCGAAAAAATGTTGCTTGCGATTTGCGACGATGTTTATAGTCATTTGTACCATATTATATTATATGACCTGCTATTTGCATAGAATAGGATATCCTACAAAAAAGATGGTGAATTACAAGATGAAGTGTTGATCTGATATCCTATTTTTGCAATGCAATAAACATACTATGTGCCAGTTGGTGAGAAACGCGTAGTTCTTGAAACTACTAAGCCGTGCTTGCTCCAATTTCAAATCATTTACGTCTTCGCTTAATAAAGCTAAGTAAATATTACCATTTTTTTTTTTCGAATAGTCACTTTTCCTAAGATCTTTCAGCAACTTATACTCGACAAACGTTAATGTTGACCACATGTTCATCAAATTGTACAAACTCAAATAGAATAGTAGAAGTTTGACCTGAATAAAACCTAACGTACAGTATACAACTTTAGTTTTTGTGCGCCGATTTTGCAATAGTACTGAATTAACCATAAATATATTGTCAAGCCTTTTAAAATAGTTAATACTTATTTCCGTGACTTATCGTCAAACACGTCATCCAAATCGCACGTTTAGATATTCTTTTCGCTTACATCTGTGATAAGCACAATTATGATTGTGGTGTCAATTAACTCTAGGGAATTTTACTATTCCCTTTTTGACCATGTAAATTTTTTGTAAATACCACTGACTTTTCTTTTTGTGTACGGCTCTTTCCAAAGTGCCTCTTGGAACGTAAATTCTTTTTTTTCATCCATCTGTCCTCGACGTGTCCTCAAAAATGGGCAATATCGCGAGGATAAGCGCCAAGCATGCGATACCCTGAAGGGACTACAGAAAAACGGGGGAAGCGAGAGCATCATCGATTCTTACGGATGATCGATGACACAGGGTGAATGGGTCCTTCAAAATAAATCCATCGTGAGGGTGGCTTGGCCTTCACCATGGTTTAACCCATGCGAGATGTGCGCTTACCGATTTCATCTCTCTCTCTCTCTCTCCTCTCTCTCTCTCTCTCTCTCTCTCTCTCTCTCTCTCTCTCTCCATCTGTCTCTCTCTTCGTTCTACCACCAGAGACGAAACACTTTTTATGTCTCTCCTAGCCGTGGAAATCCCGGTCCTCTTTAGTCCCCTTTCTTTCTACCGCGCTTGTTTCCGTCTTTTTCGAGGCACGTATATAACTTTTCATCTCCTCGCTCTCGCCTTCTCTCTTTCAAACCAAGCTTGCGTCCTATTACCCACACCTGGGTTAAAATATACAACTGTATTTCTGTATCCGCGCTCTCGGTATACGATATATATATATATATATATATATATATATATATATATATATATATATATATATATATATATATATAGATATACGCGTTCGATATACATATATATACACATCTATTTCTCTTTCTGCGGCTTCTGGCAACCCGTGCGCGCGAGCACTCAACAGGGGCCCCGGTCGTTTGTCTAAATGGCTACTGGGTGGCCGCGGGTACGGCTCGGTTTACAGCCTCCATTCCCATACCAACAAACCAAAACTAACCGAATCACATTCGCCCTCACCCATGCTTCTCTTCCTACTTGTATATCCTGTGGATTTCTCTGCCACGCTCGGTCGACTCGATTCGCTTGACCTTTTGGCTCATCATCAGAGCAATCGTTAGATACCATCAAAAGTTCCGTTTCTTATCGATCAATTTTGAGACAGATTGGCCCCTACGCTCGTGCATCCTGACCTTCCTCATCTTCAGTCGAGCGATATTTATCCGGGGGACTCCCAATCCACGGATACATAACGATAACTATTATATCAAATGTGCTATTTTTTCCCGTTGAAGAATGGAATTCTCCCAACTTTTATTTGTAAAATGTTTAATCTTCATTGGTACGGTGGTGATACATATTTGAAAAATGCATTATTTGTTCGGCCGGAAATTAAACTGGCAGAGTTGAAATGCGATACTGAGATGATTAATGTATTAATTTGGCAAATTTTGTCTATCTGTCAACTTGTCTGTTTGACCAAAGTGGGAGTGGATAAGGCTGGAGGCTTTTTTCTGAATCTTTGATATGTAAGCGTAAAGGCTTTAAGATCTTAGCTGCATCTTCTTTTATCTGATTCCGTCAAGTAGAACGAGTAGAATGAGCGCGATACCCGTCAGCTCTTATGATGTAACTCTTCCGTAAATACTCAACGTAAAACACTTTTATTAGCTTCAATCATCATTTTACTAAATTTTTTAATCGTTTGTGATTATGGTTATACATTACGCTATATATAAACCAAGTTTTTCTATCTAAAAAATCTGTTTTTTAAAATAAAAAAAACGTCTTTTTCATTACCGTAGTATATAATCCTTGTTACAATATGACCCTAAAATATATCCCCGACATTCATACGGACGAAACTTCTGATATGCACGCCAAAGAAGGCACGAGCAAAAACCAGTATCACTATAAACTGAATTGCTTTTTATTTTTTTTTTCAACAAGGCAATTTTCCCTTCTCACAAAGCCGAAGATTTCAAACTGTACAATCCTTACGTTCTCACGAATTTATCCACATGGGGCACACGTCTCATACAATGGTCGAAGAAAATCTTTCAATCACGTTTTGTTTACTTTTGGGTGAAAAAATAATGAAATGTCCCGCATTACCGTCTCGTGTGAATTTAATTTCTGCCATTTAATGCACTCGCGTGCGGTGCTTAGTTTTCCAGATATTTCGATTGCCCAACTTACCCGACTGCTCAACATGCTACTCTCTATCGTATTTTTGAATAAAATATGAGTAAGTAATGGTACCAGTATGAACCTGCAGTGTGCTTTTTGTTTTTTTCAACATTGACATGATTGTCAATCTTTAGAGCCATAAGTATTATACTGCTGAGTCTTATTTCCGCATTTATATAAATATATATATATATATTTATATAAATATATATATACTTACACGTCCGAGCGCATTATCGCGTGTTTCACGTGCAAACGTGGAGGCGAGCCAGCAATACGGCACGCGGCGAACCTAGCAACTATCGAAATTCGTTGCGATTAGCACCACCCTCGCGGTATTCGGTTGCCCCGTTAACTGCGTCCCTATTGTAGGGCACGTACGTGTGTGCCGCCTGTGTTTGCGGATAGTTTTTGTGTCGGACGATGAGAGTAGTCTAGGGAGTGTGTGCCAGGTATAAATGGCCACGGGGGCGCTTTGTGAACGCGAAATGAATTTATATTGCCGACGGGACAACCCCCTTTACCCCCCCGCCCCTCCCTGCTTGCCATCGAGACACAGCACGGTTCGATATATATAACGTGTGCAATTCTACTGATGCAACTGTACAGGCTCACAGTGCGAATACACAGCAAGCATCTCCATAGTCAACGCTATTATAAAACACCCACCCACACACACACACACACACACACACACAAATGTATATAAATATATTAAGGTGAGGCTAAGAAAATCGTTGTTTTCTCCTTCGCTGTAGCGAAACATGTTAAAAATAGTTAGTACTGGTTAAAAATAAATTTCGCCCAATGACGGGTCCTATAACTCGGCTTTAAAGGTGACGCAAGCTATTTTTAGTTAGCCTTCGCATTTTCGCGTAAGTCGTAATTTTTCACCAACTGAATGGAAAGAATAGTTAGAAAGAGCATTGAAAAATACTACCACATGATATATTCCATTAGTACCCGTGGAGGGATTTTTCGAGGGGTCGATTTGGTAGGGACGCCGCACGTGGGAAGTCCATAATGGAAACCAAGTGAATTCGCGCTAATTTCCGATACGCGTCGTTTGAGAATTTTTTATTTGAAATAAAAAAAATAGAATTTGTTGGATCTGCCAAAAAAGCAAACCTTTCGTGATTCCGTGCACAAATTTGTTGGGGAGTCCCAAGATGTATCCAGATCTCTATAGCAATTTGTTAGAGACACCAATCATACGGAGTCCTCATTGGGATCTATTGGGTCTATCCATAATTCCGTAGCGAAATTCCGACAGATGGCGTTCGCAGTTTTTTCTCTGCTCGCACATGCGTCAACCATATGAAGTGTCGAATATTAAATGAAAGGTGAAGCTTGTGGTGATATTTAAAAAAATGCATCCATCGAGATCCGTCACGTATAGGAAGTTTACTTATATTTTGAAAATAAAGGGAAAAAACGTGTATCTTCGAGGCATTTCGCTTTTTTTTTATTCCGAAAAGGCAAAAACACGTCGCAAACTAACGAAAAGAAATGCGCCGTGTACAGAGAGGCTGTATCGGACAGGATCGTCCGAGGCTGCTTGGACGATAGCTGGATTACACCCGAAGAAGCTCATGCTCTGTATTTGGTATAATTGAAAGGAATCATCTATTATGAGCTGCTGCCACCTAACAAAACGATTCGACCGAGAACCGCTCACAATTGGTGAAATTAAAGCAAGTATTCGATCAGAAACGGCCCCAATTGGTAAACCGACAGAGCGTAGTGTCCCACCGAGGAAAAAGCAAGACTACACGCTTCTCTGATGACCCGGCTAAAGTTATTGCGACTTGGCTGGGTTGTTTTTGTGCACGCACCATATAGTTCGGACCTCGCACCTTCAGACTATAACTTGTTGCGGGCGCTACAGAACAGTTTGAATAATAAAACCTTCTGTTCCTTAGACGTCCTCAAAAACCACTTGGATGACTTTTTTGCCCAAAGATCTCAGGACTCTTATGAAAGAGGGATAATGACGCTCGTGGAGAGATGGCAGAAAGTCATTGAACAGAATGGAACATATTTGGACGATTAAAATACGGAATTATTCACCGACCCAATTCTTTTGTAAGATAAGATTTATGCTTTGTTACGATTCACTTATTTTTTATATCTATACATTTTATTCATAAAATTCAACCTACCGAATGCGATGGGATCCATGAAGAATCGTACAGGATTCTGTTCGATAATGTGAGAATGCTTTTCAAATTATTCAAATTGGATCCGTACATTGGATTCCAATGGGGAATCCCGATTGGAATCCAATGTACGAGCGTGACGTTTTAAGTATAGGGATCCAATGCGATCACCCATTGGATCTCTATCAGGGAGTAGGGACACGTATGGGAATCCAATTGCATCCCTACGACAATTTCTGCACGGGTAAGCGCAAAAATGAAACTTTCATTGCCCCGGAGAGCAGAAACGCGTAATCGTGCATACGAGCTGATGCATAGTCACGTATCGTTCAATGGAAAAAACGAATAAATTGATTTCTCTGATGGAAATCACCTGTAGATTTTTTAAATACATATCACAATTGTTCTTTTTATTTTATACTAGTTTCCGCCCGCGGCTTCGTCCGCGTAGAATTTGGCCCATAGAAACTTTATTAGAAGTAGCAGCCCGCATTAAGGGTTCTAACATTTTTTTTAATATGCGTTTTATTATTTGCTTTGAAGAATATTTATGCCGAGTTTCAGATTGATACACGCAAGGAAAGAGTGGATTTTCGAAAAATCCTTTCTTAGTACACCTTAACACCTTCTCAGGAACTTATGTTTCAAATTTCAAGTTGGTACACGCAAGGTATATAATTTTCCATACAAACTTTTCCTTCTCCAAATTTTTCATACAAACTCCATTCACCGTCTTATGAGTTGATTTTCGAAATATCCTTTTTCAATGCACTTCTACACCTTCTAAGGAACATATGTCTCAAGTTTCAAGTTTCAAGTTAATGCACGCAAGGAACATCATCTACCATACAAACTTGTACACCCCATTTCACCCCCTTAAGAGTGGATTTTCGAAAAATCCTTTTTTAATGCACTTCTACACCTTCCAAGGAACTCATGTTCCACATTCCAGTTGGTATACAAGGAATATAATTTTCCATACAAACTTTTACACCCAATTTCACCCCATTAAGGGTTGAATTTTGAAAAATTCCGAAATACGTGTTTCATTTATTGTGTCACAGAGCATTAATACTATCTTTCACGTAAATTTGACCATAAAAATATTATTTCGTATACAAATTTTGCCACCCCCTTTCAACCCTTAGGGGTTGAACTTCGAGTAATCCCTTCTTAAACGATGCCTCCAATATAAAATCAACAAACTCTCCAAATTTCACGTTTCTACCTTTAGCGGTTTAGGCTGGGCGACGATAAGTCAGTCAGTTAGTCAGGACTTTGCCTTTTATACATATAATATAGATATAGATAGATGTGAAAAATTATAATTTTACGTCAAAATAGTCGAAAAGCTCATTTTCTACGACTTTTTTTATATTTGCCGTATACTAACATTTTTTATACGGCCTTAAAGACAAAAATACCGAGTTTTTGCATCACCGACATATATATATATATATTTATACGTGGTACCTTAGACCTCTGTCTGTAAATAAAAATGGTATACGCTCTGCATCCGTGAACTAGCCTCGGTTATATATTGGTGTATGTGTAAAAGCACATAAGCTGGGTGTGCCACATTTTCGAGCAAGCTTCTCGTCCCGTTACGAGCCAAACGCGAGCGAACGAAACACCGGCACCAGAGTGTAGAAACGACCATCGGTAACAGCCAGACCGCGATTCTCTCTCTCTCTCTCTCTCTCTCTCTCTCTCTCTCTCTCTCTCTCTCTCTCTCTCTCTTTCTCTCCCTCTCCCTCTCCCTCTCTCTCTCTCTCTCTCTCTCTCTCTCTCTCTCTCTCTCTCTCTCTCTCTCTCTCTCTCTCTCTCTCTCTATCTCTCTCTATCTCTCTCTCTCTCTCTCTCTCTCTATCTCTCTCTATCTCTCTCTCTCTCTCTCCTGCTTTTCTCTCATTTCACCCTCGTATATGCTATACACGGGCACGTGGAATTTTTTTAATCCGATTCGGTGGCGCGAGAGGGTTTGCCGCGTCCAGCGGCCCTGGGAATAGGGCGCCATTGTACGTGTCCGCGTTTGCTTTCCATATATACCTTGGGCATACTGGTGAGTAGCGATTCGTCGGTTTAAAATGCAAACGTCGAATGACATGTCGCTGCGGGACCTCGGTGACGTTGTTTAAAAACACTCTCTCCGTTATATATGTAAATACACAAATATTCTCGTTTTTTTTTTCGTTCTTCTCTCTACAACAATGTCCCGCCCGCGGAGGCACGTATGCGGCAAAACTCGGGCAGTGCTTTGTGGTAGAAATAAAATGATGTACGAGCCGCGGTAATCGGAGTGACTCAAAGTCGAATGGGTATATGTGACGTGGTGACTACTTATTGTTGGGACGTATGCGGCGAATGTAATACTTTATCGTATGGTCCAGTTGTGTACGTACCGCGTCACCCGGGGTCAAAATGACCCCAAGCGCACCTTTAAGCCAAAATCACTATAAGTTGTTGGCGGCCACTTTTTATAATAAATCCCTCATTTCTCATGATTATCGTTCTTTATTTCACTCCGAAATGGCACACCAGCTATAAGAATAAATACCGTTTTTGAAACGCCCATCATGGAGCTATTTTTTCCTTAACCTATCATACCTCAAAAGTATCATATCACCCTAAAATTTTATGAAAAAAAATTGAAAATTACAAAAGTTATGCTTTTTTTTTTAGTAAAAAAAGGCCTTTTCACCAATTGACCCCTTGGTGATTATTGCCGCCACTTTAAAACTCGCTTAAAATATAATATCAAGAATGACACATTCTAGAATGTTTAAACTAATATCCTGAATTTTTATGAGTAATTCGGAACGATACGGTCAACGCGGCAATCGTTTAAACATGGCTGGGGTCTTTGGCGACCCCCCTGTGACCAGTGTGTTATAGTCCGAACGTGTGGCCGCATACGTTAGAAATTGTAGTTAGATTAAATTTTGCTCAACACTGGCTACGGCACTTTACAGACTGACGGGTCAGGGCTTTAAAGTGAGGCGTTAAAATTCTTCGTAACCTTGCAGATAAAGCGAGACATTTGGTTATTGATGAAAAAGTTTGAATTTCGATTCACGAAAATGCACGCGTACACCTAATCTAATTGTATCAAATCTCAGCGGGTAATGTTTTTTTTTTTCGCGTCGATACTACGAAACATTTTTTGTCTGTACAACGACGACTAAGGGGAAAGAAAAATCAGGCCCGTGAGTTCTCTTGGCTCGGAGTTTCGTCGCAGCCACGATCGAGAGTCTCTCAAACTTCCCTTCTCCTTGAAGACTTCCGGGATTCCTCTCGGATATTCGAGATGCCACCGAGTGGGGTTGCCGTCTGTGAAACGGTCGCGCGGAAGAATTCTCTCGTTTCGTCCAAAATTTCGAGTTTCTCTCCTCTTTTCTTCTCTTTTGGAAAATATGTTGGAAGTTCCTGTATTCTTGCGCACACTGTGCAGATGAACGACCCGGGGCATACATATACGTTATAGGTAAAAAGGCGAGAGGAGTAATTTGAAAAAAAAAGAAAAGAAATTGGACGACGATCCACGCTACCGAGCTACTAATGCTATAACGCTTTCTCCTCCGATTGTTACGATTTAGCTGCTCCGATTTTATTTCGTACGATCGCGCGCGGGGCACTTACTTAATCGACGCGCCTTCTGGAACCCTCGAATTAACCCCACTTGGTCCCTCGGCAACATCAGCTACGCTGACAGACCTTTCTCCCTTCACAGCGCCACGGAAAAGTGAGCGGGGAAGGGGGAGAGGGAGAGAGAGAGAGAGAGAGAGCTGCCAAATAGCGGGAGGAGATCGTACATGAGGGAAAAGAGCGTGGACGTTTGCAGACCCTTGCGTGCTCTCTTGCCCGGCGAAGCTCTTGAATCGAGAATGGCTTTTTGTCGCGTCGATAAATCTCGCCGGTGCGAAAGAAAGGATGAGAGAGAGAACGAGAGAACAAATAAAAAGAATAACAAGAATGGAATATAAGAGAGCGATAGTGAGAAGGAGGGAGATATATATTTGTGTGTGTGTGTGTGTGTGTGTGCGTGCGTGCGTGTGAAGGTACATAGGAAGTGCCGCATTCAAGCGCATTCGTTTGAACACAATCGTATGCTGGAACTCATGGATTCTCTCATGTAAATGTGTGATTCTCGGTACAGTGTATGTACGTAAGCATCGCTGTTCAGCTTTGCAGTTGCCCAGTTCGCGAGCCGATTTTCTTTCCCTCTTCGTTGCTTTCTCTATTTTACACCGTGATCGCGTCCAGGACAAATTTAGTTTCGGGCGTTGCCGGTGTCCGCCTCACGTGGATTCGTCGAAAGCCCGACAAGTTGGAAGGTACTAAAATTCTTTTAACGACGCGTGTAATTTCCGGCCGGTTAAACTGAACAAAAGCGCTTTTCGCAACCCGCCGATACTTTATGTGTATATATATATATATATACACACATACATGTATAGGAAATAGTAACTGTGCTTTTTCCTTATGTTTAGACGTCGAAAAACAATAAATTTAAGCTGATTCTCGCAGTCTTTTGACAAATCCGGTTTCATAACGTTTCGGTATAAATAAAGGGTGTCTCAAAATGACCGGACATTTTAATTTATTAATAAAACGTAGTATTTCTTTGTAAAGTACGAATATTTTTATTTTAATATAAGGTACAAACATGGAGGTTGTGTGTGGAACACAATATCCGATAAATGGCCGCCTCGTCCCTGTATGCAATAGTTCACT